>CM053589.1:199965997-199998468 GCA_028646515.1 Pseudochirops corinnae
ATAGAAGGGAGGGCAGATGGGGGGGTGGTTAGAAGCAGACATTTTTTAAAAGGGACAGAGTCAAAGTAGAGAATAGAACAAGTGGGGGCCAAGATAGGAGGGAGGGAAATATAGTCTGTCTCTCACGATATATCCACTATGGAAATGTTTTGCATAACTACACATGTACAACCTGTATTGAATTGCTTATCTTCCCAACAATGGTGGGTGATGAGAGAAGGGAAAGAACCTGGAATTCAAAGTTTTTAAATCAAACGTATTTTTTAAAATTATTATTATTATTATTATTATTATTATTATTATTATTTACATGCAACTGGGAAATAAGATATACAGGCACTGGGGTATGGAGATCCATCTTACCTTACTGGAAAGTCGAAGGGGGGATAGGGGAGGATATAGGAGAAAGCAGAGGGCGTATTCAGCGGGACTGCTACTTTAGGGTGGTGGGTAGGGAAAAGATGCAGAGAAAATTTGTAACTCAAAATCTTGTGGAAATTAATTTTGTAAACCAAAAATAAACATAAAATTTAATTTTTTAAAAAAAGAGATGAGAGATGTTCCCAGAGATGAGAAAAGTTGGCAGAAGGAGGAGGGAGGCAAGTGTGGCCAATTCCAAAAAGAAAGAACAAGGGGGCAAGAGAGGACACTGAGTTTGGTTGCCTGGAGATTCCAGGGCAGCTGGAGGACAGTGGAGAGTGAGATAAGAAAGCAGCCTGCAGGAGGTCAAGAAGTGTGTGGGAGGTGAGCAGGTTATGAAAGTGTAAGAGGCTGTCAGAGGACCTGGATTCAAATCCCACCTCTGACTCTAATGATGTGTGTGATGTTGGGCAGATCCTTCACTGCTCTGGTCTCAGTTTCTCTGTCTGTAAAAGGAGGGGATTGAACTAGATAGTCCCTGAACGCGCTTCTAGCCCTAGGTCAGTGACTCTTTAGGAAGTCTGGCAGCAATGGAGAGAAAGAGGGCAATAGGCAGGAGTTCAGCCAGAACGAAGTGAGGGCTTGGTTTCTTTGTACGAAAGACGGGGAAGACCCAAGTGTGTTAGTAGGAAGAATGGCGGGCACCTGGGCTCCCTCTATGTGAGGCTCTAGGAATCCAAGAAGCATTCACAAGGGAGCAGGAAGATCACTTCACCAGATTGCCTCCCTGCTTCCCCAGGAGTCACAGGATTTCAGAGGTGGGAGGGACCTACAGCGTCCTCCAAGTGTTGTAGCGGGCAGAATGCTGGCCTTAGAGTCAGGAAGACCTGAGTGTGAATCTTGCCTCAGACACTTACTAGCTGTGTGACCCTAAGCAAGTCAATTAAACCCTTTCAGCCTGAGTTTCCTCATCTGTAAAATGGGAATAACATTCATAGTACCTACTTCCCAAAGATTGTTTTAAGGCTCAGATGAGATGACTTCAGTATAGCACTCTACAAACCTCAAAGTGCTACGTAAATGTTGGCAGTTATCACCATCTGGTCCAAATTGTGAGCAAGACTTCCCTCGGTGACATCCCGGGTCATGGCCCTCCGGCCTTCATTAGAAAAGCTCGGGGAGGGAGGAGCCCCAGAGGTGTCCCCTTTGTGCTTCGACAGAAAGTGGTATCTGCCTCCCTATAACTTGCCCCCACTACGCTTAGTCCCTTCCTCTGAGTCCAAACACAACAAATTTAATCTTTCTTCACCTGGGACACCCTTAAAATCCTCAAAGCCTCCTGGCTTAGCCTCTGCCTCTTGCTGAGTCTCCCTTGGCCTTTCTCACCTTTCCCCCAAAGAGACCACAGGGGTAGAGGTCCCAACCAATGACTCACTTCAGAATTTGGAGGGGTGGCAGAGGACAGATATAGGAATGGCGAGCCCTAGTAACGGGAGGCAGCAGGACAAATGTAGCAGTGGGGATCTCCTAAACTACAGAGGATTCCCATGAGAGACTTAGATAGTCAGTAAGTGGGACCCTTTCCCATTTTCCCAGGAGGCCTTTTGCTTAGAGGATGGGAGAAAATACTGGCTTTTGAGAGTCTGTTTTCCTAAACCCTAACTAACCCTGCCCATATGTGCCTGCAGCCTTGTCTGCATCCCAGCTGTGAACCTATCATTGATCTCTCCTGAACGGCTGGTTGCCCCCATGATGTATCTTCACTTCAAATAGTCAAGGGAAAATGAGTGATGAAAATAATTTATCTCAGATATCTGGCCGGACTTCCTGTTATAGAAGCATATGTATTAGAATGTAGTCTGTATTATAGAAACCTACTTATGAATGAATGAAAAAGCATTATGAGATTTTCACCATGGGCCAGCTTTTGGGGACACAACTCCAAGAGACAGGCAGTCCCTGCCCTCAGGGAGATCACATTATAATGTAATATTACATTGTATATAGGGACTGGGAGCCAGGGAATTCACGAGAATAGTGAATGGAGTCGCTAGGATTGACTTGGTCATTTTGAGGGATAGTATCTTTGATTTGCTTACTGCTCCCAAAGTTAGAGGTGGAAAGGGAGGAAGGAGAAGGGGGCAAAGAAAGGGAACTCTGGGGATTCCATGACATGGAGATAGGTGGAGAGCAGACTAGTATTCCATACTATTCAGACACAGTAAAGATAGAGAACGTAGAGAAATGTAGGTGCTATGCAAAGGAAATGACATCCAAGAACAAAGAAAAGTCATTTTAGTTCATGAGATTCACAGAGACTGGTTGGTGGCTCCAAAGATGAGACATTTTCATCCCTGTTCCAATAGAATATTTCCTGGGCACTGAGGTTCATTCACAGAATCTCCACTGGAAAGAGAACCTCAGAGCCCATCCAGTCCAATGCAAAGAAACCCTATCAATCAAGCAATAATCGTCTATTATGTGCCTCTACGTCAGGCACAGGGTTAGACACCAGGAATCCAAAGACAAAAATGAAACTGTCCCCGCCCTCAAGGAGCTTCCATTGTATTGAATAGTATTTTAACCTATATTTGAAGACTTCCAATGCTGGGAAATCCATGCCCTTGGTCAGCAGTTCCTGTCATTTTCTTGGGAAAGTTTTCCCCCCTGTCCAACCTGTGCCTGAACAAAAATCCTCTACAAAGCACCAACTGCTCATGCATCTCTTGCACAAAGACCTCACTTGCTTCCAAGGCAGCCCATACCCCTCCACTTTTGCATGGGATGGAAAGAAAGGCACATTTCTTAAGCATCTGCTACATGCCAGGCACTGTACTAAATGCTGTACAAATATAATGAAGTAGGAGCTGTTATTATTGCCATTATTGCCAGCTGAGGAAACTGAGGCAGGCAGAGGTGAAGTAACTAGGAAGTGTCTGAGGCTGGATTTGAACTTGAGACTTCCCAATTCCAGGGCCACTGTGCTATTTACTGAGCCCACTAGCTGCTTCCAACTAGCATAGCCCTAAGGGGTTAGGAAATTTCTTTGTCCCTCAAACCCGAACTGAAATCTGCCTCTCTGTACCTTCCCTTGCCTTCTCTTGCCCTGGTTCTGCCTTCTGGGGCCACACAGAACAAGTGTAGTCCCTTGTTCCCATGGTAGCATTTCATTAAAAGTGGTTCTCATCCTTCCCACCCTCCCTCCCAAAGCCCCAGTTCTCTCCCTGCTCAGAGCGCCAGGTCTCTGCAGGCTGCCCTTTGAAGTCGCTGAGCTAAAACATCCATCATCTCTTTATTCACTCACATCACACTCCCCCACACAGCGCTGCTCCTTTCCCTGCCTCCTCATTTCATTTCCTCTCCCATATTCTCATGCAATCCAGCACTTGCAAGCTGTCCCACATTCCCCCATATCCCCCATCCCATCTCACTTTGAATCTTCCCTAGATCACCTAGTCTTCCTCCCAATTGATACCATCCCCTAAGTTCCTGCCTCTGCTATGCAGAACAAAGCTCCAAGTACACAGGGCTGGGTCTATATGAGGGCCCACCTCCTGAAGAGCTGGACAGTGGAAACTCTGGGCCTTTTCCTCAGGGCACACGTAGGAGGCTCCTCAGCATCCAGGCTGGGTCAGCATAGAGATCAGTGAAGCACACTTTTAGCTGAACTGTCCACTATCAGTCTAGACATTCCGACCTCACCAGGACCAAGCTGAGGATCTCAGAGCTGGAAATTCTCTGGGCTTTTCAGGCTGACCTGTCTGTCTGTCTGTCTGTCTGTCTGTTTGTTCATTCCATCCATCCATTCCTCCATTCCTGGACTCTGGACTTCAGAACGTAAGTCTCTTGGGCAGGAGCCATGACTAACTCTGAGGCCCTCACATGTCACCCCAGTGTTTTCTAATGTCCTTAAAAACATTTGTTGTTCAATGAAGATAAAGGAATTATAGATCCAGAGATAAGAGGGGCCTCAGAGGTCAACACATTTCCCCCCCATTTCTAAATGAAGAAACTGAGTCCCAGAGAAGGGAAGTGACTTTCCCAGGGTCACACAGCTAAAAGTGGCTGAGGCAGGATTTGAACCCAGACTTTCCTGACTCCAAGTCCAGCACCCATCTGCTGTGTCATTCTGGCTCTGGAGATGAGACAATGACATTTACGGACATAGAATGGTGGAGCTCCCAAGGTACCTTAGTCCAGCACCTTTGTTTTACAGGGGAAGAAACTTAATTCCAGAGAATTTGAGTGATTTCTCTAAGGTCATTCAGCCAGTCAGGGGCAGAGACAGAAATCAAACCCAGATCTCCCAGATCCTGGTCCAGCATTTATTATGCCCCGTGTCACATTGCTTCACTTAGCACCCTGATTGGAATCTTTTGTGCTTGAGAGTGTTTGCTGTCAGGGACGTAGAGAGAGTTAGATGGAGGAATGGAGGAATGGAGGAATGAATGGATGGATGGGTAGAGAGATGGATGGAGGGAGGAATGGAGGAATGGATGGATGGAATGAACAGACAGACAGACAGACAGACAGACAGACAGACAGACAGACAGATAGATAGATAGATAGATAGATAGATAGATAGATAGATAGATAGATAGATGGATGGATAGATGGATAGATGGATGGATGGATGGATGGATGGATGGATGGATGGATGGATGAATGGATGGACAGCTATAGATAGATGAATGGCTAGATGGATAAATAGACTGACAGATATATAGACAGAGACAGAGAGATAGAGAATAGGTAGATGCTTAATGGAATAATAGATAGATAAAGCTCATGCAACAGAGTGGCTAAAATGGGAGGGAATGTTTGCCTTAGAAACATGATTCCCCATTTCATAAAAGGATTTCAGAAGGAAAGGAACCTCAGAGGTTGTCCAATAGCCAAAAGACTAAATCCCGACCTAGAAGGAGCTAAAAAGGTGCTGACTTGTCCTTCTCAAACTCTCCAGCATGTGTTTCAAATAGTTGTGGACCCTTTGTTGGCAGACACAGATCTCTGCTCCACAGACTGTTTGCTCTTGTTTTCACATTTGGCACAACACTAGGATGGATTTGGAGTTGGAGAATCTGGGTTCGAATCCCAGCTCCACTGTCTCCCATCTGAGTAACCTGGGTAAGTCAGAGCCTCTCTAGCCTCTGTTCCATTCATAAAATGAAAGGGTGGACAGGGCTCCTCTGAGGTCTCTGCTAGTCCTCAGACCAGAATTCTTCCTCCGATCCTCTGAGCCCTCCCCTCCTCAGGAAGCAAAGGGAATCACTCAAGTTGAGCCCATCTCTGCCTTCAAAGGCAGTCCTCATTCCCCAATACTACTCTGAGTTCTTTAAAACATAGCTCCTCTAGTGTGTTTTAAATGTGGCTTGATGGATTTTTTTTTTAATTCATGATGAAGAGTTTTCAGAAAAACACTAGCCCTGTCAAACAAGGCATGCCTTCCCACCCCACCCCCCAAGCCCTGTTTTATACCAGAGAATGCTTCCAAGGCTTGGCTAATGGCAGAGTTCCTGGAACCCTCTGCTCCAGGGATGCATTATCCACCCAACTACTTGCCCTTCATGCTGAAGTCATGTGAGCAGCCCTCGGGAGGTGTCAGGGGTGATGGACATTTCTGTAAAAGCATCTGCTCCATCTCTATCTCCCTTTTTCTACTCTCCAGAAACCTCCAACTTCCCCCCAAGAAAGCTTTTCCCATCCCCTCCTTCTCCACCTTAAGAAGCACCTCCCTCAGACCTTTAGTCCTACCCTGCCCTGTGGGCTGGCGTTCCACAAGCACCAGCTCAGTCCTGGCTGCCCAGCAGCTTAGCAGACTCACACAACAGCATCCTTTTTCCATTCTTCTCCCCTTCCCTCCCTTCTACAGGCTGACATTACCAGAATATTGAATACCTCGGCTGCAAGGGCTCCTGAAGATCTTCTAGTCCAATGCCCCTTCCTTTTACAGAGAAAGAAACTGAGGCACAGAGAGAGGAAGATCTTTGCCCACATCCACACAGGACATAAGTAACAGACTAACTCTGGGGAAAAAAATCAGTGCCCCCAACTCAAGATGCCAAACACACAACACAGGGCTTGTTTTCTCTGTTTTGTTTTTGTTTTTTTGAAAAAAATCAGAAACACAAACATCGCATTGAGTAGTGCAGTATCAATACAGATTACAGTACAAAGGAAGGAAAAATAGAAAAATCCTCTTGGCTTTTTCACTGTCCAGCAGGAATCAGCTCCATAGATTATAAATAGACGAGTCAGACAGACGATGTACAAAACCCATCTTGGGGGGCGTGATAGCCTGGCTCAGAAACACGTTTCAGCCCAGGGAAAATGCTTTCTCACAAGCAAATTCATTCATCAAGGAAGTCTCAGGGTGTCAGCCATGTGAAGCAATCCCCAAGAAGAGATAGCAGCCCAGGGTGTCACAGCAATGGAGTTTAAGGTACTGAATCCCAATCCTCAGAAGGCTGACATTCAAGGTCAAGTTTACACTATTATCTTGGCTTAGTTGGACACGTATTTACATATAGGTCTCTATGTATTTTATATATGCACATATATGTATATAACTTTGCATTCTTCTTGTACAAAATAAATATGCTCAGACTGTAAAAATACATGAAATTCCATCTCTCATAGCTTCTAATTAGACAATAATCTTTCACTTAAAATAAATTCCTCTTTTTTTCACCTTGCACCCCCAAGGAGGGCTTAGTTCCAAGAGGCCGGGATGGGGGATTTCCTGCAGGGTACTCCAAGCTCAGAGTCCCCAACAGCTTATCCCAGTGGGTGAAATACGGGGCATAGTTGCAATTGATCTTCCTGTGGTGCAAGTCATGGTGGGACACGCCGCCATACCAGCCATAAGGCACTAGCCGGTGCGTGGACCAGGGAAAGTCATAGCCACAGTGGTCTTCCACAGACAGCCAGATGTTAACCACATTGAAGGTCATGGTGGTCAGTGGGTGACAGCCAAGCATCATGGGGTTCAGACAGTTGAAGAATCCCAGGGAGGAGAGCTCCCAGACGCTCAGGTACTGCGTAGCCAAGACAAAGGGGGATGTGTGCTTGTGGTGGACCTTGTGAACGGTCTGATAGAGCCAGGGGACCTTGTGGTGCAGCACATGCCACAAGAAGAACTCGGCATCGAAGAGCAGAAGACACACAGTCACATGGCAGAGGAGCTCAAAGAGCCCCGGGGCCACCACTGGCCAGCTCTGGGGGCCCCAGTGCCAGCGGAGGACAGTCACAGGGAAGATGAAGACTACGTGTTGATAGACTGTGTGCAGCAGGCACAGCAGAATCTGCCCAGCAGAGGGGTAGAAATTAGGATGGATCTTGTACTTCCTCAAGGCTGGGACCCTGCAGCCCACAAAGTCCAGGATGATGAAGGGGAGGCAGAAGGCCACATAGGTGGTACCAGAGAAGAGGACCGGGAAGAAGGGGGACTGAAGGAGTCCCTCTCTGGCCTTGATCATGTCCCAGAGAGGCTGCAGAAGGCGCACAGTAGACGCATCCAGGGCCTGGAACCCTGGCAGCTCCGAGCTGCTGTTGGTCATGCTGAGACTGGCCATCGGTGGGGAAGGAAACAGCTGGTCCGGGCTAGGCTGAGCCAGGCTGAGTTGAGCAGCTGATCCTGTCTGGGCTGTCTGTGAGCTAGCACTCTTCTTTAATAAGAGCTTCTGGCCCCTCCCATGCATGATGTCACTTGTTCTTACTTTTCCTACCTCACTGCTGGAGGGTGGGGACGAGGGGGAGGCAAGGAGGAGGGAGGAGTGGGAGGACTTTTTTTCCCCAATTTTTACAAAAGCAACAGGCCTCCTGCTTGGCACATCCTCTCTGAGCTCCAAGGGCCCCCTCAGGGGTTGGAGAGACGCCTGAACAAGGCAGAAACGGGAACTGCTAAGCAGAGGAAAAGAAGATAAATCATATCCATGTGCTTACCTCGGAGATGGGATGAGGCATTGTGATTGGGACAGAGTGAGCCTGGGGACAAGCTAGCCAGTCCCTGGATGGCATCCTTCCACAGGAGCCTGGCCTCCAGCTGGCCACAGAAGCTAGCCCCAGGGCTGCTATGTGGGCCCAGGCTTGCCCACCAGGCGCTGGGAACACTCTGCACAGCTAGGAGGGGCAGGCAAACTGGCTGCTCCAATGCTCCAATGGTCATGCTGGCCCTGCCTCCCTCATTGCCCCTCTCCAATCCAGCCTTCCCTGGAAGCAGCCCCTCTCCAATTCAGCCTTCACTCAGAGAAGCCCCTTGGCTTCACAGCCAAATGAATATTCCAAATTTTGGTCAAGGAGATACACTGCTTCTGCAAAAGAAAAAACAGCAGCTTTGACCCCTGCCTGCAAAGGCATGACGGCCAATTTGTTTGGCAAACACGTGTTCTGTTTTCTTTGTTGTGGTGGGTTGTTTTTTGGTTTTTTTTTTTCTGTTTAGATTCTTTCACAGCCCAATACAGAGAAAGGAGACTGGAGAAGGAGTCAGGAGATGTGGGTCTCAGCTGGTCCACTGTCCAGTTGGGTGATTGGGGATGAATCAAGTCAATGAATATTGATGAGGTGTCTAATGTGTACCAAGCAAAGGCAAAAAACAAAAACTGAAAACCATCCCTGCCTTAAAGATGTTGACTTGAGTGGGGGGCAGGGAAGAGAAACAGAACAACAAGCAAATAGATTGATATTTATATGATAATCTGAAGAGGAGGAGGTCACTGACCACTAAGGCTTCTGGTAGAAGAGACTACATTCCTTGAAGGAAGCTAGGGATTTCATCTCTTTGGACCTCTGTTCTCCCCTTGTGGAAAGTGGACATCATAATCCAAACCTCAAGAGATAGTATGGTATAGTGGATAGAGAATAGGGCAGCGAGGTAGTGCAATGGATAGAGCGCTGGGCCTGTAGTCAGGAAGACTCATCTCCCTGAGTCGACACTTACTAATTGTGTGTCCCTGGGTAAGTCACTTTACCCTGTTTGCCTCAGTTTCCTCAACTGTAAAGTGACCTGGAGAAGGAAGTGGCAAACAGTATCTTTGCCAAGAAAACTCCAAAAGGGGTCATAGAGTCAAACACAACTGGAAAAAAGACTGAACAACAACAGTGGAGAGGGAACTAGCCTCAGAATCAAGAAGTCATATCTGACATAAACCGGCTGTGTAACTCTGAGCCCTTAAGGGCCTTCAGCTCTCAAGGTCCCCTGAGCAAGTAGCTGTGAAGAAGGTGCCACCAAACATTCCATTGATTTCAGAGAAAAGTCAAATGTGAATTGTTCATATTAACCAGAATTTAGCTCATCTTGGAAGGACTTACAATCAGTCTCCCAACCTCCTGAGCTTCTCCCATATACACACCCACTCCAAGCCTACCCATCTAATGTTGACAAGATCTTAGATAATGAGAAGACTTTGGGCAGGGTTGTGACCACACTGGGACATTGGGAGACAGCCAGTGCCTCTCTTCTTCCTTCCCTCCCCAATTACTTCCATTTATAGGCACTATTTCACAGAATCATGATCACAGAAATGTTGGACTAGAAAGGACAGCAGAGAACATCTAGTCCAACCAGACCCACACACTCCTATTTACAAAGGAAGTGACAGAGCTCCAGGGAGTAAAGATGATTTCCTCAAGATCACAGAGCTGATGAAAGGCAGAATCAGGACTCAGACCAAGATCCTCAGCCTCCAGATCCAGAGTTCCTTTCACTACATTCTATTGTCCTTCTCAAGGGCAGTCAAAATTGGTAGAAACGCCAGTAGAAAAGAGGTGAATAATGTAAGCCGTATACCAACACACTGTTGGTCAGGCAATCATCCTGAAAGCCAATTTGGAATTGTCTGAGAAAAGGGGACTTAATTGTTCATTATCTTTGACCTATGCTACTCCACTAGAAGGCATGAATTCCAAAGGAATCTAACATAGAAACAAAGGTTCAGCGCATATCAAAATATGCAAAGTACAGGAAACAAAGTAGGTGCCTGTGGATGAGAGAGAAACTGAATAAATTGTGAAATATGACGGCAATGTGATGTTATTATTATAAGAAAAGATGACTGAGGAATCCAGAGAAAGATGAGATTTGAATGAACTGATGCAGGACAAAGTAAGCTGGATCAGAATACCAATATACAAAATAATTACAACAATATCAGCGACTAGAATGAGAAACCAATTGTCGCTCTGGAGAATAGGTAATAAAAAGAAACCTTCCTCCTCTCGCTAGTGACAGACCGCAGGGGCAGAAGGCTGGCGACATCTTCAGATGGGCACTGCCTTGGTTGTTTTCACTGATCTGTTTTTTCTCTGCTGCAAGAGAGGGTTCCACTTTGAGAGGAGAAGGTGGGGGATATGTCCAGAAATGACCATGATGTAACAACATCATTTAAAAATAATACAAAGTCAGCCAATTTGCTTCCTTTGGCATTGGGAATCAGGTTTGGCTTGACTAGAAATACCATCAAACCACATTCTGGTGTAAATCCTTGCTCTTTTAATGGAAATCAGTAACCAAATCCTTTCCCAGGGTCCAGACCATTCCAGAAACAAAATGGTTTCATAATCATAATTGGAGTCCTTGTGAGCGTTCACCTGAGACCGGGTCCCTGGCTAGATTGGGCTTATGACAATTCTGTTAGCAATGAGGAAAATGAAAGTCAGTGTCTCACTGGAGAACTGGTCCTCAGGGGCAGCCTGTTTTTTCCCCAGCTTGTAAGAGGGACAAGTTTTTTTCCAAGACTCAAGACTACCACTCAGCGGTGCCCCCACGAATTACAATCCTGTTGGGTCGCCTTTTATTTGAATTGCCCGAATAGCCCAAAACCACAATGAAGGAATCCTAGCAAATCAGTCAGTCAACAAACATTTATTAAGAGCCTACTGGGGGGGGGGGGGGGGGCGGGGAGGAGGTAGGGGAGAAAATTTGAAACTCAAGGTATTGTGGAACTGAGTCTTGTAAACTAAAAATAAACAAATCAATTTTTAAAAAAAATTTTTTAAGAGCCTACTATGTGTCAGTGCCAGGCACTATATTAGTTCTGGGGATACAGAGTCAAAAGACACCCTCTGCTCTCAATCTAATAGGGCAGACAAGCCAATGAAAATATGCAAACAAGTTATATATAGGATAAATAGGAAATAATTAAGAGGGAAGACACTGGAATTGAGAAGGGTTGGGAAAAGCTTCCTGTAGAAGGTGGATTTTAGCTGGGACTTGAAGGAAGCCAGGAAGCCAAGAGGTAAAGAGGAAGAGGAAGAGCATTCCAGGAGTGGGGTACAACCAGAGGAAATGCCTAGAACCAAGAGATGAAGTTGTCTTGTTCCTGGAAGAGCCAGGAAGCCAGAGTCACTAGATCAAAGAATACGTGAAGGGGAGTAAGGTGTAAGCAGAATGGAAAGGGAGGAGGGATTCAGGCTATAAAGGCTTTAAATGGTAAGCAGAAGATTTCGTATTTGATCGTGGAGGTAAAAGGGTACCACTGGAGTTTATTAAGTAGGGGATTGTGGTGACACGTTCAGATCTTCACTTTAGGAAAGTCACTTTAGTGGTTGGATGGAGGATGGACTGGAGTAAGGGGAGACTGAGGCAGGTGAACTCTCCCAGCAGCTCTTGCTATAGTCCAAGTGTGAGATAAGGGGGGGCCTATCCCACAGCAGGAACAGTGTCAGAGGAGAGAAGGGGGCATATTCAAGGGATGAAATTTCAAAGGTGAAATCGACAGGTTTTGTACCGTATTGGATTTGGAGGGTGAGACATAGGGAGGAATTCAGGATGATTGTAGGTTGTGGGGCCTAAGAGACTGGGAAGATGATGGTACAGTACAGTAACAAGAAAGGTAGAAAGGGGGGGCAGTTTAGAGAGAAGGATAATGAGTTCTCTTTCAGGCACACTGGGTTTAAGATGGACACCCAGTGGGAGATGTCTGAAAAGCGGTTGGAGACATGAGACTGGAAGTCAGCAAAGAAATTGGGGCGGGAGAGGTAGATTCATCAGCTTAAAAATGGTCATTAAATCCACATGAGCCAATGAGAATCAAGGTTAGAAGTGGAATTAGTGTCAGCCTATGACCACAAGTTGAAGGGCAAAGGGGGTGTGTGGTGTTCTGCTGGGCCCTGAAAACGTCTGCATGCCATGTGGCTAATTCACATCTCAGGACCATTGTATTGGCCAGTTACCCAACGCAGTACAAAAAGGAGAGCAATCTTGCTTGGATTCTTAAAGATTTCTTAAACTCTTCACTTTCCTGTTTTCCTGATTCCTATACATTTTATTGATGTACTCACTCTCTTGCTCCCTCTTCCATTATGAGACTGCAAGTTTCTTAAAGACAGGAGTTAACAGAATTATGACTCACATTTTCACACTGTTTTCCTTATCATCTCAGTATGGTGTAATGGAAGCAGCCCCGGGTTTAGAGAGCCAGAGGGTTTATTCACTTTCATTCAAAACATACTCATTAAAGACATAACAAGTGCTGAGTCCTGTACTCTGCCCCAGGAAGAGTCATAAAAGGAATTAGTCATGGGGACCATTCTAGGCACAGGCAGGGAAATACAAAGGGACTTAAATATCGTGTAATGGAAAGAGCAGTGAGTGATGCAGGAGGCCTGAGCGTGAATCCCAACAAATATATCACCGCTATGCGATACAAGTCCTTTCACATCTGTAGGGATCAGGTTCATGGATAGTAGGAACCGGAAGGCACTTCAGTGGGAATCTTATCCAACCCATCCTTGAACAAGAATCCCCTCTAGGGCTTACCAAACAAGTGACTGTCCAGCCCTCGCTTAAAGACCTAGGAAAGGGAAAGTCGCCACCTCTGTGCAGAGGTACAGTTCACTTCTGGATAATCCTAACTCTTGGAAAGCTTTTTTTTGTTACACTATCTGCCTGCTTGCTCCTTTAGTGCCTTTAGCAAGAGTGCCCTCTTGCCTTTAGTTCTGTTTTCTGGAGCCAAACAAGGCTTATCTAATCCTTCTTCCATGTGCAACCCTTTCCATGCATGAAGACAACCACCATGGGCTCCCTGAGCCTTCTAAGTTCCTTCTACTGGTTCTCAGATGGCATAGGACCCTTCCCCATTTTGTTTTTCTCCTCTGGACACTCTCCAACTCATCATTGTCCTTCCTTAAAGACCAGAACTGAAGACAAGACCCTAAAAGTGATTGGACCAAGGTAGAGAACAGAGTGATGATATATCCCATTCTGTCTTCCAGACCCTCTGTTTTTCAATGCAGTCTGGGATTGCATTTATTTTTGAGACTTACCACGTCACACTGATGGCTGCCATTTAGTCTCCAGCGCACTTAACACCCAGTCTTTGCTGTCCCACCTTGTACTTGTGAAGTTGGCTTGTTGAGCCCAAGGGTAAGACTTATCCCTATTAAATTTCAGCCTATTCATTCAATCAATCCCTCAACCCACAAACACTTAGTAAGTGCTTACTAGGTCAAAGAATGTCAAAGGTCGGGCCCATGATGAGCTCTCTGAATCTCGATCCTGTCCATTCGGTTCATCAGGCTTCACTGCCAGCAAATGTGACAAACGAACCACAAGTGGGCATTTGTCCAACTCAGTGATCAAAATGGTCAACGGCTCAAGGCCAAGGACAGATCTCTGGGGGCACCCACTTGACACCTCTTTTTATATTGTCGTTAGTAGTTAACACTTAAGCCATTAAACCCCTACATGATGACTCTATCATTTGGCCCTTAACTAGTTCCGAAGCCATCTAAGCATACTCTTTCTCCATCTTTCCTCCAGGAAGAGAGACCAGAAGGGGCTTTGCCAAATGCTGCACTGAGATTTAGGCAAATTCCATCGACAGCATTGGCCCAGTCTCTGTCCAACTCTGCCCAAAAAAGAATGTGCTTTCTCGCCTGGTAAAATGAGGTGAGGAGACTGAGGCAGGGCTTTGTCGTATCATGGCCCCCCGTGGTAGGCTGGTTATACCTGTGGGCCCCTTCTCACAAGAAGGTTTTAAATGTATCAACAAAAATATAGAGAATGACAAGAAAGCAAAGTATATTGAAATGTGGTTATCAAAATATATTTTTAAAACAAGTTCCTGACCCCTCGATTGAGAAGCCCTGGCCTAAGTGATCACTCAGGTCCCCTTCAGGTCCCAGCCAAATTTAATTCCATTCAATGTACATTGTGAAATTCATCCTAGGAATAAGGCACTATCCTAGGTGCTAGGAAGACCAAACCCAGAGCAGTCTTAGCCTCCAGAAGTTCACATTTGACTGTGAGATAAAACATAAGGTAGCAGCCCTTTGAGGTTTACAAAGCCCTTTACAGACATGATCTCATTCAGGCCTCACAACAACCTTGTGAGGTAGGAGCTGTGAGTGTTCCCATTTGACAGAGGAGTCACCTGAGGCCTCCAACTCTCTTCATTAAGATATACTTGTATTCATATGCATCTAGGACCATATCAATGTGTGTCTTCCCAGATCCCCCAGTGATGCTACCAGGAGCCTGTCCTTGACTGCCCATCCTGCCCAGGACCAGAGTCCACAGAAGGCCACAGGAAACAGCAGGGCCAGCTTTTCCTAGGCCCCTTAGCTATATACAATTGGAATTGCTGAGTTTTCTGCTGAGGACCGCTGAGTATGACTACTGGACATCCTCCCCTGGCTTAGAGGCTGCTGGGCTTCTCAACACACCTTTTCATCCACAAGTCACACAAGAGGCCAGTCTTTAGCTGGACAGGACTTGGTGTGCCTGCTTGTGGCCTTTGGCCCAGTCCACTGGGCAATGACAGAGTAGGAATGAATTCTGGGGCTGTGGAGTACCCACAAGGACTCCAGTGGGTTTTCTGACTGATTCCCTTTATTTTTAGCCAATGGCACTTGGACTGAGGAGCAGACACTCAACCCCTTCCTGGTTATTTCCCCTGAGGGAAGCTGTGGCAGTGAGGATGGTGGTAGTGGTAGTGGCGGCAGTGGTGGTGTTTTCTTTTTTTTGGGGGGGGGGGGGTTTGGAGGGGGAATGCAGGGCAATTGGGGTTAAGTGACTTGCCCAAGGTCACATGGCTAGTTTTGTGTTAAGTGTCTGAGACTGGATTTGAACTCAGGTCCTCTTGACTCCAGGGCCAGTGCTCTATTCACTGCACCATCTAGCCATCCCCAATGGTGGTGTTTTCATCTTTTCCAGCAGGTCCCCAGAGAGTGGCTGAAATGGAAACTGTGATTTCTGAATCTTGGAACTTTGTTATATCATAGATGGGTGTAAGAAGTCTCATGGTCCAATTGGGAAAGGGGCTGGGCTGAGCCTTGAACCCTGGCTCTTCTCTACATCTACTGTGTAGCTTTAAGCAAGTTCTTTCTCCTTTCTGAGATTCAGTTGCCTCTCCTGTAAAGTGGGGCTATTTATTCCACACTCTTGGGAGACTGGGGGTTGAGAAGAAGGCTGGATGGTGCAGTGGGTAGAATGTTAGACTTGGAGTAAAAAAAAAACTTTGGTTTAAATCTCATCTCAGACACTTACTCGTTGTGTGACCCCGGGCAAATCACTTAATACCGAAATCACTTAATACCGTTTTCCTCAGGTTCCTCATCTGTAAAATGAGTTGGAGAAGGAAATGGCAAACTACTCCAGTATCTTTGCCAAGGAAACCCTAAATGGAGTCATGGAGAGCTTGAAACAACTGAGCAACAAGGTCCCTAAATTTCTGGTTCTTAAAGCACTATAGAAAGCGGAATTATCAAGAAACTCTTTATCTCCATTTTTTAGATTCGGCTTCTGGGGTAAGAGATGATTCCTAGTGATTCTGCTGGCAGGGATGATCACCTCCAAAGCCAAAGCGGGAAGTGGCAGATGACTTCAGCAAGTGCCAGAGTGTTCCCCAGTGAGTTGGTTTGTAGGTAGTGAGTTTCCCATCAATGGGGGTATGCAAGCAAAGGGAGGAAGGCTGCTTGGCCAAGTGGATCCTTTTCAGGGAGGGTGATTACCGCTCACATTGGCCCCCTTTTTTCCCCTTAACACCCAGGCTATCTGTGGCCTTGTGGGAGTGTGGAAGGGCCCCAAATGCCTCACTTTACCCTCATCTCCCCCTGCAGGGGGTGAAAGCTACGCCTCTCCCCTAGAAATCCCCTCCCATAGATCAACCGGGAGGCTTTGAAAACAAGGCCCACACTGCCACCGTGAGGCCAAGCAGCAGCCTGGCTCCCATCCTAACGCTTTCCTCATCCCTAAGTGGGGTTGAGCTGCCTTTCCATCCACAGCCCCCAAGGAGCTGCACACTTGAGCCCAGCACAGGCGGGAGGAGGGACTGGGGAGATGCGGGAGGGGGGAATAGGAAGATGGGCCTGCTAGGAGCCCCCTCATTGAGGGCTGCCTGGCTTCGTGCAGAGAGCTATCCGAACTGAGGCATCCACCAGCCTGTGCTGTGATCTGTGCAATCATAGCTCCCTCTGTCTACTCCAGAATGGGGTCCAGGGACGAGAGGGACGGCAGAAACCACCAGAGAAGGGCCTTCGGCTGTCCGGTTCTTAACTCTGTGGCCAGAGACTGCAAGAAGCCAGGATTTTATCCACAGGATGGCTGGAGCGAGGGGACTTCTACTATTTCAGACATCAACATTTAGAGCTAAAAGAGGCCTTAAATATCATGTAGTCCACTCCCATTTTACAGATAAGAAAACTTATGCCCCAAGAAGGAAAAAACTTTCCCAAAGGTGCAATTTGAACCCAGTTTCTCAATGCTCCAACTTCAGTGCTCTGACCACTGACCCATGCTACCACTCACCAACTCTGTGCTTTTCCATTAAGTCAGCTCAATGAGCTCAGAGATTTCCGAAGGGCTAGGGGACGAATTGTAAGCTTTGGCCATGCTGCGCCGGCCGGGGCAAGGGTGCGGGGTTGTGGTTGGGGGAGTCCCTGGGAGACCACTGGAAATAAGGCAGCCTCTGTCTGCCAGTTTCCACAAGAGGCTTCCTTTCAAAAGCTCCAGCAATATCACTTTCCAAGACCCAACTGCATGATCCCAGTGTGTGGACGAGGCTCTCTCTCTCCTCCTGAAGGAGGTGCTGAGGTGCCTTTGTAATATTTTGGGGTGACTTTGTCTTGAATCTCATTTGTGTTCAGGCACCTAGGTATGTGATATCAGCTTGTGACATCGGCCTGTGAAAAGTCACCTTTCCCCCCAGTTATAAAACATTAACTCTGTCCCTTCCCCCGCCCTTAGCCTGTAAGTATCTTCCCTGAAGCTCCTTAACTGTAACACTCCACACCTAAAAGGATGCCTTAGTTAGAGAAAGGATTACCCCTTTTGTTCTAGTGGCCAGCTGTAAGATAATTCCTAACAAAAGAACTCCACCTTATCAAAGGGGGACCTTTCAGGGCAGACTGGCTGGGTGCTGCTCCCTAACTCCACCTTTGTATGACTTTGTTACTATATAATCAGTACTCCCAATCCCCACATTTCACAGGAATCCCCTTAATTTTCTCCTGCCGCTAACAAGCGTAATAAACCCTTTTAAAACTGCCAAGACTGCTTATGCCTGGTAATTCTTTCAGACTAATAGAACCCTCAAAGGATTTCATTAGAAATCCATCCTTTCTAACCCTCAACACTCCCTCTCAATGGGGGCCATAGGCATGACCAGCAGGTGAATCAGAAGGAAGGCTGAGCTCCAATAGCAGCTCAGCCTCTTTCGACCTCTCTGGTCCTCACTTTCCTCACGTGTGAAATAGGGGAATGCCTGTGTTCCGTCTAGACACAACACACCTGACAGGGCATGGACTAGCTGGAACATGACATGAGGAAGAGAACCAGGCTGTGGAAAGGTCTCAAGGTCATGCTTGAGGCAGCTGCTGGTGCTGTTGATAAGGGGCTATGCCTGAAGTCAGGAAGACCTGAGTTCTAATTCAGACACTTCCTAGCTACGTGGCCCCAAGCAAGTCACTTAACTTCTGTTGGCCTCAGTTTCCCCAACTTTAAAGTGGAGGTTCTATTAGTGCCTACCCCAAAGGGTTGTGAGAATCAAATGCGCTAATGTCAAGTGCCTGGTGAGAAGGAAGCACAGTATTAGTGTTATCCCCTTTCCCGTGCCATAGGAGGGCTGCTCAGAGGAAGTGGGGAGATTTTGCCTGAAGAAGAAAAGGCTGGGATTGGGGGGGGGGGAGGTTTTCAAAGATCTGAAGGACTGGCACCTGGAAAAGGGATTAGGTTTTTCTATTTTCTCGGTCTGCTCCCTCCACCTCCAGGAGGTGGAAATTACAAAGTGACTAAGTCTCCAGACAAACTTCCCAACAATTCAGGCTTTCTAAAAGTAGAATTGGCTATCTTAAAAGGTACTGAGCTCCCCATCCCTAGAGGTCTTCAAGCAAAGGTGGGATTGCCCTTTCTGAGTAATGTGGTACCACAGAGATTGTTGTTCAGCTTTGGGCTGGTCCAGATGAGTTGCGATCTCTTCCAGCTCAGAGTTTCTGTAACTCTGATCGCAGAGGCCAGACCTCTGGTTTCACTGGTATATTCCTATGAAGAAAATCTCCCCTGCCCCCCTCCCATGTAGGGTATATACCTGCTCTGAGACTTAGAGCCTTGGATGAGAGTTCCCCAGAGCACTGAAATTAAGTGACTGTGCCCAGGGTCACAAAGCCTGTATGCAGTGAGCTATTTAACCAATTCTTGTCAAATGGACTTGAATTAAGTTGAACTGCAGCAAAAGATAAATGGAGGGCCATAGTAGGAAACAAGACTGGAAAGATATTTGTTTCTCTACCTGCCTAGCCTGTTATTTGTGGATCTACTGACTTGGTGGTTTCATTTTAGTTTTGAACTCAGGTAAGTCTGAATTGTGTTCCTTCTCATTTGCATCACAGCCTCAGATACCAAGAGGGAATAAACAGCTGTCTGAAAGAAACTACCAAAAATAGATAAACCCACCCCCCAGGCAATGGCTGTCAGAAGTAAAAAAAAAAAAAAAAAAAAAAAATTAGAAGAACAGATTGGGTCCTCTGAAAGAACAACCATATTTGGTTCCAGGCATTCTGTGAATGCAAAATCCTAAACTATATAGCTCATTAGCCCCCACTGGTGTGTTTACATTTACTTTAATATCCCAAAGGATATAAGCAGCTCAAAATAAAGACACTTATTGAAATAACATAGCATGAAAAATAGTAACAAAACATTCCTCCCCCCAATAACCCTGGGACACACTCTCACAAATACACACAACACCATTGGGAAGAATGGACACACAAAGAGGGTACAATTAGAGAGGCGAGCACCTAAGGAACACCTATGACAAAATCAACTCATACTTTTTGTGTTTCTGTGCCCTGATTATTCAGGGTGGCATATATATATTTGCCTTAATTTGAGAAAGGAGCATGATTTTAGAAACTAATTGTTTTACCCCAAATAGCCCAAAGGAAAGCCAAAAACATTTTGTCCAATTTTAGATCCTATACCAGATTGCTAATAACATTTCCCATTTCTTTATTTTTACCTCATGTCAACCTTGGGAGGAAAGTAATGAAAATATTATTAGCCCCATTTTACAAATGAGAAAACTGTGTCTCAGGAGTGAAGGGACTCAACCAGGTTAACACTACTAACACTCAATGAAGACAGGAATCAAACCCAGGTAACCCAGATGTCAGTTCAGTGTCCTGTTCACCATTTCCAAACTGCCTCTCACACAGGTCACTGAAGCAGATGGTAAGATTGGGGAGGAGGGAGCCCTGACCCTGAAATCAAAGAATCTGGGTTCAAATGCTGCCCTCTGCTATTCTCTACCTTTGTGACCCCTGGGACTCCAGCTCCTCATCTTTGTTGTTGTTGTTGATTTTTTTTATTTAAATTGATTTGTTTATTTACTTTTAGTTTACAAGATTCAGTTCCAGAGTCCCTGGAGTTTCAAGTTTTCTCCCCTCCCTCTCTCCCCCCCCCCCCATGGCGGCTTGCAATCAAGTATAGGATCTGCAAATACTTTCACACTGGACATTAGTCTGGTTGTACAAAAGGGTTGTAACCGATGGAGTGAACAATGGGAAAGAAGGAACAAAACCAAACATGGAAAAGAACGAGAGCATGTAGATTGCTTCAGTCTCTGTTTAAACTCTGTTCTTTCTGAATCTTTCTCTGAATGTAGACATCACCTTCCATCCTGAGACTTGTAGAGTTGTCTTATAGCTGTATGTTGCTGGGAAGAGTCCAGTTTATCAAGGTTGGTCATCACACATATGGTGTGTCTGTGATTGTGTACAAGTTTTTCCCGGTTCTGCTCTTCTCACTTAGCATCAGTTTGTGTAAGCCTCTCCAGGTGAATATGAAGTCCATCTCCTCCCCATTTCTTATAGCACAATAGTATTGCATTACATTCATATACCACAACTTGTTTAGCCATTCCCCAATGGATGGGCATCCCCTTAATTTCCAGTTTTTTGCCACCACAAAGAGACCAGCTCCTCATCCTTTAAATGAGTGGAGTAGATGACCTTTCTAATGACAAGATCAGAACTGAATAGGAACTTTAAAATACAACTTCAATCATCCAGAACAGCCTAGAATCAATTTATTTCAGCAATTGGAAGGAATTAACATTCTAACAGGGAAAAAGAAACAAGTATTCCTTTAGAAACATGTTTTTAGGGGCATTGAGAGAGTTAAATAAGAAATAGGGGTGACTTGGATTGGTTCTGACAGTTTAAGGAGGGAGAGGGAGAGTTTAAAAAAAAGGCATGCAATAAGGTAAGAAAGAGGAATAACTTGTTCTTTCTCACAAAGGGAGTGAATAAGAAGAGGAAACATATATAAAGGAACTACTAGGAGGGACAGGCATTTGATAAACTCCACTCATCTGAAATAGAGGAAGAATGGTTAAGTACAAATACACACACAGCCTGAGAAATATTTCAAATTCAGCAGGCTCTCTAGCAGGAATGGGGAGGGAGGGTTAGAGTCAAGAGAAAAGATAACGCTGCAGAATAAATACCTACCAGCAAAACCAACTTCTTGATCCTGAGGCAGGGAATTAGAGGGGGGAAAGAGAAAAACAAAGACCTAGGCTGCCCGGGGCTTCCTGCTTGTCACCTGGGGACAGAATGGACAAATAGTCCTAAAGGGAAGATGAAGAAATGTTGCACCCTAAGAAATGGCGAAAGAGACAATGAACTGATGCAGAATGAAGTCAGCAGAACCAGAACAATGTATAAAAGGACGGCAACATTGTGAAGCTTTGAAAGGCTTTAGAATGTTGATCAAAGCAGCGGCCAGGGGACCTGTGAGGCGAACACAAGGTGGGAATTGTTTAACATGGCCATTGTCTGCATCATCGTCTTTGACTCTCCTCGCTTGTTACAAGGCTTCTTTTTCCTTTTTGCATGTGTGTTGGGGCTGGGGAGGAGGGGCGGGAGTGGCTTAGCAACAGAAGTATCCCCAGAGAGGCTTTCGAAATGTAAAAAAAAAAATTTACGGATCCTGTGTTTGATTGAACGCTGTTATGGTGGGGGGGGGGGGGGGGGTGAGGGGGGAGAAAGTCTGAAACTCAAGGGACTGTGGAGCTGAATCTTGTGAACCTCAAGTAAACCAACACATGAATAAAGACAAAAAAAGACTGTACCGAAGAGAACAGATTTTTAAGTCTGCGCAGAGGTCAGGATGGTTTGGCAAGTGTGGAATTATACACGGCTTTTTTTAAGATAGGATTTTTAAGGTGATATTGTGAAATTCATCTTCAGATTCAATCCTCTTTTTGCGTCCTGCTGTGTGCATATGAGGTTTCATTTTCTGGAGACTTCGGAACAAAAAACCCCCAGAAGTTCCCACGTGGCCCATCTCCTGCTGCCGTATCCCAGCATGAGGTCAGGGTGGGCTGCCGCAGCCAGCGCGCCTCAAACACCCGCCTTCAAGCCCTTCCTTTCCTGTCTGGCGCCCCTTTGGAGTCCGAGCACGGGAGGGAGATAGCCACAAGGCAGTCCTACGCGCAGGTAACGCAAGGAAGAACACGTGACCCCTCCTCTAGTCTCCTCTCCCTGCCCCCCTCCCTCCAGTGCCAGGAAGCTGGCGGACCTCAGCTTAGGCCAGACCCAGAACCTAAACTCCCCCTTCCCTACCTGTCTGGAGCCTCGAGTACCATCAGGAGTACAAGCAGTTATTAAGAGTAACAACTCAGAGAATAAGAAGCAGTGTTGTAAACACTTGGCAGCTTTGTGACTCTAGACTAGCCACATGACCGTGGTGTTAAGCAGCTCGGTGACACAGTAGATTGGGTACTGGACACGGAATCAGCAAAACCTGACTCCAAATCCAGCCTCAGAGTCTTACTGGTTGTATGACCCTGGGCAGGTCACTTAACCTCTGTTTGCCTCAGTGTCCTCGACTGTGAAATAGGGATAATAGCACCGACCTCACAAAGTTGTTGTCAGGATCAGATAAGATACTGATAAAGTGCTTAGTACACAGCAGGTGCTTAATAAATGCTATTTTATTTTCATGGATTGAGAAGGGATCTCAGATGTCCTGTAGTCCAACACTCTCAAGTTATAGATGAAGAAACTGAAACCCAAAGGGTTTGAGGGACTTTTCCAAGGTCACACAGCTAGTCAGAGACATTTGAACCCATGTCCTTCTGACTCCCAATCTAGCCATTTTCTGCTCTGTCAGGCTCCTGGCTCCAACTACAGTCTCCCTACTATCCACCACAACCCTCTGCCTCTCATTTGAGGGCCTTGAAGTGGTCTAAGATCATGGCCCTAGCACCCAGGTCATTCATGCTGAGCTTGCAGTCCACTGAAACCCCCAAGTCTTCTTCTACAAGAACATCTGCTTCCCACATGTACCCCCACTGCTGGACATGAAGACCTTCCAGATACAGGAAGAAAGGGTGCAGAGGCAAAAGGGAAAATTGAGAATGCAGAGTTTTGTGAATATTCCCCTTTGTCACACATCCCCCAAATAAGGATAAATTCTTATTACTGTGTAGATCATTCAATTTTATTGGACACATTTTTTTCAACTTTAAACATGTCAGTAACAAAATAACCTTTGCACATGTGGAGGTCCTCCCAACTTTCTTCATAATCTAGTATTACTAAATTCTAATCTAATCTATAATTCAAGGAGGAAATTATGTCAGGAGTATCAAAGCCCCCGTGCTCTGGTTACCCATAACACACATACACACAAATGTAAATCAGAAACACAAAATCATCCATACAGCTGAAATGACAAGATTCGAAGGTCAGGACTCCCTGAGTTTGGGTAGACAGATTCCCATGGTCATTTAGAAAGAAAAGCCAGCAGCGGCTGCTTCCAAGCTAAACCAAGTTCCAGGGCATGGGGGGCTTCTCAGGGAGCAGGTGGCGGAATGAGGAAGGAGTGAATGTTGCTCAAGATTTCACCAAAGCAATGAATTGTGGGCACCTTGTTCACAGCATCTGGGGCCCCTGAACCAGCAGAGCCCCAGAGCATCAGACTTCCAGGGTTTGAGGCACAAATAGTCCAGTGGTCTCAGTCTTCAAACTAATCAAGCAAATAAATTTTACATTACCTCAAGGCCATTCAAGGTTACTCCGACACTTGACCATTTGTCTAGGAACCAGTTCTGGCATCTGCCAACCAATGCATCAGAAATGCCTGTGGCCAGGAGAGAAACTCACCCTGGCGAAGAAGTCACTGCCATTCCATACGTTTGCTCATTTAAAAGGCAGGGGAAAGATGGTTACCAAAGAGGACCACAGATTTAGAATGTAAACTGGCCTTCAAGGTCACTTGATTTTAGAGATGAGGAAACTGAGATTCTGTGGTTGAGTGCCCTGCCCTATATCACACAGCTACTAAAGGGCAAAGGTCTACTTAGAGGCTAAGACCCAGTAAGTAAGACCCAGCGGGTCGTGCTGTCTCTTTTCAAAGAGCTGGGGATCTGTAACCTGATAAAGAGAGGGCTTGGGAGGTGGGGGGCTGGGGGTGAAGAGGTGGGAGCTGTCTCTAAGTTTTGAAGGCTCCCCCACTGAAAGGGACAAGAGCTGTTCTGTTTGGCTGGCAGAACCAGGAGCAAACCGAGGCTCAGTGTCAGGCAGCCACTGCCCTTCCTCACAAACGTAGGGGAAAATAAAAGATGACTCCCAGTCACTAAGTTTCTCCAATGTGAGAGCAGCCTTGCTGCCAATGTCGAAAGGGTCCTCATCAAGAAACGAGAATTCACAGGTGTCAGGCTCTAGCAGTTTGTCCCCTGGGGATTGTCTGTAAACTATCCAGAAAAACAACACAGGTTTGGGGGCTGGGGGGGGAGGGGGGTAGCAGAACCTTCACCCCAGTCTGTAAGGTTTTAAAAATGCCCAAAGAGCTTTGAGTTTTCATCTCTGAGCCTCAGTTTCCCTATCCTTAAAATGTAGGGAAATCAGACCCAATGAGCTCCAATACCCCTTCTGGATCTCAGGTTCTAGAACTCTGAGGGATCTGAAGAGGGTTATCTTTCCTGAGACACTGTCTCGCCATCCCCAGGTAGGCTCAAAGGCCATGTGGACAAGACCAAATAGTGTGTGGTAGGCCAGAGTCAGAATGAGCCAGAGAATGGCGCCCCCTCCCCCCCACCTTACCGTACAAAAAGCTTTCAGAAAGTGCAAATCAATTACAGAAAACAGCAGAATGATTGCCACGGCCCCGAGCTGGGGGTCTGGGCCGAGACTCCCCTGGGGGTGTCTCATTCATACTTCTTCATCAGGTCCAGGATCTCACCATAGAGTCTCACTGGGGCATCAATGCCCCAGATGAAATCCAAGTGCTCCCACTCCGGAATGTTCTGGTGGTACACGAGGTTGGTGATCTGCGTCAGTAAGAGGCCCATGTCCTTGGCGTCTGCCAGAGTGTCTCGGCCCCCACTCCAAAGGGCTGTGGGGACCAGCATGTCCTTAATTCGATAGAGGGGAGGCTCAGTCTGCAGAGAAAAGCCAAGGAAAACCCATTTTTAAGTCACCAATGTTTTTAAAGCTACAACAAAGCAAGAACCACATGCCTTAAATTTAGTTTGGTCAAAACTGATGGAGAAGGAGCTTTGATTACAAATCGGGGCCTGCTGGCTTCATCTGGAAACCACTGGAAGAATGCAAGCCGGGCATGAAAGGAAGGCATTGAGCTACAGAGGGGAGGGGAGAGGACAGAAGGGAAGAGGAGCTGCACTGGCCCCTCAGCCATGAATGTGATGAGAGCCTCCAACTGTGCCCAGCCACTTCCTACTACTACTGCAGATAGCGACCCATCCTCCACACCCATCGAGAAACCTCCAGGGTCATCTCAGCCCCAGCATCCTTACCTGATTATAGTGAAAGTAATTCTTTTCTCGGCTTCCCCAGTCGTAGGCTTTAAACTCCCCGGATCTGACAGCCTAAACATTCAGAATTTAAAAGGTTAGAAAGAGTTCATTAGAAGCTTGTACGCCAACACAACACACATGCCTTGGCAATCAATCAATGAGCAGACGGGTCAGAGGGCCTGCCCTCAAGGAGCTCACACCCAGCTGGACCAGATTCCCCAGCAGCCACCCCGCCGTGGAAGACCCTCTGCCCTGCAGCCCCCTCCTCTGATTGGCCCCTTCCTCCTGGAGTCTCTATGTTCAGGAATTGCTCAGGCCAGCCACGTTCACTCTTCCATTCCCCTCCCGGCCCCCTCTGTTGGATACTTCCTCCCTTCCTCCCTGATCTCCATCTCTCTTAAGTATTTGTCTTCTCCCGTTAGAACGAAGCTCCTTGAGGGCAAGGACTGACTTGCTTTTTGCTCACATTGCTTAGCAACAGTACCTAGCATACAGTAGTCATTTAGTAAATGTTTGTGGACCTCACTGCAAAGTTCCTTTATCTTTTCCCATTTCCTGAGACACTCCCCACATAGGCCTTCTCCTGTAACAAAGAATGACAGCGTGAGGGCTTCACAGCAGCCCACCTGGCAGTGCAGGCACCATTCTGCACCCCTGACCCCCACCTCTTCACCAAGCAAAGGAAAGCGGGCTGCATTATCTGGTCTCCAAGGACAAGATGGCTCACAGCACTTCACGGGAATTAAATATCCCGGCTCTTTTCCTATTTGCAACGAGGCCTGTGCATTTTTTTTGAGTCAGAGAGCATACCACCATAATCCCTAGGACCAGATCCCTTTGTGTATTCCAAATGAGCTGACTGGCTAGAAATTCTACCTGAACCCTGGGGACATCATCTAACCTTGGCCGCGGGCAGAGCCAGCCCAAAATCACAGCTGGGGCCCAGAGATCAACCCTGGGGGATCACCCTCAATGCTTTTACCTCTCTAAAGTACTTACACCAGCCAGCTCACAGGGGAGTCATTTGTCTAGTGCTTTGGAAAGCTGAAAACCCTGTGGCAGATGTAAGTCATCATCCTTTGAGAGAAAAATAACCAGCAAAGTTTAGTGTGGTTTTTCCACATTCTCCAGATGCCTGCTCTGTCCAAGGGGGGAGGGTTGACAACATATCACTGATGACAAAGGACCACCAGGGCACCTCTCTGGAGTGGCCTCCATCGGGGCTCCCTGTTACCCAGGAAATTCCCATTTCAGACACGATAAACCTGGGAAGGAGCCAGCAGCAACATGGATCAATTTCCAGAAACTGCCCATGGCTTCTATCCTGGCCTAGCCTTTGCTTCCCTCCTCCTGGGCCTTTCCTGGTCCTTGGGTCTGGTTGTGGCCTCTCCCCTGCGCCATGTTAACAGCTGCCGAGTAGGCCTCCCTAGCCCCAAGTCTCTCTCCTCTTCAATCCATCTTCCCCAAGCTGCCACGATGATCCTGTCCTTTGGGTGAAGGTCTGACCTTCTTCTTCACTGCTGGGCTTGGAAAGCTCAAGCAGACCTTCCTGAGTGGGTTTCCTGGGTCGATGAACAGCATCCTCTTTCGTGAATTCTCTGGTGTAACTGAGCTGGCCTTCTAGCTTCCTCTCTCTTCCAGACTGCCAACCCCATGCCTGGAACTCCCTCCTCACCTCCACCCCATGAAGCTTAGCTCAAATGGCGGCTCCTATGAGAAGCCCTTCCTGATTCATGAAGAGAAAGGATGAACAGGCAGTGGGGAAACAGGAAAAAAGAGTGGGAGGCAGAACAGGGCGGGGTGGGGGGGGAGACAGCTTAGAGCTGGGCAGAGCTCCTTGTCCAAGCCACTCACTCTACAAAAAAGGAAACTGAGGCACAGGGACAGGAAGTGGCTTGACCAGAGACTCTCAGTGTTTTCCTACTCCAGCCTCCAAACTATGTGCAGAGCCTGGAGCCTCTGCATCCACTCCGCCATGTGCCCCTACCTGAGACCAGTGTAACATGTCCTGCACAGATGTTCCAGCCGGATTGTGTGAGCTGTACACGTCCACTCGAGACTGCAACACAAGGAAAGGAGAGAATGGGCCCAGAGCCGGGCAGAGGGGAAGGGCAGGCCGGCTTCCAAGGCTGCAGGGCCTGCTCACAAGAGGCCATTGCCACCCAAGAAAGCCAAGGCTCCAGAACAGCATGGCTAGCTTGCAGCCTGGGGCAGAGCCCAGTGTTGCCCAGCCTCTCTGTGTCCCAGAGCCTTTCATTTTGCAGTGAGGAAACAGATCCTACAAGGGAAGTGACTCGCCCAAGGCCTGAGGATGCTCTAATCAGGAGCGTGCTGGACTCAGAACCAGACGGCCTGAGGGGAGATCTTTGCAGCGCTATTTATCAGCTTGGGCAGGCTGCTCCTGGCCGGGCCTCAGTTTCCTCATCTGTAAAATGAGTAGGATGGACTCGACAATCTCCGAGATTCCTTCCAGTCCTGGCCTCGAATCCTAAGGGGCAGATCTGGGCCTGGAAGCCAGGTTCTGTGCCCACCCACCTCCTTCCACATTAGCTAACAGCCAGGCTCAGCATGGTGATAAAGGCAGAAGGGAATGGGCTCTGAGTCAACACAAGAATCACCTCGATAACCCCTTCCCCCACCCTGCGATGATGCCAAGGCCGAGGGGACAGCCGGCTGGCAAGGGCCACAGCTGAGAGGCCCGCACCCAGATTACCAACTGGGTTACTGGTTGTTTGATTTGGGGGAGAGGGACACGAAGACAGAGGCAAGCTTTGTCCAAAAAAAGGTACACATTGGGGAATGAAAAGGTGAGGGGAAGAAGGGAAGGGAAGGCAAAAGAGATGGGAAAGAGAAGGGGGGAGGAGGGAAAGAAGGAGAGGGGAGGGAGGGGGGAAAGAGGGAGGGAGGAAAAAGGGAGGGAGGGGGGAAAGGGCTCCAAGAGAGGCGCAGGAAGGGACTCACCATGTTCAGGTTGCGCTCATTGAAGCCGCAGAGCACAAATAAGAGGTTCCCACAGAGCTCCTTCAGAATCATGCGGGTGCACACGTGGGTCCCCAGCCACTTCAAAAGCCAATTTTCAGGGAAAAATTGCTTCATTCCAAATATGTCCTGCACAGAAAGAGAAAGCCAGGCGGCCCATTTCAGGGGGTACCCAGGGCAGTCGAAGGCCCTTTGACACACAGGTCAGCAGCAGGCAGGGACCCCAGAGGTCGTTTACATCCCACTCCTCCATTTTATGAAGGAAGAAACAGACCCAGAGTGGGGAGAGGCAGCAGCAGAAGTCAAATTCCCATCCTGTCACTCCAGATTCACTGTTCTTTCCCCTACACCATGCTGATCCTCTTGGTGCTCATTTGTCTCAGAGTCCTGCCAGTGAGAGAGCTCACTACTCTGTGAACAGCTTTAATCAACAGAGCCATAAGTGGGGAGGGGCAAAGCCAGGGGAGGCGGACTGGAAAGGGCTGGGATACAGTTACTTGGCACACAAAGCACCACAAGGTGTGGGTTCTATGGCCATGGCCACTGCAGGAAGGTTCCCAGATTTCCAGCTGGAAAGGACCTTAGAAATCATGGAGGTTCACCCAGGATCACACAGCTGGTAAAGGAACCTGGCTCTTCCAAGCACTCGGCCAGCAACACTCCTGCTGACTATTCCAAGGTTCCTGCCTCGAATTTCTGCTCCTGGGTCCTTCTGCCCTGGCAAGCAGGCTGAGTTGACCATCCCCTCCGGGAGACAGGCCCTCAGGACTCTGAACGCTGTAGCAGGATCATATCCTTTCCCACCTGCTCTTTGTGTACTGGGCTTCCCTTCAGCGTGCTAAGTAGCCCATCACTAGATGAAGAAAAGCAGGAGAGCAGGAGCCAAGGACCCACAAAGCACCCTGGTCTGGCCCTCTCCAGCGAGAGCATTCACAGGCACCAGCAGAAAACCGACGGCTCCCACCAGAGGAAACACGGCTGTGTGGACAGAGTGCTGGCTGCACTAGGAGACACCATGATCTGGGTTTGAATTCCATTCAGACACATGTAGCTTTGTGCTTCCTGTAAAACGTGGATCATCTTAGCACCATCCTCTTAAGGCTGTTTCAGGGTGAAGTGAGATCACGACTGTAAAATGCTTCTCGCTATATATAAAGGACGATGATATTTACTGATTGTTCCATCCACAACAAGGTCAGAGTGTGCAAGGAAGCCCTTACCACCTGCCAGAATGGCCACCGGGACCACCCTGGCCAGGAACAGGACACAGCCTGCCCCAAGCTCAGAGGCTTGTGGCAGCTGGCAGAGACCCAATGGGAGCCAGAGAGCGGGCCTGGTTAGCCTGGAAAAGAGAAGACCTTGGGGGCACATGAGAGCCACCTTCCAGCATGGGATGGGCGGTCATGATTGAGAGGGATTGGCCTCAGAGAACGGTATCAGGAGCCAGGGCTGGGAACTGCCACAAATCCACCTCAATGTTAGAAAAAGCTTTCTAACAATTAGGGCTTTGTCAAAGTAGGGGAGGTGGGGTGGCCTCAAACCCCACCTCAGGCAAAGGCTAAATGGCCATGGAGAGGGGGACTGCACTGCAAGGACCCCTGCCAGCTCCCACTCCAGTGCCTTTGCCTAGAAAACCCAAATAGGGCCACAAAAGAGTCAGATACAACCAAACATCATTGGCCTAGGCTTCTCTTTTAGCTCCGCAGAATACAGAGAGGAATCTCTGTCCCCATTACCCCAGAACTAAGGGCAGGAGAATACATGCATTTCTTAACTCTGACCTGGAAAGCAGAACCCGGGAGCAATCCTGCCACTTGGGAAAAGGCATTTCACAATTTAAAAACAAGACAAAACAATTCTGCACTAGTTGGCCTCTGAAAGCCCTGCAGGCCTGACGCCTAAGATCCCAAGGCACTTTCTCTCTCTGGGTCTCAGTTTCATGCTCTGTAAAAGGGGATTCCCCAGCCTGGGAGGTCCCAGTCTATGGTCCTTCGAGTTCCAACCAGGATCCCTACCTTGAAGAACAAATCAGGGAAAATTCCCAACTTGGTCATGGGGCTGGTGCTGAACTTGATAGTGGCCACGGGAGCCAAGGCAAAAAACATCTTGATCTTCTTGGCCAGCTGGGGCAAACTTGAGAAGGCGATGAAGGCTGGGGGGCAGGGAGAACACAAAACAGGACTTCAGGCCTCTGCCCAGTGGACCCCCAAACACCAACAACCCACCCAAGGGATGAGGCTGCACTGACCCATCCAGTGTGGCCGCCCAGCCCCTCTAAAGGCATGAGGCCCCGCAGGCGGCCCTCCAACAGCACTTCCATGTCCCAGCTCTGACAGGACTCTTGAAGCCGGGCCCCATGTCTGCTGTTGACCCAGCATGTCAATTCAAGCTCAACAAGGCCTTAAGGACATGTCAAGCACATGTTCTCAAAGCTGCCTCAAGAGCAGGTGGAAGGAAGCCAGGACCCTCCAAGGCCACTCCAGCCCCAACACCTGAGCTGAGGCCACAGAGCCTTGAGTTTGAGACAGGCACTCCAAGAACTGATGGGGCCTCCTGGACCCTGCCCTAATCTAAAAATCTAAGCCCAGGATAACCATTCCCCCTACCCAGGTTTGAACTTGAGTCCTGCCTGACTCCAAGGCAAGCTCTCCTTCCCACCCTATCCTGTCTCCACTTGAGAGTAGGGGAAGTCAACCATGACATCTGGAGGGGAAATGGCCCTGCCCACTGAGCTTTATTAGCTGTCTGAGGTCAAGTCACTTAATCTCTCTGTGACTCAGTTTCCTCATCTGTAAAATGGGGGTGTTGTGAGGATCAAACAGGCTAATATATGGAAAATATATGGAAAGCTTTGCAAATCTTAAAGAGCTACAAAACTGAGTGCGAGTTTTTGTAAACTCTTTTATATTATACTCAAAGAGAAAATCAGAATGGGACACTTGGAAGAGATCCTGGATCTGTCTAGTGCATCCTCCATCCAGTGAGGAAGCCCCCCTCCAGCATCCTCATGAGACAAGAGGATCCCACATGTGGGCATCAGGGCCCTCAGGGTCTGACCTTCCTGGTCCTGACCACTAACACTGTCTGGCAGGAGCTTTTCTCTCTACACACATGCACATGTGTACACACACACACAGACAGCAGGGTACACACTTGAGCACAGCTCCAATCAGAGAAGGATGTTCTCAGACTGGAGTGTCCATTACAAAGACTGCCACTGAGAACTCAAAAGCAGGCGCTCCTCATGACCTACCCATGGTGGTGCCTTGGGAATGGCCAACATAATACACCTGTTCTTGACCAGTCTTGTTCAGAATGAAGTCGATCACGGCCGGGAGGTCATGCTTCGCCATCTCGTCAAAGCTGCAAAGCAAAGAGAGAAGCACCAAAGGAGATTTTCCAGCCAGTCCTGCGTCTCCTGGAGGAGACGGCAGGAGCCAGAGCTGGGAGAACATCACCAAGGCCAGCTCGCTCGCTGTTCAGAGAAGGAAACTGAGGCCCAGAGAGACTAAGTGAAACGAAGTTAGGGCCACCCAGCTCAGAGAAGCTGGAGGCGAAGCAGGTCCCAACTCCGAGTCCAGGCCCTTGACTTACATATGAACAAGCAATTCACATTTCACATTAAGGCATCTATTCTGTACCAATAGAAACCATGCCAGGAAGCAGAGCTGTTGCAGCTATTACCATCACCACTACTACAAATAGTAGTAGTAGTAGCAGTAGTAGTAGCAGTAGTAGTAGCAGTAGCAGTAGTAGCAGTAGTAGTAGCAGTAGCAGTAGCAGTAGCAGTAGCAGTAGCAGTAGCAGTAGCAGTAGTAGCAGTAGTAGTAGCAGTAGTAGTAGCAGTAGTAGTAGCAGTAGTAGTAGTAG
>CM053589.1:199998968-200036194 GCA_028646515.1 Pseudochirops corinnae
TAGTACTAGTAGTAGTAGTAGCAGTAGTAGCAGTAGTAGTAGTAGCAGTAGTAGTAGTAGTAGCAGTAGTAGTAGTAGCAGTAGTAGTAGTAGTAGCAGTAGTAGTAGTAGTAGTAGTAGTAGCAGTAGCAGTAGTAGTAGTAGTAGTAGTAGTAGTAGCAATAGCAGTAGCAGTAGCAGTAGTAGTAGCAGTAGTAACAACTCTTAAGGTTTGAAAAACACTTTAATACTAGCTAATATGTACTCAGCACTTACTATGGGCCAGACATTGTGCTAAGCACTTCACAGATACTTTCTCATTTGAGCCTCATAACAACCCTGGAAAGGTAAGGGTAGTTCTTATCCCCACTTTACATATGAGGAAACAGGCAAACAGAGATTAAGTGACTTGTCCAAGGTCACACAGCTATTAAGTGTCTGAGGAGGTCTTCCAGATTCCAAGTTTGACGCTTTGTCCTTGGTAATACCAGCTGCTTAAAGAAAACAGTTCCCCACAAAAACTAGCCGTGTGACTTTGGGCAAGTCACTTAACCCCAATTGTCCTCCAAAAAAAAAAGAAAAAAAAAAAAGAAAACAGCGCCTGCCCTCAAGATGCTTACATTCTGCTGGAAACAGATGATAGATATTATGCTTTGTAGACATTGTTTCAATGGAGCCTCCCATCACTCCCATACAGTAGGTTCAACAGAGATTAACATCCTTAATTTACAGATGGGGAAACTGAGGCCCAGAAGTACAGTGACATGCCCAAGGTCACAGAGCTGGGAATGTTTTAGCAGGATTCAAACCCATGTCTCTCCTAATGTCAAATCATACATGCTATCTACCATACATCTCATATGGTGCCTCAAATATAAAATGCACCACAGAAAGCTCAGCTGTTTCATCACCCCACGTGCCCGCAGAGAAGTCATTCAGGGAAAAATTCCCGTCCAGGGCTGGGTCAGTGCCCAATACACAGACTTGCCCCTCACTGCTTACCCCCCAGCCCCCACCTACCTGAAAGCCCAGAACTCATCCTGGAAAACAGAAAGGGTCAAGTGTTTGCGGGACCAGGTGTTTCCTCGGCTGTTCCCCATCCACACGTCGTAACCAGCGTCAGCCAAGATGAAGCCTAGGCTGCTGTTGTCCAGATTTGTGATCCAGTTACTCGAATCAGCCAACAGACCATGCTGCAGAAACACTGCCTGCCGGGGACCTGGAGGATAGCACACACGTGCTTACCCAGAGCTGAGCTTGGGAACAGTCATAAAGAAAAGAGACTGCCCCTTGGGGAAGGACTGGCCATTCAGGGAGCCTTGGACCCTGCCAAATCTCATCCCTCCTACCTTTCTGCAACTCAGGAGCTACTAGGGTGGTAGGTCCATATACAGAGCAGGACTGGAGAGTTCAGCAGGGGCCAGGCTGTCAGAGCACTCCACACCAGCAAGCTGCTCCTTCTACATTACAGACTGCAAGGATCCAGGACTTCCTGGCTAGGCATTCTGTCCCCGTCCCTGTCCCCCCCCCCACCCCACCCCCAGTCATTTCACTTCACATTACTAGACCCACAAGAGAGAGGTGGTACAACACCATCGTCTGTGTCACTCGGTGGACTCTTAGATTCCTTCTATCTCTAAAACTATGATCCTACAGATGGGGAAACTGAGGCAGAGAAAGGAAGTAACTTGGCCAGGTCACACAGCTAGAATCTAGGACAAGATCCAAATCCAGGCACTCTATTCATTAAGCCACAGAGGCTTTACTCCTGGTTACTGCCACCAACCACTGATGAACCACTCCAGACTTTGCTAGTCTGATCCTCAGATGACAAGCCCGTAGCTATTCTATATTTTTTGGTGACAAGACTGTGTCTTTACAAAGTTCAACAATGAGAATCATGAAAAAAGCAACATTCAGGGAGACTAAAAACAGAGAAAGTTAGTAAACTATAGACCAATTTCCCTAACGAATATCGAAGCAAAATTTCTAAATAAAATATTAGCAAGGAGATTACAGCAAAATATCATGAAGATCATAGACTATGACCAGCTGGGATTTGTAGCAGGAATGCAAGACTGGTTCTATATTAGGGAAAGTACTAGCATAATTGACCATATCAATAACAAAAAAAATCATAATTTCATAGATGCAGAAAAAGCTCTTGACAAAATACAACACCCATTCATGCTAAAAAAAAAACAAAAAACAAAAAACACTAAAGAATAGGAATAAAATGTAGTTTTCCCAAGGGTAAAGCAAGGATGTCCATTATCACCACTATTATTCAATACTGTACTAGAAATGCTAGTTATAGCAATAAGACAAGAAAAGGAAATTGGAGGAATAAAAACAGGCAATGAGGAAAGAAAAGTATCACTCTTTGTGTGGGATATGTTGTGCTTAGAGAACCCTAGAGAATCTATTTTAAAAACTAGCTGAAATAATTAACAACTTTAGCCAATTTGCAGGCTATAAAATAAACCTATATAAACCATCAGCATTTCTACATATTACCAATAAAACCCAGCATAACGAGATAAAATAACTACAGACAGTATGAAATATTTGGGAGTCTACCTGCCAAAGCAAACCCAGGACTGTATGAACACAATAACAAGATGTTTTGCACACAAATAAAGACAGATCTAAACAACTGGAGAAGTATTAATTGCTCGTGTGTAGGTCAAGCCACTATAATAAAAATGGAAATTCTACCTAAGTTAATGTACTTATTCAGTGCCATACTCATCAAACTACCAAAGAATTATTTCATAGAGCTAGAAAAAAATAATAACAAAATTCATCTGAAGGAGGAAAAAGGCAAGAGCATCAAGATAGTTAATGGGAGGAAACATGTGAAGGAAGGCAGCCTCGAAGACCAGATTTCAAACTGTGGCTGCTGTCCATCCTTTGTTTCAAAGAGGACTGACGACACCATGATGTGATGCCTTGATTGTGCATTAATTGGATTTAAACGAGGCAGAGCTGCACAAAGTCTTCAGCCTCACTCTCTTCCAGAACCATCAAAGTCCAGTGACAGGACCAAAGTCAAGACAACTGGGGATGGCGCAGGACGTAATGGATGACTTTGGTGTCTTCATACTCCAGACTCCACAGTGCCTATCAGCTGCCTTTATAGCCACTGGAACAAACTGTCCTCATCCATCGATTCCACCAAGAAAAGTCTTCGATGCTTGGGGTAGACATGCCTTAAATTCACTGATGGGTGTGAGGCCTGTCGGTTACCCTCAACCTGGTTTAGCCAATCTGCCGAAACTTACCAGGGTGTGGCCATCAACTATGCTACAGCTTCCTGGAGCCACAGGTAGATGTTGGGTGAATCAAGGGGATACCAAAGGTGGCTAAGCAGCCCCGAGAAAGGTTCAGCAATCCCTCCCACCAGAGGTGCTCATCCTCCCTGAATGCCCCATATGTCCCAAACACCCCATACGGCAAAGGAGTAATCATGAAAACAATCTGGGACTGGCTAAGAAATAGAGTGGTGGATCAGTGGAATAGATTCTGTACACAATACACAACAGTAAATGATCATAGTAATCTCATGTTTAATTAATCCAAAGACACAAGCTCTGGGGGCAAGAACTCACTATCTGACAAAAACTGCCGGGAAAACTGTAACGCAGTTTGGCAGAAACTAAGAAGAGACCAACATCTCATGTGATATACCAAGATACGGCTCAAAGTGGATAAATGATATAGACATAAGTGATTTCGTAAACAAATTAGGAGAGCAAGGGAAAATATACTGTTATATTTATGGAAAAGGGAAGAGTTCGTGGCCAAAAAAGAGACAAAGAGGATCATGGGAAACAAGTAAAATGGGTAACTTTTATTATATTAATTTATTATATTATATTAGTATATAAATATATTACATTATAATATATTATTAAAACTATTATATTATATTTTATTATATTAATATATTATATTATAATTTAAAAGGGTTTACAGAAACAAAACTAATACAGCTAAAATTAGAAGGAAAGCAAGAAACTAGGGGAAATATATTACAGCAAGTTTCTCTGATAAAGGTCTCATTTATCAAATATATAGGGAATTGTGCAGAATTTATAAGAATACAAGTCATTTCCCAATCAATAAATGGTCAAAGGATATGAGCAAGCAATTTTCAGATGAGGAAATCAAAGCTATCAAGTTACACTAAAAAATACTTTAAATCCCGATTGATCAGAGAAATGTAAATTAAAATAACCCTGAGGTACCACCTCATACCTACCAGATTGGCTAATACAACAGGCAAGGAAAACGAGAAATGTTGGGGGGAGGTGGAAAAGCAGGGATACTAACGCACTGCTGATGAAGTTGTCTAACTGGTCCAACCATTCTGGAGAACAATTTGGAACTAAGCCCAAAACACTGTACAGTTGGGCATACTCTATGACCCAGAAATATCACTAGTCGGCCTGTACCCCAAAGAGATAAAAGAAAAATGTGAAAATAACATATTTGTACAAAAGTATTTATAGCAGCTCTTTTTGTGATGGCAAAGAATTGGAAATTGAGAAGAGGCCCATCAATAGGGAAATGGCTGAACAAGGTGTAGTATATGATTGTAATGGAATATTGTTGTGCTATAAGAAATGATGAGCAGGATGGTTTCAGAAAAACCTGGAAAGACTCAAATGAACTGATGCAAAGTGAAATGAGCAGAACCAGGAGAACATTGTAAACAAAAACAAAAATACTGTAACCATGAAAGGTCAAGGATCAACTATGAAAGACTTAGCAACTCTCCAAAGGACCCACGATGAAAAAGGTTCCACCTCCAGAGAAAGAACACGAGAACTCTGAGTGCAGATTGAAGCATGCTTTTTTCACGTCCTTTATTTTTCTTTTTGTGTGTTTTATTTTGCAACATGGCTAACATGTAAATGTTTTGCATGACTTCACATGTAAAATCAATATCATGTTGCTGGCCTTCTCAATGGGTGGGGGAGAGAATTTAGAATTCAAAATTTTTTAAATGATTGTTAAAAATAATTTTTAATTTAAAAAAATAGAGGAACACAATGGGAGGGAGGAGAGGGAGAGGAGATATCAAGGACTGACAAGAGAGAGCAAAACTTCCCAATTCTCATTTTGCTTCTATTTTTTCTACCAAGGAGAATGATCTTTGAAATGGGATGGACAGAATAAAAATTACTAACAGGGAGCTAACACCCAAGATAAGGAGATAGTAAGAGATAACCCAACTGCCCTGCATGAGGACACGTCCCATGGCTGAGACAACATCTCAAGAGCTACAAAAATGAACAGCTGTGATTATTGAGCCATTGTCAGCCACAACTGAAAAATCAAGTCAAAAAAGGAGAGGTGCCCAGGTCCTGGAAAAAGGGAAACATCCCAATTTTCAAAAAAGGAGACAGAACACATTCTAAAGGTTTGTAGTATTACTAAAGGGATGGTTAGTTAACATCTAGAAAAGGAAGCAGTGATCACAGGCCTGCCGGACTTCAGCAAGCACAAGTCATGCCAGGTTCACCTCGGTTTCATTTCTGACTGAGTTTCTAAACAGGCAGGTCAGAAGAAATCTGCATATGTAGTTTACATAGATTTCAGAAAAATTTCTGATGAAATATTTCATGTTATTCTTGCAGAGAACATGGAGAAACATGGGCTAAATGGCAGAACAATTTGGTAAATTTGAAACTGATTAAGTGGCCAAATGCCAAGAGTAGTCATTGCATGATCAATATCACCTTGGAGAGACAATGGAACAGTGGGCAAAGAGCCAGCTTGGGTTCAGGGCCCTTTCTGGCACATACTGTCTATGTGACCCTAAACAAGGCACCTAAGCTGAGTATGTCATCCGCCCTACCCCCCAGCACTTCTCTACCGTTATCAATCAAGGATCTGTAATGGTAAAACAGATTTCCTCATCAGACACTCTTCATACCAGTGAAATGACAGGTTTGGTTTACAAAAGTCTCAGGAGGGAATCTCATGCGGGGTGCCCCAGAACTCTGTGCTTTGACCCTGTGCTACGTGGTATTTTTATCAGCGACTCAGATAAAATCACAGAGGGTACCCTCACCAAATCTGCAAGTGACCCAGGACCACAAGGGGGATCTAGGAACCGGATAATATGATCCCAAATTGTCTTGACAAGCTAGAGAAATGGTCCAAGTTTATACCTGCCTTTAAAAAGTCAACTTCACAAATGCAAGTCAGGGGCAGCGTGGCTGGTAAGCAGGTCACCTCCAGAACATCTTCAGGGTTTGAGTGAGTTCAGTTTGAAGTAGGAGCCTTCAGAAGTCTGAAGGGCAAAAGAGAGGCCAGACTTGTTCTGACAGTCCCAGAAGGCAGAGCTAGGAGAGGTGGATCCAGGATCCAGAGCCCAACTTTGGCTTCAGATAAAGAAAATTTCCTGCTGGTACCATCTCAAAGCAAGCTGGGCCACCCTGGCAGATGACAACAGAACCCCGGACAGAGCCTCCATTGGATGATGGTTTCTTGGGATTGTCACAAAAAGGATTTTGGTTCAAGTCCAGCTGGGATGGCCAACTTTGAGGATCTGTGATTCTGCCTTCTTGGTACTTCTGCCCAATTTGGCCCATCTGCCAAAAAACTATCTTACCCTTGCCCATGATTTTGCTGGCAGCACAGCTGTGAGGCAGTATGTTTCGTTCATTAAAAGGCAGATAAAGTGCTAGACCTGGAGTCAGGGAGACCTGAGTTGAAATCCAGCCTCAGACACTTACTAGCTGCATGATCCTGGGCACCTCTCCACCTCTGTCTGCCTCAGTTGCCTCTCCTGTAAAATGGAACTAATAATAACACCCACCTCACAAAGTAAGGATCATATCTGCACTTAGCACCATGCCTGGCACATAGTAGGCACTTATTAAAAGTTTATTCCTTCCCTCCTATTCAGAAGATCACCTAGTCCAACAGAGGCTGAAGCTCACACACACAATAAGTACGGCAGAGTCTCCGCATTAGGCTCTCTTTCCTCTGCCTCCTCGGCATGGCTATCCCGGCCACATTTGGTAGGCTCACAAATGGAGGGGTAGAACTTCAGGCAGGGCCAAGGGGATCAAAGAAGAGTGGTCTGGATTGGTCAACAAGGATGGCTCTAAGTCAACCTGGGAGACATAAGTCCCATTGCTTAACACAAAATCAGACTCTTAGTAAACGTGAGTTGACTGACTGGTTGGTGAATTCAGTAGTTGGTCTGTGGACCACAGTTAAGTTGACTGAAACTGGGTGAACTCACTGGGCTTGCTAAGAATCAAGCTTACCACCATTCCTACCACCTGGGAGGATAAAACTGAGGGAACTTAACAGATCAGAAATTGGCATTAAAAATAAGCAAGATGTCAGCCACAAAGAAGTCAAAAAAACTTTCTTAAGCCAAAAGGGATGAAGAAGATATGACAGAAAAAGATGCAACTTTTCACTTTACAGATGAAGAAACTGAGACCAAGAGGAAGTGTGTGACATTGAACATCACACAGGTATAATGACAATGATAACAACAACACACATTCTTATCATGTTTCAAGGTGTCCACATTACCTTCTCTAGGAGATAGTACTATCATTATTGTACCCATTTTGAAGATTGGGAAACTGAGATTAAGAGCTTATCACACAGTCATGTCTCCTGATTCATTCATTCATCCAACAAACATTTATTAAGTGCCACTTTGTAACAGACACTGATAATAAAAAGACCAAAAATAAAATCATTCCTGCCTTCAAGGAGTCTACCTTCTATGTGGAATATGACAATATGAACATGGAGAAATAGATACATATTATTTTGTATAAATAATGTGCTAAGCCAACACAAGGTAATTGGGCAGGGGAGTCCCAGCAGCCTGGGGGAATAGGGAAAGGCCTCCCCAGGAGGGGATAAGAAGCAGCAGAGGGCAGTGGAAAGGACAGTGGCCTTGGAAGTGGAAAACCTGGGCTTGGGCAACAGAATTAGCAGAGTCAATCCAGCAAAGTCATCTCTCTTTGGAGAATCTGCTTCCTCAGCAGCAGAAGGCAAACACCTGAATAAAGGATAGGTCTGGTTTTCATTTTCTTTGCATCCCTAATGCCTTGATCACAGTAGGAGCTTGATAGATGCTTGTTGGATTAGATGGTCATTGAAGGACTTGCTTAGTTAAGTGCCTGAGTTCATCTTGGAAGGGTGGGTCAGAAGTTAGGTTCTTTGGGAGTTCAAAAGGCTGTCTACAAAGGCACAAAGGAGCCACAATCCAGGAGGAGAGACAGTGCCTTCAACAAAGAGATTGCAGTGATACTGTGTACTGAACTACAAAGGGATGGAAACCAGAGCTTAATCCCCCCCCAAAATGCTACATCCAAGAACTGAGGTTGCTTAATCCAGAGAAGAACTGATTAAAAATTAATTTCCTTATCAAGTGAGGATGACCTTTCCTGTGACTATGACTACCCGCTTCCTGCTGCGCCATATCTGAAATCTGAGGTTTGAGATTTTATCTTTTCTTCTGCCCATGTGGGCAAACTGGCAAACAAACTTCTAATTCTGGAGAAATCTGGCTTCTGGGAAATCTGGGAACTTCACAAAAGTCTTTGAGCAACTTCTATCAGGGGTGCAGGACCTGCAGCCTTCCTTCCAGGTCCTTGGGTATAGCCTTTTGACTGAGTCCAAGTTTTACAGAACAAATCCTTTTATTAAGGGAATTTGTTCTGTGAAGGTTGGATTCAGTCAAAGGTCTGCACTTGAGGACCTAGAGGGCCACATGTGGTCTCAAGGCCACAGGTTGCCCACCCCTGCATGTTAGAATATGGTTTCAATCCTTAATTCTGTTAACCACTAAAAATGAAAATTTTAGGTCAATTTCATCAATGGATATAGCTGCCAAAATAGTAAACAAAACTGTCAGTAATGGAACATTTTAAAAAATCATTCATCATTAGCATATGTAATTCATTCCAGTAATAGAATTAGTATTAGTATTACTAGTATAATATAATAGTATTACTGAATATTAGAAAAAATATATATCACATTAATAAGAAAAAGCATATGAAAAATCACATGATCATATCGGTAGATATAGAAAAGGCCTTTGATAAAACACTACCATGATTTAAAAAAAAAAACACTAAAAAGAACCAGAATAAGTGGATTTTTCATCAACATGGTAAAAATTGTGAAAGTCAGCATTAATTGCTTGCAATAAATTAGAAACATGAAAAGCATTGCCACTCACAGGGAATGAGAGTCTACCCCAGGAACATTAAAAATGCTAGTTCCGGAACTGGGAATTAGAGGGATTAACATAGCAAGGGAAGAAAACAAGATTAGCTTTATTTACAGGGACCAGAGTGTTTACTGAATTCAACTGTTTATCTAGATTAGTCTTAGCAAAAAATTAGCTGAGGCAACGAGTGAGTTCAATGAAGTTTGGAGGCGAGAAATAGGTTTGTCCAAAAACTTTACTGTTATAAACAACCACAAAAATCAAGAACACCCTCTGACTCCACCGCCTGCCCTCCAGTTCTGTCAGACTGTGATGAGGAAACGGAGGGAGGAGTATCTTTTGCTAACTACTGGGTCTGGAGTTGTTCTGATGATTTTTTAATTAGCACGAAAAGTGAGCCCTGAGCCAGTTTACTAAAACTTTTACTCAGCTTTGTTCTACTAAAAATTATTTTTCACTTTACCATTTTCCAATTTTGCCTTGATTTTAAAAGATATTTTATAAAAAAGATTTAAAATATATATATATCTATATATATATACTTAAACTATAATTTGTAACATCTATTAAATACAGAAGAAATCACACATCCTAGTATGAAAAATATACTGCAAAAATACCCAGAGAGAATTCTGACTTCTTCCGAGCCCTCCTTTGGTGGCTATGGTTACTAATGAACAAAGAATGAAGCAAAAGTTTCACTTGTGTGAAAAATGAGGGGGTTGGGGGTGAAATCTAGTAAGCCTGAAGATTAGCACAGCTGAAAAATTTCACAGCATTTCATTATCAATTTGTTTTACAAGGGCAGGGATCTCTCCTGAGCTAACGAAATCTACTCTTTTATCTAGAAAGAACTGAAATTTCATGGTACTATAGTTTTTAAACTGTATGTCCTTACTGTTTCAAAATGCAAAACTGATTTCATTTTTTTCTTGGTGAGGAAAGGAGGAAAGTTCCCACAAACCCAGTACCAGGTTGCAGGTTATTTACCATTTCCTCTGTGATAAGCAACACTGCAGTTACTGAATTAGAATCATTCTAGTACTGAAAACTGCGGGCTTGATTTAAGGTTTATGAAATACTTTCCTGCAAATAACACTGAGAAGAAGGTGACTTCCCATCATATGGATGAGATGGATGGATGAAGAGAGGGAGGGATGGACGGATGGACGGATGGACAGACAGACGGATGGATGGATGAAGAGAGGGAGGGATGGACGGATGGACGGATGGACAGACAGACAGATGGATGGATGAAAAGAGGGAGGGATGGATGGATGGACAGACGGACAGACGGACGGACGGATGGATGGATGGATGGACGGATGGATTAATTTCTGGGAGGCTGAGTAATCAAGATTCCATAACTAGTGAAGAATCATGAATTAGCAGGTACGGTACTAATGTCATCCCCACAGGACCTGCATTCTAATCATACCTCTCTTACTGGCAACTTCCAGAGTTTCCTGCTCCTATGAGGTCTCCAAGCAAATGTTGGATGACTCCTGGCTGGGGAAAGTGTCCAGAGGATGCTCTCACAGGCACCAAGGGGACCAGAAGTGGCCCCAGAGAACCTGCCACTTCTAAGCAGTGTTATTCTCCCCATAAGGGACTCTGGCTCTATTCATCCAGCTCTTTATCTGGAGTGGAGCCAGGGTGGGCGTTTTAAAAATCAACAGCCCCTAATTGTGCTTGTAGCCCAGAGGAAGGTTTACATCTGGTCTCTCTGGAGGAGATACAGGCAGAGAATTGGCCCCAGCCCCAAGCCAGGAGGCCCAGGATAAACAAGACACCCCCTCCCAGGCCCAGCCTCTTAGTTATACCAGAAAAGAGACCTTTCAGAAGGCTGAGACAACCCATCCAGCTATTTCGGGGGATTGACTTTCTTGCAAATGCCCCAGCTCTTTGCTAAACTGGATCCAGAGTCAGTTGGAGGATCTCAGTCTCAGTGTCCCCGTTAGTCAAATGGGAATAATAGTAGCACCTGCTTCTCAGAGTTGCTGGGAAGATCAAACAAGCCAACATTGTTTATAGACAATTACTGTTTGTCCTTTGTTTTAAAGAGAACCACTGACATCACGGGGTGATGTATTGACTTGGGCATGAATTGGATTTAAATGAGGCAGAGCTGCACAAAGTCTTCAGTCTCCCTGTCTCCTCCAGTCATCAGGGTCCAGGGACAGGACCAAAGTCAGGACACTGGGGGACGAGCCGGGACGTAACAGATGACCTTGGCATCTTTGATTCCTGACCCAGCTCTAAGCACTCCACAGCGCCTGCCTCAGCCGCCTTCATGGCCATTGGACCAAACTGTTCTCACCCACCCCTTCCACCAGGGGAAGTCTTCACAGGCTTGGGGTAGATACCCCCTAACTCACAGACAGGTCTGAGGCCCCTTGGTTCCCCTCATCCTGATTTAGCCCCTCATTTTCCACAACATGGCAGCTGCATGTGCTACGGTGTCTTAGAGCCATGGGTGAGAGTAGGGTGAATCGGGGGGACACCAAAGGTGGACGAGCAGGCCTGAAAAAGGCTCAGTAAATGTTCCTACTAGGGATGCTCATCTGTCCTGAATACCCTTATACCCCAAAATACCAAAGTGGTGGCCATTTCCTTCTGCTCGTTTTACGGATGAGAAACTACTTGCTCAGGGTTACCCAGCTAGAGGGCGGGACCAGATTTGAGCTCAGGAAGCTGAGTCTGCCTGACTCCAGGCTGGCGCTCTGTGCAGCGCACCAGTACAAACTATCGCAAGGCTGTGACGCCATAAAGGACAACTGAGGCGATCCTTGATTCCTTACCTACCTCCTTCCTCCCAACCTGTCCATCTCTTCCTGAGTCACAACCACAATGATCAATCAGATTAGTTAACGAGAACTAGGGAGAGGGGCTTTAGAAAAGGAAATTGAACAGAACATAAATGAACTTCCTAAGAAAAAAGCACCAGGACCAGACGGGTTTACAAGTGAATTCTACCAAACACTGAAAGATGAACTCATTCCATTACGAAATCAAGCATTTGGAATAACAGGCAAAGAAGGAATCCTACCTAACTCCTTTCATGAACAAATATGGTGCTGCTCCCTAAACCAAGAAGGGCAAAGAAAGTAAAAGAAAATTATAGACCAATTTCGCTAATGAATATGGATGCGAAAATCTTAAATAAAATCCTAGCTAGGAGACTACAATAGTATTTCACAAAGATTAGACATTGTGATCAAGTGGGATTTATACCAAGAATGCAGGAATCTCACATCTACTGGATTGGCTTAAAAGATAGAAGGGGAAAATACTGTTTAATTTTTTATAACAACTGTGAATGACGTTATTCTGAATGTTGAAAATAATTGAATCAACCACAAAGGACCCATGCCCTGCACCTCCAGAGACAGGACTGAAAAAGAGGAGTGTGCATGGCATGGCTTTACATAGAGTTATAAATATGTGTCAGAGGGTGGCCTTCTCTAGTGCAGGATGGGGAGGGAGATAGGAAATTAAAATGTAACCAAAACATAAACTATCAGAGAAAAACCAGGCCCTGCTTGGCCTTGCTCTCCCCCGACCTCTCTATCCAGCCACTCCCACCTCTGAATCACCCACGACTCCGCTGACCAAACATGCACAAGACCTGGCCTTGTTGGCTGGCCTCCAGGTTCCAGGCCCTCTCCGCTATCCCAGGCTCAGGCAAGGAACCCTCTCTTTCTCCCTGAGTACACACTGACTGTATTTTGACAGAGGCCACGGCTGGTGACTGGGGGGGGAGGGGGGGGCGGGCCATGATCCAAATTTCATTTCCTGAAGGACCACATATTTGTCCTTATTCAGTCAAGTGGAGAAACCCTGTTTCCTCTTCTCATCTACACAGACAGGCCTTGTGCCCCACTGACAGTCATGAGGTTCATTTCATTTGCTCGGTCACATGTCTATAACCTGGGGCCCGTGGAGGCCTGGGCTCCATCTTTATCCCCCCAACTCCATCTTTCCATCCAAGGCTCCTCTCCTCCCCATTCCCTGATCACTCCCACAGTGCAGTGGAAAGAACCTTGCATTTGGAGTCACACAGGTATGGCCTTGGGCAAATCCCTTGCCCTCTCTGACAATCAGTTCCCTCCTCCATAAAATGAGGAGGTTGCACTGGACAGTCTTTAAAACGCTTTGCAGTTATAAACTGCATGATCCTCCCCAACCCAGAGTCCTCTCTTGCCCTCAGCTAGCTGCTGACCAATCTGTTCAAGAGTTAATTTACTGGTAGCATTCTGGTGACAGGCAGGAACAATGACTGGAGGGGCAACGGGGCCTGCCTGAAACAGGGCACAGACTCAGAGCTGGACAGGGCCTGAGCACTCTCACTTTTCAGCTAAGGGAACCGAAGCTGATGAAGGCACAGCAGCTACATTTGTCAGCCTCTTCTCTATCTTCAGAGGCCACAAAGCAGATGGAATTACTCTCTGAACAGAGACCTCCTCACTCTCACTCAATAGCTTTTGGCCATAGAAGACACCGAGTCACAGAATTTGAGTTGGAGGAGACACTTCAGCGGCTGCCAAGTCCAACCCATACCCCAGAAGGAATGCCTTCTGCCACACTTCCCCAGTCAATGTTCATCCAGCCTGTGCTTGGAGACCTCCAAGGGCAGGGACCTCGCCGCTCCTCAGGCAGCTCAGGCCACTTACGGACACCCCTGATCGTTAGCAAATTTTTTCTGATATTCAGTCTCAGTTTGCTTCTTTATGATGTCCACTCACTGCTCCTGTTGGTGGTCTGCAGGACCAAGCAAAATAAATCTAACACTTCCTTCAAATATTTGAAGACAAACACCTAGTTTCCCCCAGCACCACCACCAACAACACGCCCCCCCTCCCCCCCCAGGCCTTCCCTTCTCTGCATCTCATTTTCCTAAACTGGGAAGTGAGGGAGCCAGCCTGGATTATCTCAGGAGCCTCCAGCTTGCCAGGAGCCTTTCTCTTACTCCTCTGTAGGCAAACCCTTGTTCCTACATTTCTAAGAAGCTGCTGGGATGGAGTTTGCCTTGAGTTCCCCTGGAGGCCCAGAAGCTCTTTCAACCAAGGACCAGAAGGAGAGGAAGGTAGAGGAAGGAGGAATTCAGGCCTCTCCAATGACTCCAACTTTCTGGGGCCTGATCCCAGAGCTATTGTTGGGAAGCACCCTAAGCATCGATAGATCACTGACACTTTCCACAAAGCACAATCATAGGATCAGCTGTGGAGACACAGCTGGCGTAGATTAGGAACTGAGGAAAACCTGGGGATAGCAAAAGCCAAATAGCCCCATGCCAACACCATCACTGGTAGCAGGCAATGAACAAGAGAAGTCCCTGTTTTGTTCTCCTCCCTCCTGTGCCCCAGGAAGAGCACAAGGCCCTTTCCCACTTCTGATGGCAGAAAGTGAAGAGGAATGAAGAAGCCTCTTGATGAGGGTGAAAGTGAAAAGTGTAAAAGATGGCTTGAAGCTTAACATCAGAAAAACTAAGATCTCAGCACTGGTCCCATCACTTCCAAATGGGAGAGAAGAAATGGAAACAGTGTCAGATTTTATATTCTGGGGCTCAAAGATCACTGCAGACAACGACCACAGCCTTGAAACTACAAGACACTTGCTCCTTGGAAGGAAAACTATGGTGAATCTGGACAGCAGACTAAAAAGCAGAGACATCACCTTGCCAACAAAGGTCTATATAGTCAAAGCTATGGTTTTTCCAGTAGCCATGTTTGGCTGTGAGAGCTGGACTATAAGGAAAGCTGAACGCTGTGGAATAGATGTTCTCAAATTTTGGTGCTGGAGAAGAGTTTTGAGAGTCCCTTGGAGATCAATTCAGCCCATACATTACAGAAATTAATTCAGGCTCTTTACTGGAAGGTCAAGTACTGAAGCTGAGGCTTAAATCCTTTGGCCACATAATGAGAAGACAGGACTCAATGGAAAAGACCCTAACATTGGGAAAAACTGAAGGCAAAACGAGAAGGGGATGGCAGAGGATGAGATGGCGGGAGAGAGTCATGGGAGCAACAAGCATGAGCTTGGACAGATTTTTAGAGAGAGTGAGGGACAGAAGGGCCTGAACAGCAGCTTCCCTCCCAGGTCCCCAAGTCAGCACTGATCTGAGCCTATGTTTCTTCTCTCCACAAGGACCTTAAGAGAAGATACTTTCTTCTTATGTTGCTTTTCCTTTAAAATAAGAAGCATTTATAAATTGTTTAATTTACAAAGTTTTCATTTAGAGACAAGAACTCTTCTGGGCTCTCAGGTTGAAAAGGTCGTGGCAAAAGGATGATCTCATATTCCAACGGCAGTGAGTCTCTAAGAGTTGGCTGCCCCTCCTCACTCCTTCATTCCTTCGTTTATTTGATAAGCATCTACCAGGTATACAAACATCAAATTCATTGAGACACCAGGCAAATGAAGTAGTCTCTGCCCTCATGCAGCTTCAGTCCCGTCGGAGGTGGGAGAGCTTTTCAATGCACCCCATACAAGAGCAATTGTTTTATATCATTGGGAGCCTAGCAATCGTCAACAAAAATAAACATTGCAAAACACAAATTCATAGGCGTGAGATCCACAAAGCACTTGGACGGCATTTTCCCTTGGAAATCATTGTACCTTTATTCCATCCGTTCTTCCTGCCATGTGGAATTCGGTTAATGCCTAGGATGTAGCCATCATCAGTCACAACATTATACTCCTCACTGGGAAAGCCCCAGTAGGAGATAATTTCACTCTGTAGGAAGAAAAATGAAATGGTGACTCAGGGAGAAATCCCGAGGACAGCCAAGGGGGAATGGGGAAAGTAGCAACAACATTCATCAGACTTGATAGCTGACGATGTGTTTCCAATTATTAAATGAGGCTCGGTCTTCTCAAGACAGTTCACGGAGAGCCCCAACAGGTCTCTTCCAGTCCCGCTGATCCTATCAAGGGAGCCTGGTGTCCAGAGACTCACGCTGCCTCTCCCTCTGCTATAGATATGCACTCCATTCACCTTCCAACATGGCCAATATGTTGACTGGTTTTGTTTGACCGTGTTTAGCTGTTATAAAGGAGAGCTTTGGGGGAGGGAGAGTGAATTGTGGGGCAGTGATAGACATGAAAAAGTCACAGAAGAAAGCAAAAATCAGTTCAGAAAGGAGGACTGAAAAATTAACAGCCATTTAGTTACAACTTCATTCCATTAAATATGGGATGTTTTCAAGGTAACAGACATTCCAGTTCGAACTCGTATCTCCTTGTTTTTTGCATGCTGGAATGTTTGTTTTTACTGGTGACAGATATGTTCCTAATAAAAGAGGATTTTATTAAGTGGATCCCCACCTTGGTCCAGGCCTTGGGAGTCTTTCCCGTCCCAGGAAAGGAGCAGAGACTTCTCTCTTTGGAGTCCCGCTCTTTGCCACGCCCTCCCTCCGCACCTTCATGTCTTAGCTTCCCCAGCTTTCAAAGGCCACCTTTCTTGGTCCTGCCTGCAGCTATTTACCATCTCTTCTCCCATCACCTCTATTAGAATGGGGGCCCCCTGAGGACAGGTACCATTGCTTTTTCTTTTTTTGCCTTTCACCTTTCTTTATAGCTTCAAGGCTTTGTGTAATGCTTGACACACAGAAAGGACTCAATTAATGTTATTGACTGACTGCCTCCTACAGAGCTGAACATCCCAGGACTTCTTTTTCCTCTTCTAGGCCAAATCCTCCCGACTCAGATATGCTAAATCTCCCCCCCCTCCTCCAGATGTCCTGAACTCCTCCCAGGACTCTCTGGTCCCACCCCACCATTCCATTAGGTTGGTAACGTAATCCTGTGGATTGACTCCAAAGGTGAAAGGGAGAAAAGGAACTGAAGTCAAGGGGAAAGAAGTCAGTGCCTTGTTCCTTCTCCTTCTCTGGGTGACCTCTGACCCAGTTTCCATATGAACATGCCATAGATTGTTTCCCAGGCCCTCAAGTGGAGAGTCTCCCCCACTGCTCAGGAGACTTCCTACCCAACAGCCTCACAAGCCCATCACCCTGGAGGTATTCAGGCCCCTACTTCTCCTTTTCACAACCCATGGTTTCTTCAATCAGAGGACTAAAAAGGGGAAGAGGAAGAGCAAAAGCCAAGGCCACCTGTTTTATTCAAAGGTCTTGGAAAAGAGCAGAGAGTGGGACAAAAGGCTAAAAATGGAAATGAAGAAGAGAAATTAAAACCAATAGCCAAAAATGGCACCTCTGACAGCAAAATGACCAGCTGGGAGGCAGCTAACCCAAAACATCATGGCAACAAGAACAACGAGCTTCACTCTTGCCAGGGCTTGTGAAGATCAGCCGTGATCTCCCACTCAAACCCACCCAAAAGGGCATTTCCTAATCACTTACTATGACCAGGTGGCGTGGAATTAAAGACAAGAATGACAAGCAGGCCCTGCCTTCAAGGGGCTTGCATTCTGCTTGTAGGATGCAACATGGGAATGGAATAAAATGAGAAACCTGAAGAACTGAGAGAGGGCTAGAAAGAGCAGGGCTGACTTCCCGGAGGAGGTGGCACCTGACCTGAGCCCATTCCAAGGGGTGGAGGGGAAGGAGTGAGTTGCCTTCCAAGCACTAGGCACGCCTGGACAAAGGCCCAGAAGTATGAGAACTGAAGGCTGACCAAGGGAACAAGGGAAGTAGTTTGGCTGGAACATGGAGAGTGTCAAGGGAAATCATGTGAAATAAGTCCCTAAAGGTTGGCTGGCAAGGGAGAGGGAAGGGTTTTGAGGCACTCTCTTTCCAGAGGACGGGACAAACCACAGATTAAACTCATAGCATGACCATAAAGCAACAAGGCTTTCAACAGCCTGCCATGATGGACACACAAGTCCTGGGAGCACAGAGGATCTGACCAAATACGAGAAGAAGGCTTTTGAGTCCTTTTCCAAAAATCCTTATTTTATTGTAAAAATGGGAAGATTCTTGATGGAGAATTTTCAGCAAGACACAGACAAGCAATGGCTGTACCAGTACAGGGGGTACCCACACTAAGAAGACCAAAGAGCCATAGCACTTGTCCATCTTTTCACATGCTGGCTCCTTCCAAGTAGTCACCTTGTAAGGATGGAGACTTATTCCAACAATGCTAAAACCTTTCAAGAACTCCCTTTTATGAGACTCCATAAACCACACTGGATTATCAGCCTAACTGCTTTATGAACCTACCTCATTTCTTGAGCAAACATAAGATTCCCCCAAGGATACCACCCACTGTATTCACCAGCCTGCTCTGCAAATGACATTTGGGATATTGAAAAAAGAGGAGGCAGTGTGGTGCAGTGGGAAGAGAATTGGCTCTAGAGTCTGAGGCCCTGAGTTCAAGTCCTGCTGTGGGACCTGGGGTGAAGCACTCTCTCTGAGCCTTAGTTTCCTTGGCTGTAAAATGAGGTCAGACTAGATGGCCTCGGAGGTCCCTTCCATCTATAGGTCTGAAGTCTTAACATCTGTGAACATGACAGATGAGGCCTCATGTGTTTGCCTAAAACTATCAGTCATGTCACTTTTTAATCATCCTGGAACTGTCTCAACTTTGCATGACTGGGTCAAATATAATTAGCCTGATGGTTATTGTGAAACAGGGGAGGCCAAAACTGATTTGAAAGAAACACCTCACTCCTGGTCAGAGAGGTTGGGGAAAACCTGGGGGTTGCAAGCAAGGGCATCCATCCTTACAAGGAGCCAGCACATAAAGAGATGGATGAGTGCTATGCTGGGAAGAGGCGATGGGGAAAGGAATCATTGAACCCTGAAGGAACTTATCTGATTATTCCTGGGGACTAAAGGGGAAAGCAAGAAAAGGGAAGGGAGAGGAGGAGAAAAAGAAGAAAAAAGGGGGAGGAGAGGAGAGAGATAGACATCAGAGAAAGGAGAAGGAAGAAAGGAAAGAGAAAAGAAAAAGGAAGAGAGATGAGAGGGGAGAGAAGAGAGGAAGAGGAGAAAATAAAAAGAGAGAGGGAGGGAAGAGAAATGAAAGAGAGGAGAAGAAAGAAGAGAGAAGGAGAGGGAGGAGGGATGGGGAAGGTGGAAGGAGAGAAGGAGAGAAAGAAGAGAAGGAGAGAGAGGAGGAAGGGAAGAGAGGGGAGGGAGAAAGAAAAAGGAAGATGAGCATGAAGACAGCATCTTAAGGGTTAGGCCAAAAAAAGATTTGGAGGCAGAAGCAGCAAATATGAGCCAAATCCCAAGGGCAACTTCCCAGGAAGGCAGCGCACGCCCACAGAAGGCTGCCAAGCATTTCCCAAGTCTTCTTAGAAGAAACTCACAATATTCATGTATGCTTCTGGATCCACATGTCTCTTCTTCCTGGAAGGTTCCTCGGAATGCACCAAGCCAAGGACCGCACAGGCCACCACGACAAAGAGCCACTTTGTCATTCTGTGCAGAATAGAGAACACCGCAAGGATCATGACCAAACTTGGCTTGGAGAAGGGTTGAGAAAATTTACCTCTCTCCCTTAAGGGCAGAGCTGGGGGGTAGGGGTGGGAGGCACTGGATATACTCTCAGATTCTACAAATATATTAACAGATCTTGCTTAAGATTCCCCAGCTGTTAGTAACCAGCTCCATTCTGGAGAACAATTGAGAGCTATGCTGAAGGGCTATAAAATCACACGTATCCTTGGACCTAGCGATACCACTACTAGGTCTGTATCCGAAAAGAGATAAAAAACAAAAAGGAAAAGGACCTATATGTACAAAAATATTTATAGCAGCTCTTTTCTGGAGGTGAAGAATTAGAAATTAAAAGGATGCCCATCAATTGGGGAAGGGTGAACAAGGTGTAGTATGTGATTATCATGGAATTCTGTTGTACTATAAGAAATGATGAGTAGGATGCCCTCAGAAAAATCTGGAAAGACTTGCATGGGCTGATGCAAAGTGCTGTGTATATGTACAGCATAGCAGCAATATTTTAAGATGATCAGCTGTGAATGACTTGGCTACTCTCAGTAATACAGCGATCCAAGACAACTCTGAAGGCCTTATGATGAAAAATGCTGTCCATCCCCAGAGGAAGAACTGATGGCGTCTGAATACAGACTGAAGCTTTTTTTTAACTTTCTTTATTTTTCTTGAGTTTCTTTTTCTGTTTTCTTTTACAACATGACTGTTACAGAAGTGTTTTGTATGGCTACACATGTATAACCTAAATCAAACTGCTTGCCTTCTCAGTGAAGAGGTGGAGAGGGAGGAAGAGAGAATTTGGAACTCAAAGTTTTAAAAACAAATGTAAAAAAATTGTTTTTTACATGTAACTAGGGAAAAATAAAATATGAAACAAATTTTTTTTTTAAAAAGGGACTGTGAGGCCCCTAAGGGCAAGGCCCACGCCTTCTCACAACTCACCTCCCCCTCAGCCCTTGGCAGGGGTACTCTCTGCATACAGCAGTAGTTTCATAAATGCCTACTGTTTTGAACTGGATTACAATCCTCTAAAAAAAACCACCAAAAGTAATTTTTACAGCAATTGACTCAAAGGAAAAAAAATTATTCTGTCTTTAGGACTAAGTGAAAAAAAAAAAATGCCTGAGATGAAAGAGAAAGAAGAGAGGAGAGAGGAGCCCTCCCTTCAGACCAACTAACATCTGACCAAGTGACCAAGCTTTTCACCACCCCCATATCCCACACCCTTTGCCCTAAATGTTAACTTCCCTCCTAGAAAGCTTGAGTGGGAGATCACGAGGAAAATTCAAGAACAATTAAGGCTAATCTATCTCCCCCTGACACACTCTCTCAGTAGTTCCTCTGTCTCTGTCTCTCTATCTCTGTCTCTGTGTCTCTCTCTGTCTCTCTCTTAGATTCAAACCTTCTCCTCCCTACTTAGCTCCAGCCTCCACTGCCTCCTGATCCCTGGCAGAATGACACATCAAGACAGTCATCTTTGGTTTTCTCCAAGAAAAGTGAAATGCCCACTGGGGGTGCACATGAGGAGAAGAAGAGGGAGCAGGAGCCTCCAGCTTCCTGACCTCCCGCCTTTACACTAACACCAAAGGATAGTAGTTTCCAATGATCTAACATTAAAGCTGAGACCTCCAAGGCTGAGACAGTTTTGAAGAAGCATTTGAATTCAAACCTTGCCTTTGCCACCTTCCCCTCACCTGTGTGACCTTCAATGAGTCACAACTTCTCAGGACCTCAGTTTCCCCATTTGGGCTAGCTGACTTCTAAGTTCCTTCCTGGCTCTGAATTGATGACCTGAGGCCTATTTACAGTCCTCACTGAGAGGCAGCCCAGTCATAGGAAGGCCACTGGGTGGATCAGAGGGGTCTCAGAGACCTGGAGAGGCTGGGACCCAGGTAGATAGAAGATTTGAGACTAGGTCTGCTGACTCCTTGTCTTCTCTTAACATTGTAACCAACACACCTCCCATATGTAGGGAGTTTCAGGAATGGAACTGGAATCCAGTCCTGTGCTCCAGCCACATCTAGATCACTTCTTCTCCATCAATTCCAAAGCATTTATCCAGCAGACACAGGGGTCAGTTTGCATCCTACCTTCCCTATTAAAAAACACTTCTTGAGATCAGGGGCTATGCTATGTTCTTGCCTTTCTTTGTACCCCCAGAACTCAGCACAATGCCTGGCACAGAGTAGGGCTTAATAAATGCCTGTCAACTGACTGCCAGGAACTAGGGATACATAGATTAAAAAGAAAAAAAAATCTTTCAAAGAATTTACATTCGATCAGAAGGCAAGAAGCTCCAGTTAAGACTCAGTTTGGACGGAACAAAAGATGAGTAGATGAACACGGACAAAATTCAAGCTGATCGCTTAAGTAAATCTGCATCCTTCACCGCCTCCCCTCCAAAAGTGAAATGAGCTCTGTCCGTGGATGCCCGTTCCCATGAGCTCTGCATAAAATCTCAATTTCACCACCAAAGCCTTTCCAAACAGCCTCGAGGAGCATCGGCTCGAATCCAGTCTCTGTATCACTTCAGAAGCTTCTAATCTTCTAGAAACCTTCAAAATGATCGCAGAAATTTAAACAAGGGAAAAGGGAGCGGATCCGGGTACGAGGCACCAGTAAACCGAGGCAAAGGGAGGAAAACCCATTTGGCGGCTTTTACCACCATGGCCAACACACACGAAAGACCCTTACTGGTTGCTCGAAGCCAGCCGGTGCCCAGGGGTGCCAGCTAGCTCTCGAAACCTTCCTAAAGTCCATCGAGTCCAGCCTTTCATTTTTAAGGAGGCGGGCTGCCCAATGGTTGCAAGAGCTTCGAGTTGGAAAGGACTTTGGACATCTCTGGGACAAAGCAGCCTGCCTCATTTTACAATGGGGGAAGTAGAGGCAGGGCTAACTTAACTGAGTTGCCCAAGGCCACCCAAGTACATTGGCAGGAGAGACCGGGAGGACAGGGGTCAGCGCTCTTCTGCAGCGCGGGTCTCATATCCCCACCTCACCCGCGAGACTCCGGACCCGCCACCCCTCCCAGTTCAGTCCTCTCCAGGCTCTGGCTGTGCGCAGCTGGAGCCGACTCACCTGAAGTGCAATCAGGGTCGATCTGGCATTGGTGACCGGGGTGCTGGCAGAATATAAGACCAGGGAGGGAGGACCTGGGAGGGAAAGAGGGTCCTGCAGCCCCTGCCCCTCGAGACCCCGCTCAGGCTACCGCGGGCCACCAATCAGGAGCTTCGGCGCCGGGGAAGTGGCCTCCGAGCTCCGCCTAGATCAGGGCTGGGCGGCGGGTGACTCGCTCCTGACAGTGGGCGCAGCCCCCAGCGTGCTCCGTCAGCCTGCGCCAGTGAGGGGCGGGGCCTGCGTAGGGAAAGGGGCGGCCTTCACCACCTCCCCGGGGCCCCTCAGCACCCGCACCCGGGAGGGAGCTGGAGAACCAGAGGCCGAGAACTTTAGCCGGCCAGTCTGGGATGGCCCTTGGAACCCCGGGGCCCGGACAATGCGGGGAGCTTTGGGACGCCGGGGGTCAGATCCCACATGGACCGTGGGCTGTGAGACAGCGAAGAGCTTTAGAACGTTGGACAGTGCCAGGAGCTTTAGGACGCCGAGGGCGTCTGAGAGCCAGCGAGGGTCAGATGGGTAAAGGAAAGCGTGAAAAGGGAGGCGACCTAACAATCCCGAATCTGAGAACACAGGGTAAGCACGAGGTGGACTGCCCAAGCAGAAAGGATTCTGAAACAACGTCAGAACAGAAAATGCCTGAGCTGAGAAAGAGCTCAGAACGTCAGAGTGGAAGGGAAAGTAGAATGTCAGAAAACAGACTCCGAGGGGAAGGGGTTTGGGGTCCTAACTTACTAGCTGTGTGACCCTGGGCAAGTCACTTCACCCTGCTTGCCTCCGTTTCCTCATCTGTAAAATGATCTGCAGAAGGAAATGGCAAGCCATTCCAGTATCTTTGCCAAGAAAACCCTAGATGGGGTCACGGAGAATCGGACATGACTGAAGAAGTCAACAGATAAGGGACATTTCGTCGTCTGACATTCTATGGTAAGAGTAAAAGGAACTTGGAAACGCAGAAGGTTAGAACTTCCATAAAAACGGGAGGATTTTTGAAACGCAGGACAATTAAGAACTTAGACAGCTGGGGAGGAATTAAAATGTCGATGTGCAGAATGTGATGGGAGCCTCGCTCCAGAGAGCCCTCTCCCTTATTTCCCATTCCTCCTGTACGGGGCTTGCTTTGTAGACGTCAGTCGTCTCCCTGATTCTGTGTAAGTATCTCCAGGGCAGGGACCGTCTTTTGCCTCTTTTTGCATCCCTAGCACTTGGCACATTGCCTGACCCATAGTAGGTGCTGAATAAATGTTTATTGAGTTGAATCAAATTCAGGAGCCTCTGAGGACCTAGTTCCACCTCCTCATTTACAGTTGAAGAAACTAAGGAGGTCTTTCAGTGACTGGCCCAAGGAAACAAGCAGTCTGAGCTAGGATTTGAACCCAGGCCTTTTGACCCCAGAATCCCTGCTGATTCCACTGAAGCATGCTCACCCACCCACCCACTCCCTTCACAGAGGAAGAAGCTAAGAGTCCTATAGGGAAGTGATTTGCCAAAGGTCTCACAACTAGAAAGCAGCAGTACCAGGATTAAAGCCCAGTGTCTCTGAGGCATCTCTGCCTTCTGGCTTCCTTGGCTTCCTTCATGTCTCAGCTAAAATCCCACCTTCTACAAGGTTTTTCCCATCCCCCTTAATGCCAGGACTTTCCCTATGCTAATTATTCCCAATTTATCCTGTCAGTAGCTTTTTCCATATTGTTGTTCAGTTGTTTCAGTCATGTCTGACTCTCAGTGACCCCATTTGGCAAAGATACTGGAGTGATTTGCCATTTCCTTCTCTTAAAAATAGGGAAACTGAGGCAGACAGGGTGAAGTAACTTGCCCAGGGTCACGCAGCTACTAAGTGTCTGAAGCCAGATTTGAACCATTCACGGGATTTTTACTGAACCAGTCTCTAACCTGAGAATGCTCAGAGCCCCACAAAGGAAGCCTAGGGATGGGAGTGACAGTAACCAAGTGGTTTAATTAATCAGTTTCAGAGTGAGGAATGTTCTCCTAGCTGAAGTAAAAGCATGGGTTATATACTTAAATCAGAACTGGTGAAAGAGGGGGGAGGCGGATTATAAACAATCATAGTGATTTCCCACTAGAAACTGGTAAGTCTTACAAGACAACAATTCTGGAGTCAAGCCTTTGGGGGTTGTGAGCACCTCCCCTAAAGCAGAGAACCAGAGTTCTGTGACCAGAACGACTTCTACAATTTTTGATTTGCCTCACCTAAGGTCCAGTGATTGTAAGCATTGGCAATGTTTTGATTAATCAGTTTAAAGTGCATTGTGAGCTCTGACTTTCCAGCCAGAGAGTATAAAAGAAAAAAGGGGAACGTAGTTATTATTTAACGGGGAAAACTCACTTAACTCTGTTTGATTCCAGGATCACATCTAACAGCCAATCATCTAGGTACGGAGAGTTACGGCAAGGCACAAGATTAACCAGGTGGGAATTTTCTTTTTCCAGAAAGGAAATAATACAATTTGGAAATAAAGTCAAGAGGATCCTAGCTAGGCGGTGTCCTAAGTCATGCTCGAAACCTTTCCCAGGTGCAAAACATCCACATTAGCAGTCTCAGACTGGCATGTGCGTTTCCTATTACTGGCTTTCAGACAACTATTCCTGAAATCAAAGCTCAAAACAAATTACAGTCCCAGCAATTTTTGCCTTAAATAGCAAAATTTTCATTAATCACAACTTAAGGAGATATGTACAACATCAAAGTAAAAGAAAAAAACCACTATTTCCATGAGCATTCAGAGATTAAGGGGACAGCAGCAAAGAGAAAAGGCAAAGGCTTAATTCACAGAGGGAGGAACTGCAAACCTCAGTCCACGTCTGGTTTCTTGGGTTGGTGGTCTCTATCAGCTGCTATCTTCTTCTCTTCCTGGGGGTCTTGGGAACAGCTGTCCACCTCAGATGTCAGCTGCTTTGGACCCTGTTTAGTTTTTAGGGGCAGGTCAACTGTGGGTTCTGAAATCCAAGTGGGTAGTATTGCCCTTTTGAGATGTGACAGGTGGATCCAGGACTCCCCTCCCTGGAGTTTGGCTGCAATGGGAATAGTAAGCAGGACTTCAAGGGACCTTTTCTTTTTCTTTTTCTTTTTTTTTTTTTTTGCTTTTTGGAGGGCAATTGGGGTTAAGTGACTTGCCCAAGGTCACAGGGCTAGTTTTTGTGTTAAGTGTCTGAGGCCGGATTTGAACTCAGTTCCTCCTGACTCCAAGGCCAGTGTTCTATTCACTGTGCCACTTAGCTGCCCCACAAGAGACCTTTTTACCATGGCTCCAAGGAGTGTTTTCCAAGGTGATATTCCCAGTAGACCCAGTTACCAGGTTGGATCACAGAGTGAAGTTTCTAAAGAATGGGACTGTGAGGCAAGTTGGTAAGTCTCTGATATCTTCTGAGCCAACCCAATGCAGTATTGTAGGAGGGAGCCTTTAGCTACAGTGACATTAGGTGTCCAGTTACTATCTCATAGGCACTGAGCTTACGGGAACCAAATGGTTTAGAGAGAGACCTAAGGCTTAGCAGGGCTAAAGGAAGGGCTTTGAGCTAAGGGATACCTGACTCCTCAGAGAGTTTAGCAAGGGAGAGTTTAAGTATCCCATTAACTCTTTCAACCATTCCTGGTGACTGAGGGTGATAAGCACCATGGAAATGCTGAGTAATTAGCCAGATTGAAAGTGACTTAGCTAATGAAGCTCCTGTGAAATCGGTACCTAATCACGATGTATTTCTTTAGGAATTCCCTATAATGATATAATTTTTTTTTTCTAAGAGGATTTTTGCTGTGGCAGTATGACAGGGGAACAGTTCCACCCACCGGGAAAACATACAGACCATAACCAAAGCATATCTGTATCCAAGGGCAGGCGGCAATTGGATAACGTCAATCTGCCAGATTTCAAAGGGTGCATTTACAAGCTGGCTTCAGAGGCTCGGATGCGTTGTGCTTGGGGCAGGAGGGACATATCTCCTAGAGGGTGACAGCGGCCCTGTGGAAACTCCCCCACCAATATTTTTGAGCTAGCTCCACTAACTTGTAGGGCCCCCAATGGTTAAATGAATGAAGGTGTTCCATCATGGGGAGGGATAAGTTCTTAGGGAGTCCTATAAATCCATTTAGGTCGACCCGCAGCCCCATTATCAAATTTCCATCCCTCCTTTTGAAGCTGATCTTGCTTTGTGATAAACATTCTTTTCTGGGCAATGGCTCTCTCTTCCTTTTTTAGGCTAGGAGTCTTAGGCCTTCTGAGACAAATGGATATACTAAGGTTGAACTCTTGGGGCAAAGTGAAAGTTGCATAGGGACCTGTACTATAGGAGCCATTCATTCCCTCAGGAGTTAAATCTGTGGTTTTCAATACTTGGTCAGTCAAGTCATTTCCACTGACATCAATGCTGTTTCTCATCTGTGCCCTGGAATTTTAATTACTGCTACAGCTTAGGGAAGCAGCAAAGAGTCTAATAGATGGGAAACCTGTTTCTGATTTTTAGTGGACTGTCCTGAGGAGGTGAGGAAGCCCTGGGGTTTCCACACAGCATCCCAAAGCCATGTGCCACCCCCAATGCATACCTCCTGTCAGTATGGATATTAATCTTTTTCCTTTTCTTAATTCACAAGCCCTGGCTATTGCCTCGAGCTCAGCTCGGTGTGCCAAATGGGCATCAGGTAGTGATGAAGCTTTGACCACTTCTGTGGTGGTTATGCCATAACCCAGCAACCAACTCTCCTTCCTCATTTCTGAGGCAAGGTCCATCAGCACACCGCTCCAAGTCCGCTCCCTCTAAGCCTTAGAGTCTAAGGGAGTTTCTTTCAGGTCCTCCCTGGGGAAAAGCAAGACATTCAAATAAATCACAGTCGTGTCTAAAGTCTTGTCCTCACTTTCCATCTCAGGTAGATAGATAGCAGGACTGAATGTGTTTACACCAACTACACACCCTCCTTTCTCAGAGATGAATAAGTCAGACGGGAGCAATAACTGAACAATAGGTGGGGTCCTAATAACTGACCCAATATCAGTAATATCTTAAGTCCGAAAGTTAGAGAGAGCTTGGTTTAGAGCTGGACAGTTGGAAGAGGTTAAGGAAGGTGTCTGGGAATAAAAGCCAAAAGGAAGCTGTCCCTTCTGGGTCAAACGCGGTAGTGGCCTGTCCTAGCACGTGGCTGGGGGCCTCGGTGCCTGGGACAAAAGGATGAAGAGCTCTGACCTCTGCGAGAGAAAGGGGACAATGGTTCTGAGATACTGGCTACAGTGGTCTTATTAGCAGTCCCCACAGCTGAGGTACACTCTTGCCTGGGGGAGAGGAGTAGGGAAGGCAGAGGGGTTTAAAACTGAGGGTGTGGCACCAAAGTCTCCCGCAGGAGTGTGGGACTAATGGACATCCCCCTCCTTCTCCCCCTCCTGCCAGCCCTCACCAGAGCTTAGCCATGCTAAGTGACCAGGATTGCAGGGAGGGTCTCTCCATTCTTTGAGGTGCTTTCTGGAACCAACTCCTTGTCTCCCCTTTCTCAACTGAGGTTACAGTGAGTTGATGCAGATCCAGATACCCAGGTCTGGATGAACACAGGATTAGTCAGAGCTGCTCAGCACAGCCTATGGGGATCCCCCCTGGGGCCATGATACTCCTTGGCAATAGCCTGGAGTTCTGCTCTCTGCCTGGGCTTGAAACCACAGGTCCTGATCAAGCCACTCTCCTCAGGGTTTTTACCTTGGAGAACTTTTACTTGTGCTTTGGAAGGGAATATAGAAACTGGGGAGCTGATGGAATCTTCTGGTAAGACGTTTTCACGTGACTTAATCCTTTTTTTCACTGATTCTAATTCAGGTCTATGTTCTCTTTCCTTCACCTCCCAGTACCATTTATCCGAGCTGGCCCACTCAAGAGGCTGAGTTTCCTTATTCATCAGTTTCTGCCTTAAATACTCTAATCTGCCCTTATCGAAGGGGCCCCACCCAACAAGACCAACCAAGCTTAGGTCATCACTAGTCTAATCAACCCAATCCAGGCATAGGAGAGACAGTCGAGGCCATTATTTCTTATCCCTCTGAAAGGCGTGTTCACTCTGGGGTTTGCTCATAGGAGCCGCTGTATCTTCCCCATGCCTTTACCACGCAGCTGTCCCATTTTAAAGGTATGCTTTCAAAGATAATGGCACCACTAAACTAACGAGTGTACACAACGCACAAACTCACGGGAAGGGGATACGACAACGCAAATACACAAAACACAGAACACAATTACAAGTATTCCACACTGTGCTAGCGCCTAACTTGAATTATAGAAGCAGACATTCCACGAGTATAACCACGTTCACAATTAAAACGTTAATGTCAACCGGTTTCACCATACCCAAAACCAACCTCGAAAGTAACTCTCATGCAAAACCCAGTGCTGAAATGAAACCCTGCAGTCCATAGCTCAGACTGCATTTATGAGAGAGAGAAGAGAAAAACCGAAGACCATGGCCGGCCCTGCGTTATAAGAGAAAAGATGCACACGAAGCCAAATCTGTGGGCCAAAAAAAACAAAACAAAAAACCACAGGCCTTCGGGAAGTGATCCGGATCAAGAAAAGGGGCTTGGAGCAGTCCTAACAATGAAGAGCTGAGCTTGATGGAGGCTAGACCCATAGTAGGGTGAGCACTGAACTTGTCGTCAAGTGAGTTGGGGCCTCTGGAAAAAAAAATCCAATGGTACCTGTCCCTTCTCCTACCGAAGAGCTCAAGGCTTCACCCTACGTCCACCCTCTAAAAACTTCTGACACCAATTGATGTTAACAAGATCTTTACTGAGCCAGGGTAAACTGAGAGTGCTCAGAGCCCCACAAAGCAGGCCTAGAGACAGAAGTGTCAGTAATCAAGTACTTTGATCCATCTATTTCAGAGTGAGGAATGTTCTCCTACCTCGAGTAAAGACAGATTAAATGCTTAAATCACCACTTCGGAAGTGGGGGGGGAATCATTTAGAGATTTCCCACTAGAAACCCCATAAATCCCACAAGACAGCAATTCTGGAGTCAAGCCTGTGGGGATTGTGAAGTACAGAACCCGAGTTCTGTGAACTGAACAGGTTCTACAATCTTTGATTTGCTTCACTTGAGGTCCAGGGGTTGTGAGCATCAGCAGAGTTTTCATTAGTCAGTTTAAGCTGCGTCATGAGCTCTGACTCCCAAGCCAGAGAGTGAACTCTTGAGAAAACGAAATTATTAGTATCTTCATTCCACGAATCATATCGATTAATCTGAAAATTATAAATTCTCTTCTCAGAACTCAGGTCTTCCTGACTCCAAGCCCAGCTTTCTATCCACAACCGTCTAGCTGCCTTCAGCAAAACAAGAACAGCTTTTTCTGAACACAGTTGTTTTCATGTTTCACACCAAATTATATGTAAAACAAATATATATTCAAATAGATCATCTGAAGGACACTTGGGGGGGGGGGGGGTCAGAAAAGGTCTCCATGATCTAGTGTAGTTATCAACCAATTTGGGCTCAAATGAAGACACCAACTGTGTGACCCTGGGCAAGTCACTTGACCACTGCCTGCCTCAGTTTCCTCATCTGTAAAAGGAAGGTAATAATAGCTCCTATGCCCCATGGCTTGTCATGAGGATCAAAAGACATAATATTTGTAAGGCATTTTACAAACTTAAAGCACCACAGATTACCTAGGCACAGAATCAGAAATGAAGCTGTCTCTGCCTTCCAAGAATTTACAGTCTACTGGGGAGACAACATGTACAACTGATGCCTACCTGTATGACTGCAGGCAATTCACTCAGCTTCTTGTGGCCTCAGTTTCCCTATCTGTAAAAGGAGAAGCCGCCTTAGAAGTCTTGTCAAGCTTCTAGCTCTATAATCCCATTATAATAGGCATTCGGTACATTCCTTGACCACCTAAGACAGTCCACAATTCATGTTTGCTGTCTTCCATCAAACCAGCCTTCACCAAAAGCCAGTGTGAGGGAAAGCATTGGCCCTGGAAGCAGACCTGAGCTCAAATCTCACTTCTGGCACTCCTCAGCTAGGTGACAATGGACGTCACTTGGCCCCACTGAGCCCCAGTTCCTTTAGCTGTGAAATGAGGTCAACAATTCCTACAGTGCCTGCCTCACCAAGTTGTTAGGAAACTCAAATAAGACCCTGTCTCACAAGCAGTTTACCAACCCTACAGCCTCCAGGGGCCTCAGTTCTAAGTGTGATCTCCAGGTGGCAGTCACAGCCAGGGGTTTTGACTTGGAGAAGAGCAGGTGGGACCTGGGAGGATAGAATGGGAGGAGACAGGACCCAGGAGCAGAGTGGGTGTCACAGGGATAACAAGCTGGAAGACTTCCTGCCCCCTCCAAAATGGTGACAACCTTGGACAAAGTCCCAGTCACCTCCTCGTAGTTACAGGAGGTAAATGCTTTGACCATTGGATGGCCATTGGCTATTGGATGGATGGTAGAGTCAGGTGTGCTGAGTTAGATGTCTAAGGAGTTCCTTGTATCCTTTCCTTTCCTTCTTTCTTTTTCTTTCCTTTTTTTTCTAACTTTCTTTGTAGTAGCCACATCACTTATCCCAGGCCTGGCCCACAGGAAGTGCTTAATGAATGCTTGTTGACTGACTAATAAAAGGAAAGTTACTCGGATGAAAAATCAATTTCAAAAAAGAAGAGAAGGGAGCAGAGAAAGGTAAGGGAAAGAGAGTCAAGGGGAAGGGAAAGAAAGAAGAAAGTGGGTAAAGGAAGAGACAAAAGGGCAGCCCTGAAGCTTATGAAATGTGAGTCACTCTGGGTTCAACGTGGAGGACTCTTTTACTCATTTAATTTCCAACCCCCTTCCAGGAACCTGAGACAATTACGCCTCCATCATACAGAGACCAGCTCCCCAGCGGCAAACATGTGGTCGGTGATGTCATGGAGGAAAGCTTTATTAAGAGAAGGAGGAAACAACACAGGCTACCCCTGGCTGAGCAACGGCCCCCTCTGTGAGGATTCGCGAGTCTGTGATTGCATAGCTATGGGTGCTCTCCACACCAGTCAGCCACAACCCCTGAGGAGATGGAAGGGAAGGGAAGGGAAGGGAAGGGAAGGGAAGGGAAGGGAAGGGAAGGGAAGGGAAGGGAAGGGAAGGAGAAGGAGATGGAGATGGAGATGGAGATGGAGATGGGGGAGAGAAAAGTGAGAGTATGGAAAAACAGAAAGAAGAAAGTTGAATGAAAAAAGGAGGTGAGAAAAATCAAAACCAGGGGAATGGGTCTTTATCTAATGTTTCTTCCTCTCATTTAACCCCATGAGTAGTTCAACTAGGCAGAGTCATAACTAAGAGTCTTCCCCTGGCACAAGTGTTGGGGGTGGGAGGTTATAGGTGTGGGATACCACATTCACTATCAGAAGTAGCCACTTTGTTGACTTGTTTTCCTTGGCTATCTTTCTTTGTTACAAGAAAGTCTTCAAGTAAGGACCGGGATGGGATTATACCTAAAAATGACTGTGATGTCAAAACAAAACCTGGAAATAAAACTTTCTTCAAGTTCAATACAGACCAGGCAGCCCTTCTTATAAAGCTCAGCCTGGCCGTGTCTGGTCTACAAGGCCTGGGAAGGAGATACCAGCAACATGAGCTCCAACATCGCCACCTAGTGGATGTCAAGCAACCCATCCTCTGACTTTTCTTTTTCTTCATTATTTAAAAATAATATTTTTTTTAAACCAACCAGTTTTTTTGATTCCTCTTGCTTCTTACTCCAGTCATTTCACACACATAATTGCCTCCCTTGTAATGAAAAAAACCAGTTAATAAAGGCCCACCACCATCCTACAGCATCTCCAACACTCCCTTCCCATAGCCCTCCCCATTGGTTTCATCACCTGTGACCAAGAATGGCCAGTGTACTTGAGCAGAGCTGGGATGCCTCTTGGGAGGATCTTTACCACCATTCAGCAGCTTTGGGGGGGGGGGGTCAGGATATTGAGATGGAAGAGGCCTTAGGGATGATCGGGGTCTGCCTAGATACCTACCACTGGCCCTGAGCCACTCCAAGGAATTTCTGTGACACTCAAGGGCAATTGACACAGAGAACTAGCTGCCCTCTCAGACATCTTTGGAGAAGAAACCATAGCCATGAGGCAATGAGACTTAACATTTATGGCTGTCCCTCCTTTCCCCCCAAAATAGCTCATCTCCTTCTGGTTTTTGGCTTGGGATATTTTGTTTTGTTTCGTTTTTTTGGCCAAGCGAGGTCCTAGTAATAAGACTACATATTTGGTGGGGAGAGGCCAAGAGCAGAACACATCAGAGTCAGAAAGGCTGAGTGTGCGCCCCAGCTCTGATCTTCGTTTTGTGACATCGGAGGATATACTTTCTCTCTTTCTGGACCTCAGCCTTCTTACTGGTAAAGTGGGATCAGTCAGATAGGGTCAGATGACTCCACAGCCATCTAGTGCAATGTTCCCAGTTTTAAAATGTGGAAACTGAGGCCCAGAGTAAGTGACTTCCCCAAGGGAGTCTCTCCTGGCTCTAAGTCTTCTGAGCTATGGGTCAATTCTGTTCAATGATCTTTAGGTGGTTTTATCCAACTTTCAGAAATTCCCCTTGAATGTGATAGCCCCCAGACTGCCTGGCCAGATGTGCCCTAGAATGGATCTGAAGCTTAGCTGCCAGCCTGAGCTGCCTTCTCTCAAGAACAGGGATGCCCTCGGTGGGACGTAGGACCCAGAGCAAGTTAGGCTGAACTCTTTCTCAGACACCCCCTTTGGGACAGGATATTAAAAGGAACATGGAGAGCAGCTCAAAAGGAGATGCTGTGAAAGAGGTCAATTTGATATGGAGAAGAACCAGCATTGAGGGCTAGAGACATAACAGCGATCATTTGGGGAGCAGGAAGAAACAGGGTGGGAAGCTTGTACACGGAGGAAGGACAGCCCCATCCGCTTTGTATTGGTGATAAGAGTGGTAAAAGCCAAGGACAAGGCTTGTTCCCCACCTTTCCTGTGTCCTGGACCCCTTGGGCATTCTAGGAAAGCTGTGCTCTGAATAAAATGTTTAACTGCATTAAAAATGTCAGGTGACAATAGAAACAATCACAGGAAATAGTTATGGAAATATAGCCTGCTATGTGTGCTAGATGCCGAGATGACCAAAACACTTCTCTGTCAATCAATAAGCATTTATTAATCATCTACTGTGTGCCAGGCACTGTCCTATGGCCACATATTACAAAGTCAAAAGGGGAACAGGAGGGGAGCGGAACTATACATGAACAACACTGACCACAGCACATGGGTCAGAAAACTAGAGATAAGGGCTGTCCGAGACTTGTGGGAGAGGAGCTATTTCCAGCTGCTAGGGGTTAAGGACAGGAAATGACATATCTGAGCTGCCTTTATTAAAGGGTGGGTAGAATTTCCATAGCTGGAAATGGCCGCCTTCCAATGGCGCCCTCGGCAGGTGAACCAATTTCCAGTCTAGGAAGTCTCATGAGCCTTAAAGGCTCAAAGATGAACAGAATCAGCGCATTGGGGACAGTTCAGACAAAGCCTAGAGGGCTCCTGGGGGGAGGTGCTGTGAGGGCTTCAGAGGAGCAAAAGACAATCAGATGGGGAGGTTCCTCAAATACTGAGCTGTTTAGAGATTACTTGGGGGCAATGGAGAGCCACTAACAGATTCTGAGTCATGCAAGGAAGCTATCGGTGTAGGAGCAGAGAAGATGAAGAAGAAATCCAAAGCCAGCAACGTCCCCAGGTTGCTACAGGTCCTTTTGCCCATAAAGTCTACAAAAATGCGCCAGGCCTGTGGCTGTGGCGGGAGGGAAGTTGCCAGGGAACCATCAGCATCCAGATCTAGCTGTCTTGTCCATCACATCTCTAACACCACCATCTCCCTGGTCATTCTAGGCCACCAGTTCTCTTTGCTCAGTATTCTTCACCTCAATCAGGCCCTCAGAAGGGAGGGCTGGCTCTTCCTGGACACTCATTCATTTTGTAGGCATCTCCTGTCTGTCTTGCGTCATTTTGTTCTCCCCCATTGAGCCCAGAATCAGCACTATTCCTGGGCCTCTGGAATGGGAAGCTGACCCTTCCTGGGCCCTCATCTCTCTCTGCCTCTGGAGAGGAAGAAGAGGGGAAGAGGCTTGCAATGCCCGAGCTGGAGCGTTTGAACAGGATACCCAGAGCCTTCTCATAGTACTCAATGGCCAGTGATTCATCCTCATTCAGCTTGGCAAAGAACCCCAGCAGCCGCAAGCCCTGAAAGGAGGGCAGCTTTTGGTCTCTCTGGCGATCTGCTAATTCTTGCAGTCTGGACTTCATTTTCTCATACGAGATAGACTTTTCTTGTATTTTCATGCCTTCTAAGTAATGGTGAATAGCAAGGTCTTCTTGGCCGCAGAAATACTCTCGGAAGTTCCCATAACACTGGTGGAAATACTGTTTTTCCCTGTCTGTGAGGTGCTCCAGAAGGAGCACTTTTTCGAAGGTGGCCTCCGCCTTCTGGTGGTCGCCTAGCGCAGCATACATGTTAGCGAGGTCTGAGTATATGTTAGGATAGCAGTTCTTCTCAAGGGCCTTTTCCATATACTTGACGGCCTGGCCCCGGAGCTGATTCACCTTCTCTCGGCGAGTCTCAGGGTCCAGCAGCATCCCCACCTGCCCATTCAGCGTTTGGTTGGCCAGGGTACGATAACAACACCCAATCTGGTGGCAGAGTGAGCTTGTGTTGGGCTGGCACTCCAAAGCCTTCTCAAACAGGCTAATGGCTTTTTCCAAGGAACCTTGTTTCCGGTAGAATTTGGCAGCCATCCGGAAAACATCTGGAGACTGGGCTTTCTCCAAGGCTTCTTCCACTACATTTTCTCCCGTGTTTACATCATTCACTTTCTGGAGTTTCAAGGCCAGGAGCACCTTAAGGTAACTGTTGCCAGGATCCAGTGCAATGGTCTGCCTCAGGAGGTCAAGAGGTTCTTGTCTCCATGGTCTGTTGACGTCATCCTGAACACAGGCGGCAATGGCCAGGCCCACATGCAGCTCCAGGCAGCCAGGCTCCTGCTCCAGAGCCCTCTCAAAGCAGGCCCGGGAGCGCTCTGCGTAGGGAAGGCCACACTTTAGCCTGGCCCAGCCTTCCTCACAGTCCATCTCTGGGCAGTCAAGCCTGTATGGGTTTGCAAACTCCCTGCAGGTCTGCAATACCTTGTCCAGGTAGGCCTGCGAGTCCTCCAGCCGGCCCATGTGGTAGTACAGCCAGGCATAGTTGCCCCAAGTGACCAGGTTCCTGACGTCGGCCTGGCCAGGATGCTCCTGCCGGATCAGCTCTTCAGCTTTCTTGAGGCAGCTCAGGGCCTCCTCATCCCGCCCCTGAAGGTGCTTCAGGTAGGCCAGGAGGTTCTGTGCAGACCCTTTTGACTGAGGGCAGAGAAACCCGATGCCTTCTGTGATCTTCTCCTCCAGGTTCTCAAGACTGCTCTCTTCCTTGAATAACTGCCATGTAAAGGTACAGCGGAGCTGCTTCAGGGACGCTTCCAGCGACTCTCTGCTCACTTCACTGCAGGGGTTGGAAAAAGAGGGTTAGAGCTCCTAGAGAGATTCGGCCGTTGGCTCTGGCTTGCCGAGCCTCGCCTCCTTTCTCCCGGACCACCAGTGTCTTTTTTAGAATAGTAATAAGGACCATAGCTTTGTACAGCACTGAATGAGAGCTCCCTTGATCCTCATGCTCAATGCTGTTATTAACTGCTTTTTCCAAATGAGGACACTAAGGCTGAGGGAGCTAATAAGTTTCTGACAGATAATTTGAACTCAGGTCTTCCTGACTCCAAGGGCATTTCTCTAGTCACTGGGTAACCTAGTCAAAAAAGTGGCCAGGGGATTGAGCTCTGGCCCCGGATTTTGAAAGACCAGGGTATGTTTCCAGTTCCGTACATTTATCAGCTAACTGGTGCTCATTGGCGAGCGCTTCCTGTGCCAATGCATCCAAACCAGGGCTTCTTAATCTTTTCTGTGTCCTATGCCCCTTTCACAGCCTGCTGGGTCCCCTGGGACCCTCTTCCAAACAAGGTTTATAAGCATGTAAAATAAAGTACATAGGATCATAAAGGAAGCCAAAGGTGAGTGGAATAAATATATATATATGTATGTATATATATAAAATGTAATATGTATATGTATTATATATTATTATATGTTACATATATTATAATATATTACATATATTATTATATATTATATATGTAACATATATATTCCCATCCAACTTCACAGACCACTTGAAATCTATCCATCTATCTGTGAGCCCTTGGGGGCCTGTGGACCCCAGGCTAAGAATCCCTGACGTCAAGGTGCATAGATCTAGGCCTGGATGTGACCTCAACAATCATCTTGGGCAACCCCTTCATTTTATGGGGAAGAAAACTGAGGCCTCTGGGGGAAGGATTTACCCAAGGCCACAGGATAATTTGTATAACCTGGTCAGGTTTGTAAAGTACTTTCCATACATCTGGGACCCTCTCCACACCATCCTTCTGTTGCGGTTTAA
>CM053589.1:200036694-200039194 GCA_028646515.1 Pseudochirops corinnae
TTGAGATTGACGCCTCTCATGAATGGGGCCAAGTTCCAAGAGGAACCAGCAACTTCAGAGAGAGCAAGATGGATTTTTATAGGGTAAAGATGCAATCACATAACAGAAATCTACATAGAATAGAGGAATATCATTAATGTTAAAAAGGCAGGAGGAGTTTGTTAAGGGATTAGGTAATGGAGGAGGGGTCCCATCTATGGTTCAGTGGTTAAACATTCTGCTCATTCTGCCCTCCAACTGGCTGGCTATTGTGGTCCTGTCTTGGGCTAGATGGATGATGTGACTGTGATTGAACACAAGAACACACCTGTTTCTGTGGGAATGGGTCTGGGGGCAGTGACCAGGTAGAGGAAGTAGCTGGGTTCCCATCATATGGACACACCTGCTGTTTCTGTGGGAACTAAGAGTTCAGGGACACACCTGTTGTTCCAGTGAGCAGTGAGGAGAATAGGAAGAAGTTAGGACATTGGGGGTGGGGGTGGGGCTAGGTGGGTGCAGTGGGCCTGCTGTTCAGTAGAGACAGGCCTATAATGAAGTTAGAATACTGGGCCTGGGGGCAGCTTTATTAGGATTCCATCACTTCCACTCCCTCTTGCTTTCCCACAGGCCCTGACAATGAGGTGGCCCCTGTCCACATGTGCCCTTGGTCTCGTCCCTTCTGGCCTCCAGCAGACAGCAACCCCAGCCACCTCTTCTCATAACCTCTGACTTCTCCTCTCTGCAATCCTGTGACTCTGGTCTGCTTCCTCCCCTCACAAGATACTCCACATTCTACTCTGGGCATTTTTATTGCCTGTCAATCAGCCTCCACTTAGCAAGTGCCTACCATGTACCAAGCACCTGGCTGAGGGCTGGGGATACAAAGAGGCAGAAGACAGTCCTTGCCCCGAGGGGCTTACAGCCTAAGGGGGGCCCCCTGGCCGGAATTCTCTGCCTCCCCATCTCCATCTCCTGGCTACCTTCAAGTCCCATCTAAACCCTCCCCTTCTGCCACCAGAGTGTCCTGATCCCAGCCCATGCCAGGGCCTTCTCTCTTCCTCCTGTCTCTGTCACATCACACAGGGCCCTTTTGCATGTTGTCATTCCTGGTGGGTTGTGACCTCCCTGGCATCAGACACCATCTTCCCCCTTTCTTTGTGTATCCAGCACTTAGCACAATGGCCAGTCATAGCCCCCAGCCCCAGCCTCTGGGGCTCCTGGTTTAGGTTGTGGGGGCTTAGAATGAGGGTCAGTAGCAACTGTTTTCTGTTCTGGCCAGAAGCTTTGAGGGTCTTTCCTCCCTCCCCCCAGACTGATATTTTTGTGATGGCAAACTAGGCCATCTTTCATCTCACTTCTTACCTAGCCCTCAGTCAGTGAATGGGCTCAGACAAACTGAGGCCTGGGAAAGGCCTTAATTCAGAAAGGCCAAAGTCGCTCACTACATGCCAGGCAACCACCAGTGTCTTGACTTTTGTCCTGCCACTGGCCTTTGATGCCTCAGCTCTGGAGGAGAGAGTGAGGCAGATGCCTCTGTACAGCAGTGACTCACTTCAATCCAATTTATGTACAGGTTAAGACCCACCCCCATTCCCACCCCCCGCCACTGTCATTGGGCCTCTTGGAGAAGGAAGGAGGAACAGCACAACATGAATTAGTTATGGGACCTGTTCAAGCCATCCGGCCTCTCTGTGCCTCAGTCTCCTCATCTATAAAATGAGCAAGTTGGACTGAACGATTTTTAATGTCTCTTCTGGCTCTTTTGAGATCATTTCATTTCTGGAGAGCCTTCCATGGTTCCCCTTTGCTTAAAGAATCACAGGCAGATTCCTCTCCCTGCCATTCAGAACCCATAAGCTGGCCCCAGACTCCCTTTCCAAACTTTTCCATGAACCCTCACCTTCAGCCATGCTGGTCTATCAATGATGCCCCATCACCCCCCACGACCAGCACTTGACTCTCTCCCTGGCTTGGGGGTTAGAAGGAGAGCTGTCACTAAAGTGATTTTTCACCAGGGACAAAAGCAGTTGAATCAGGATAGGGGTGACTTTCCCAAGGCACACATCTCCCCAGGGTGATTGCTATCATTAGAGCCCACCTTGTCTGATTCCAAACCCAAGCTTCCTTTCTCTTATACCTGATTTTACAGCGAGCTGAAGTCGGGGCTGTAACATTAAAAGGCACATAAATATTCAGATCTAAATTAAACTCTCAGGTGACATGGACTGAGGACTTGCAAGGGTTTGGAGAGATATTCCCATTGACTGGACAAATTAGGAAACACAGACTCTTGGGTAATAGGGGAGTAGCACGAATCATATTCTTACTACTCTTTAAAACTGACTAAACCCTTCTCTCAGAACAACCCAGGGAAGGAAGGCACTTCTACCATCATTATCCCCATTTCACCGATGAAGAAACTGAGGCCTGAAGAGAGTAGGAGATTTGCCCCAAATAGCCCTACTCTGGCAGAGGCTCGAATGGTGACCCTGCTCTCCTGAGCCCAAGCGCAGTCTGAGAG
>CM053589.1:200044194-200049174 GCA_028646515.1 Pseudochirops corinnae
AAAATATACATGATAAAAACCACTGCCTTTTTAACATAGTGCTAGAAATACCAGATATAGCAGTAAGACAAAGAAAAAAATTGAGGAAATAAAAAGTCAAAAAGGAAACAAAATTGTTTCTTTCATAAATGATATGGTTTATCTAGGGACCCTCTAAAGAGTCAACTAACATTAATTTAAACAATTCATAAATTCAGTAGTTGTGGAATATAAAATAAGTCTACATAAATCATTAGCATCTATATATAGTACCAACAAAACCAAGCAGGAAGATGCAGAAAAAGAAATTTCATTCACAATACTTACAGAATACATAATTGGGGCAGCTAGGTGGCACAGTGAATAGAGCACCAGCCCTGGAGTCAGGAGGACCTGAGTTCAAATTCAGCTTCAGACACTTGACACACTTACTAGCTATGTGACCTTGGGCAAGTCACTTAACCCCAATTGCGTTGCCCTCCCCCCTTCCAAAAAGAAAAAAAACAGAATACATAATTATTTAGAAGTCTGTCTATCTAGATCCACATGGAAACTATATGAATATAGAAACATGTAGTGGACCAGACTTTCATGCTCCCCCTCTTCTATGAGGCAGATATGCAAAAAGAAAATAATCTTGTTGGGTGGATGCTTTCTTTGGGTCTTGAAATATTAAAGAAGTTTCAGGGGAGTTAATTATCAAGTCTTGTGACTCTCTGTTTGTTTGTGCCTCCGGATGTGGTCCTAGAATAAAATCTTAATGAATGATTAGCCTTGGGCTGGGGCAGGAGTGGTAGATTCCAAGAAGGGACTGTGTGTTCCAGGAATTCCTGCTATAGGGAATATAAGCCTTATGATTTTTTTGTATCTTTGGCTCTGTATGAAATGGCTCTGTAATAAACAGACCATCGAATACATCCCCATGTCTCTCTTTTATTCAGCTAGTTGCTGGGCCATAATACTGTGCTGGTCATAGCAGAAACAGAGAGGCTCAAATAACTGGAAAAATATTAATTGCTCATAGGTAAATTATGCCTACATAATGAAATTATAATACTGTCCAAATTATTTTATAGATTTGGTGCCATATCAATCAGACTATCAAAGAATTTTTAATAGAGCTAGAAAAAAAGAATAAAATTTTTCTGTAGAAAGAAGGGTGAGGAATCTCAAGGGGAATAATTTTGAAAAGTGGGAAGGAAGGGAGCCTAGCAGAACCAAATTTCAAACCACAAAGTAATAATTATCAAATTATTGGTTAAAAAATAGAGTTCAATCAATGGGAAAGATTAGGCACAGAATATATAGACAGGCAAATAAGCTCAGTGTGATAGCGTCCAGCTATTCGGGTAAGGACTCACTGTGACCAAAAGCTTTGGGGAAGACTGGAAAGCTGTCTGGCAAAAAAAAAAAAAATAGGTAGACACCAAAATCTCACACCCTTTGCCAAGATAAGCACCAGATGGATACACGACTTGGACAAAAAAGGATCACATCATAAATTAGAGAAGCAAGGAAGAAATTGCCTTTCAGATCTACAAATGGGGAACAGGTTGAGCCCAAACAAGTGCTAAAGAGGAAAACAGAAAATAAAGTGGACAGTTTTGATTATGTAAAATATAAAACGTTTTGCACAAACAAAACCAACATAGTCAAAAGGAAAAAGGAAACAGTTTAAGTGGGGGTGTGGGGGAATCTTCACAGCAAGTTTCTCTGGTAAAGTTCTCATATTCAAGATATATAAGAAATTGACTCAAAGTTTATAAACATCAGGGCCGTTCTCAATAGATAAACTGTCGAAGAAGATGAGCAGGCAACTCTCAAAGGAAGAAACTCAAACTATGTATCATCTTATTTTTTAAAATGCTCCAAATCACTAATAGAAAAATGCAAATCAAGGTAACTGAAATTCCATCTCACACCCATCAGATTGGCAAACATGACAAAAAAGAAAAATGATCATGACTGGATAGGGCTGTGAGAAAACAGAAACACTAATACACTATTGGTGGAGCTGCAAATTCAGACAGGCATTTTGGAAAGCAGTTTGGAATGATGCCCCCAGAAGTGCCTCTGCTGTTCATACCCTTTGAGCTAGCTAGCTTACCACTGAACATACCTTACCGAGATCAAGGAAAGTTGAAAAGGCCCCACTAGTGCAAAATACTTAAAAGAGCCCTTTTTGTAGAAGCAAAGAATTGGACATTAAGGGAGTGACTGGAGAATGATTAGACAAATTAGAGTTTGGGAGTGTAGCAGAATATAACCCCAGTTTCCAAACAAGCTTGGAGCATTTTGCATGAGACTGTTCTAATTGGTGGAACTAATGCTAACATGATACATATGTGAATGAGGGGCAGAGTAGGTGAAAGAATTTTGGAGAGAAGATTGTTTTCATTCTTACTTTGAGATTCTTTCCAGTCCTGACTCCAACAAGCTGAAAGAAGTCTTTCTTGCATACATGTAGGGGAAGGTGACTCCTCAACAACACATTTCTGATTTCCAGCTTGCTTCCCTGGAGGCTTCAGGGAATTTCCCCCTGAGCTAGATGAGGGCCTCTCTCATTTGAGAGACACCTCACCTTGCTTCCACAGGTTAGACCATTCCAAATACAACTTCATAATTCACAATAGTCTTATAATATAAGTCCCTAATTACCACAAATAAATTCCTCATTACCACCACCCTCATCAAAAAGTGTTTGCAATTGAGGAGGAAATTCAATTTTCTATACAAAATAATGCCCAAAATATTCTCAATTAGATTGGCCTTATCATAATAACCCCTAATAACCAATACTCTTATAATTTTCATAAGTGATAGCTAAATAATTTTGGATAAAACTTCCTCTTTAGAGGCAAGCATTTCTGAATATTAATAGTTTTCAAACATTTCCTTTTTTTTAAACAGTCAAGTTTGTAACGTAGCAACATCCAAATTAAAAAGAAGTTGTGACCCTAATGGTATATCTGTACAATACCATAAACAAAATTACGGATTTGAAACAGAAACCAAAACTCCTTTCTAGTCGAGGTACCTCAATTCAGTCAAATGCATTTCTAAATTATTTTACATGGAAAATCATTCTGAATAAATCTAAGTGGGAACAACATAAATTGAGCTACAGATTTCTTTGTTCTAATTAGGTGTGCTAGGTATTCCATCTCTGCAGCTCCCAGGTTTAAGCAGAGCTGAACAAATTTAGACCATGTCAAACATCTTAAGGGATAACAGCAAAAAAAAAATATTTTTTCCTCATTGTAATCCAAACCAAATGAAATAATCTATTTTTCTAACTATGTTGGTGTTTGGTGTTACCAGGTTTCACAATATGGACAGGTACTTAATTTTCATTAACAATACTAAGAAATACAAATAGGTTGAAGCACAAACTTGACATGGGCTCCGGCTCCAAACATTTCCAATACCTGCAAAAAAAAATGATTCTAAACAAATTTTAAAGCTACAGAACCCACAAAGTGACAGAGAGAAAGAAATCTACCAATGAAAACAGCCCGGCAGGCCAACGGGAAAGATGTATCACAGTGAGGTTAGGAGTCAAACACAGTCCCGCAGGAGCCACATGGTTCCAGCCTCAAGGTGGCCCCGACCAGCAGCAGCCAGAGCAGACTTCAGGGGAATGAATCACCAGCAGCTGTGGTGGCTTCTTAACCCATAAACTCCAAAGACAAACTAAAAGATCAGTGTGGAACTCTGTTGGAACAAGGAGGGACAGAAGAGATCAGTTTGGCCCCTGCCCCCAGGGTGAGAAGCAGAGGAGGCATGGTGGCTGTGCAGCTGTGTGGCCACCTCAGGAGCTCCTGGCCTGCAGATTGTAGGGGGACCAAGTGACCATTCAGAGGGTAATCACTCTTGCTTTAACCTGCTTGGATCTGGATCATGGTCTTGGGTGGTGGTCCTGGGATATGTGGACAGTGAGCCAGAGTTTGTGGGGGCTGTAGAGACGGCCAAATAGCTCCAGCTGTTGCAAAAACCCCAGTGATTTGGGAAAAAGCTCTCTCCATTCTGGAAGCAGAGTTCTACTGTGGCAAAGAGCTCAAAAGTCAAGCAATTGGCTGGCAAGATGAATGAGCACAGGAAGCACAGACTATAGAATCCTTTTTTGGGGACAAAAAGGATCAAGGCATGGAGCAGGAGTAAGACAGTGAGGTCAGAACTCCTGCATCAAAAGCCTCCAAGAAAAATATGAACTGGGTACAGGCCATGGAGGAGCTCAAGAAGGATTTTGAAAATCAAGTAAGAGAAATGGAGGAAAAATTAGGAAGAGAAATGAGAATGATGCAAGAAAATCATGAAAAGCAAGTCAACAGCCTGCTAAAGGAGACTAAAAAATACACTGAAGAAAATAACACCTTAAAAAACAGATTAACTCAAACGGCAAAAGAGGCCCAAAAAGCCAATGAGGAGAAGAATGCCTTAAAAAGCTGAATTTTCCAGATGGAAAAGGAATTTCAAAAATTCACTGAAGAGAATAACTCCTTCAAAATTAGATTGGAGTTATTGAAAACTAATGACTTTGTGGAAAATCAAGATACTATAAAACAGATGCAAACAAATGAAAAAATAGAATGCAATATGAAATATCTCATTGGAAAAAAACACTGAGGGGGGACGGAGCCAAGATGGCGGTGTAGCAGCAGCAACACATCGCAGCTCTCACAAAGCCACCCCAAAATACCCATAAAATAGGACTCTAAACCAAACCTACAACTCCAAAACGCACACAAGGTTACTTCCCACTAAAGTCAGCTCGGCTACGAGGAACCATATCAGCACTGCGAACTGAAACCAGCCTGGCCTGAAGCCATGGCTGTGCCCCGGGGGCGGCAGGGCGGGAGGTGCAGAGAAAGCTCTCAGGTGAGGGATTAGCACCAGCTGTGCCAGTGGGGATTGTGAAAGGGGGAGATAAGCGTCCGGCTGAAAGGTCTCCAGAGCGGAAAAGCGAAAGGCAGAGGTTTTACACCCTCCTCCGCGTTGTAG
>CM053589.1:200057533-200121427 GCA_028646515.1 Pseudochirops corinnae
TATACAAATTATCCTGTGGCCTTGGGTAAATCCTTCCCCCAGAGGCCTCAGTTTTCTTCCCCATAAAATGAAGGGGTTGCCCAAGATGATTGTTGAGGTCACATCCAGGCCTAGATCTATGCACCTCGAGGTCAGGGGTTCTTAGCCTGGGGTCCACAGGCCCCCAAGGGCTCGCAGATAGATGGATAGATTTCAAGTGGTCTGTTGGCTATATACATACATACATGTACATACATATAATGTATGTACATGTATGTACATATTTCACTCCCCTTTCGTTTCCTTTGTAATCCCCTTATTGAGAAAAGGGTCCCAGGGAATTCCCCAGACTGCAGAAGGGGCATAGGACACAGAAAAGATTAAGAAGCCCTGGCTTGGCTGCTTTGGTCTAGGAAGTGAACTCCGAGGAGCAGCTAGACGGAGAATCCCAGTGTGAGCAGCAGAGGGCAGCAGAGGGGGGATTTCAGGGACTAGAACAGTGGTTCTCAACCTTCCTAATGCTGCACCCCTTTAATACTCATATGTGGGCGTATCTGCAGGTGGGTGGACTCACCTGGAAACAGATAGAGGAGCGGTGTTTCCTCTGTAGCACTTCCTTGGCAGGGTGGCTGTGAGGCTCAGACTCAGGCTCGAAAGCCCTGTGTGGATGCTTATTACCCCTGGCCCCTTTCCGTTATTCTGCAGGCCCCAGAGCTCCTCAGTCTGCATCCTGTCATTTCCTGTCATCGGAAATATGTGTTTTCCGATGGTCTTAGGCGACCCCTGTGAAAGGGTCATTTGACCCCCCAAAGGGGTCACAACCCACAGGTTGAGAGCCGCTAGACTAGGGCCAACCCCTGACCAGCTGGGTAGGGGCTACATGGGCATCTCCTTTGCTTGGGCTAGAAGGGCTCTGGGACATGCTTTGGCCTGACTTGCAGGCTGAGGAGCTCTGGGGCCTGCAGAATAACTGAAAGGGGCCAGGAGTAATAAGCATCCACACAGGGCTTTCGAGCCTGAGTCTGAGCCTCACAGCCACCCTGCCAAGGAACTGCTACAGGCCCAGTCCTGCTCAGTCGGCAGATGAGGGATCTGAGGCCCAGAAAGGGTTGGTCAAACAGGAGGACAGCCAGCATATCTTTGACTCTATTTACAGACCAGGAAGGGGAGTAAAAGCAGCAGAGGGTACTGTTCGAGGCAGGTCTGAGGGAAATGTCAGGAACCAGTGTAGACAATGGGGAGGCTGCTACAACCCCTCCATGCATGAAGGTCTGCAAGTGCAGAGACAGTGGGCAGGGAAGAGGAGAGCATCACATGCTAGGCTGGAAGCAGCATCTTATCCCAGACCACGGCGGTCACTCGGTCACATCTGTGTTTCCAGAATATCCATTTGTTTGTTGGCTGCTTAGAGAAGGCGGGGTGTAGAGACTGAGGGGTGGGGGGCATAAGGACAAATGAACCTAGAGTCAGGAAGACCGAAGGAAGCTATGGCAATGATTCAGAAAGCAGTGATGACGCTGGCATTACCAGGGCAGCGCCAGTGTGAAGGTGAAAGACATCTGTGGGACCCAGTGGAGAGGCCACCTAGCAGGTATCTGACAATGTGGGCAGTCAGCAAATGTTTGTTATGTGCCAAGCACTGGAGAAACAAAAAAAGACAAGAGTCCCTGCCCTCCAGGAGCTTTTAATCTAACACACAAAAAGCTGAAATGCAGGGGGGGCGGGAAGAGGTGGTAATGATGGCGTTATGAAGCTGGGTGGGGTGATGAGATGGCAGCGCTGAGCACTGGGCATCCTCCTTAAATGGAAGATGAGGGATGGCCACCCTCCACCCTCTCCTATCAGAGGGAGGGAGGTTCCTGGGGCACAGGGTACTGAGGAGGAGAATCTCAGTCAACGTCATCTTGTAGGATGAGCTTCTGGACATCATAATGTACCAGACAGCAGCCAGTTGGGGAAATGATTCGACTTGGATCTGGAGATTTGGGAGTCTTCTGCCTAGAGATGAGAGTTGAATTCATGGGAGCAAGTGAGGAAATGAGATAGGGAGAGCATGATGACCCAGAGCAGGGCCTTGAGAGACGCCTCAGTTAATGACCCAGCAAAGGAGACAGGAGAGAGGTGGGATGGCCAAATGGTCTCTGCCATGGAAGCCAAGGGAGAAAAAAAAGCATTCACAGAGAAAGGGCAATTGGCCAAGGGCGTTTAAGAGCATCCATAACCTTCAATAGCAGTTTCAGTAAAAAGGTGCAGTTGTCAGATTGCAGGCGGCTGGGAGGTAAGAAGATGGAGGGAATGATTGCACAGACTCCAGGCAGGAAACCTGAAAATGGAGGAGGCAAAAGACTGACAAAAACTTTTGTTTTTTAAGGATGGGGGAGACGTCAGCACCCTTGTAGGAAGCAAGAAAGGAATCAGTCCTTGAGGAGAAAATGAAGATCAAAGGGGGCGGGGGAAAGGAAATAGGCTCTCGAGAAGACAATAGGAGATGGGATCACGGCACAAGCTTCCCATCGGTCTGGACAAGACCACCCATCCCTCAAAGACTGGCGCACCGACAATGTCGAAGGGTTTGAGGGACTCCTGGCAGATGGCTTCCATCTTCTTAGGAAACAGGCAAGGTCCTGCTCTTTCAAGGCGGACAGGGCTTGCAGAGCTTCACCTGGAGAGGATGCTTAAAGTGGCCATGTCATCAGTCCTCTGCCCACGGAGAAAAGCGGTGCCATGGTGAGGCACTAGCTCTGAAACGCCCACTCCTCAGAAGAGCTTACCACATACGCATTGCATCAGTTAGCTGCAAACCCTGCCCCCGATTGAGAGAGCCCTGGGTTTTAAAGCTGGTGTGCTCCGCCCCAGTCTGGAAGCCATCTGAGGACCAACCACCGAGTCCCCTGAACAGTCTGGGGCAGTGACCTCCCCCAAAGGGCCGGCTGCCTCAAGCATGTGCGGACTAACCCAAGCTAGCCTGGAAGCATTCCTTCTTGTCTCACGAGGGTGCAGGCAGCTTGCTTGCCTCCAGACGAGGGCCTCTTCCTTTTATCATCCCTTTTTACAGCTTTAATACTATGCCACGATGATGCAGAAAACCCCTCCTCTCCCTCCTCAAACTTATTCATTCGGGTTAAGGGCTCAATGTCCTTTAAAAAGTTCACGAGGGCATGTGGTGCCATGTTGAGGGCCCTGGCTTTGGAAGTCAAGACCCAGGTTCAAATCCTGGAGCAGAGACTTCTGAGCTGGGACCCCAAGCAATCACTCAGTCCAAGCCTGTTTGCTCCTCTGTAAAATGGGGAGGGTAGCACCTGCCTCACATAATAATGTCACACATAAAGGTTTGGGGAATCTCTGCTTGAAACGGCTTAGTCGGGCAATCATTGACTCCCAGAAAATCGGTCCCACTATTTAATGGGGTTTTCCTTTTTCCCATTCGTGTTCCTCCCCCTCTACTTGGTTTAACCCAACTCCTCCCACCCAGGATCTAAGTACCTTCAGAAGTTACTGGCCCAGCCGAGGGAAGAGAGATTGGGTAGAACAGAGGGAAAAGAAATAAAGGGACTATGGGAAGGGAGCAGAGTGGTTTTATGTATTTGATATAATTCAAATCAATAAGCAATTATCCATGTGGCAGGCACTGGGCAAAAGGAAGACGGGTGGAATGATCCCCACCTTCAGCAGCTGATACTAAGCCCTGTGAGTCCTACAGCAAACCCTGCGGGAAGTCCGACGGTCAAGGGTCCACTGCCTGCTCGGAGTCCCAATGTCCACCATGGGTGGGACTGGCTCATCAGCCAAGTGAAGGGCCCTCTAGAACCACAGGCCCATCTCTAGACTCCAGGGCCAAATCCTGCCCTTGACGGTGAAGTTCCTGCTCCCCAAGGGGCATGGCCCTACCAAACCAGGATCATCTGGACGTTCCCACTGTTTGTGCCGCTGGCAGATGCTCAGCTCACTGGGCACAGGGCTTTCCACAATCCAGCCCTCCCATTTGCCCCCCCAGGCTCTCCAGCAGAAGAGCCAATAAACCTAAGGCAAATAGGACTAAGGTGGCAACACACTGGGCAGAAAATGAACAGACAGCTTAAATAAAGGCTTTATTTTAGGATAAACAAAATTTTGAAGCTTCAGAAAAGGGAACAGCTTTAGAATGGCAGATTATAGCGGGCCATTCTCAACACTGCTTTAAAGAGTCAAACACAAAAATAAAGAGACGGGAATTCCAGGCTACAACGCAGGGCTCAAGTTCAGTCAGACTCAGTTACACGTGCCAGCATCCTCCAGCCAGCTCCTGCTGTCAAGTCCCACTGGAGCATCAGACAAACACGTTCGTGACCAATCGTCCCCACAGCCATGTGCTACTGGACTTGGCTGATTCACTTTAAAGTGAGCACATCTTCCACTTAATCCCCCTGGAGTTAAATGTTTCAAATACAAAAGTTTTTCGTGCCTTTCTAAAAAGGCAAAATTATAAAAATGCATACGTACATCACATTTCAGGCTCGGTGGCCAATACTTCCAGCAATTTTAAAGATATCAACACACACATACAAGCCAGCCATTTAGCTTAGAAAGAAGACAATACACTTAATTGAACAGAATCTCTCAGTTACAGTAAACAGCAAACTGCAGGTGATTCAATTTTTGCTCTATTCTAGATGAACTAAAAAAAAGAAGTTCTTTAAGACACATGGGAGTGGATCGTGCTTGCCCGGAGAGCAGAGGCTTTCAGCACATAAGTGCACCACCTGCCTGGAGCCAGCTACCAGATAAAATGGAAAATGAAAAATCTTCAGAAAGACAAAATGGTCTTGTTGATAATTTCCACTGACTCGCGGATTTCATCTTCCTTGATCACGAGGGGTGGCGCCAGCCTAATGATATCCCCATGGGTAGGTTTGGCCAGAAGTCCATTGTCACGAAGCCGCAGACACACTTTCCAAGCATCACAATCTAAAGAGAAAATAAGAACGCAAACGTTGCTGTTATCAGTGAACAAAGTTCACTCACCCACTCACAGGACTTCAAGATCAGGATTTCACCTACAGCCTGTTCCGCCTCGAGGGCAAAGCCCAACCCGCCCTAAAACATGCCAGACAGCTCGCTGGCCCCCTCAGAGCCAGGGCATGACAGGTGGACTTTAAAAAGCGACAGATCTAACCATAAAGGCCCAGAAAGGTGGAAACACAAAAACTGGTGATGGGATGAAGACGGAAGCCAGCCAGGATCACCCAGAGCCAGGACTGCTCCAACAGCACAGCAGCAAACTGGGTTTGCCAGGCTCAGGTGACTGAGGGACCCACCCACCCTGCTTTCTTTGGGGCGGAAAACAGCAAGTACTACATTAAACATTCTCTTTCCCATGTTGAAAATTTCTTTAAAAACTAGTAGAAAAGGGAAAGAGGTAAAAGTTTAACTGATTTTAAGAATGTTATAAAAACAAGATGACAACAGAATTCTTTTCTGAAAACTATCCTGTTGACAGAACTGACCACAGGTCATTGGATACTGCTTCATAAAGCCCCAATCTGTCTCAAGGCCATGGCACAAAAGGTAATGAAACAGGATAAGCAAATATACAATGAGAAATCAGAAGTGAATGCTTCCTTCTTATTAGAGCCCATCAACCTTCAATGAGAAAACGATCTCGGGATTTTATGAAAAAATCTTACAACAAGAGAGAACCCTCTTTGAGGTCGGTGGGCAGCTTGCTCAGTTATGTGCACTTCAAACATGGTTAAAAAGAAGAAACAATTCGTTGAACAATCACATCAGTATGGCCCAAATTCTGGCTCTCCCTGAAGAAAACCCAGACCCCCCACATCCCCCCGCTGCCTCCCAGGGGCGCGTGGCCGTACCTTTCGTTTCTCGGATAACGATGGCGTTTAACAGCCCTTTTCCTCTCACAGCAGTTACAACATCAGAAGGCAGTTTCATCAGTTCCTTCCTCAAGATGTTCCCCATCACATCTGCATTTTTGGCCAGTTCCTCCTCTTCCAAAACCTTTAGAAAACACCACCCCTCATATAAATTAGAGCGCAGATGTTGGAGGGCAGTCATGTGGCAGAAGACAAGGCAGATGGAGGGGCCAGTGAGCTGGGCAGAGGAAGGATGGTGGACTCCCTGCCTGCCCCAATCCTGCTCCCTCAAACATGGGTCTGACCACACCACCCTCTGCGGCTCCTCAGTCTACGAGGGAGAATCCAAACTCTGTGACTTTCCCTGAGCCACCTCCTCCCTCCACCCAGCTCTTCTTCCAGGTACTCAGATGCCCCAGCAAACCACCCAGCGCTCCCAAGTCTGTGGCTTCACCCCTGCCTCCCCTTGCAACCCCAGCACTGACAGCCCAAAGACCCCAGCTCTTCCTGATTCTCCCTCCCCCACGGCTGCCAAGGCTGCAATTCTCTGTCCACGCCAGCCCCCAATACCCTCTGCTTGCAGTTCTCTGGTGCAGTCAGGAAGTATTACTTTGGGTTAGCTTTTGTGGGGGGCAGCTAGGGGGCACCACAGCGCACAGAGCGATCTTCCTGAGTTCAAATCTGACCTCAGACACTTACTAGCTGTGTGTCACTCCTCCCTCCTTGCCTCAGTTTCCTCAACTGCAAAATGAGCTGGAGAATGAAATGGCAAACCCCTCTAGTATCTTTGCCAAGAAAACCCCAAAAGAGGTCACGAAGAATAGGAAACAACTGAGATGAATGAACAACAACAAAACGCCTTCCCCTCCTAAGCTGCAAGCAAGTCTCAGGTGCTCGTCTCCACGGACACACATCTTGGAGCTTAACGTTTGCAGAAGGGAAACCAAGGCTCTCCAACAAGCACTTTTCTCACCCCCACTGACCGCCCACAACAGCCCCCTTCCATTGCCCACACGTTTTCAGAGCCTCTGGCTGCGTCTGGAGAGCTGCTCCCAGCCACCCAAAGGGCCCGGAGGGTGGCGCACTGCCTGCCCAGCTGAGGCCCTCTTACACCCCTGCGAGGGGAGTCTGAAGAAATGCAACGGGCCTGACAGTGCCCCTAGAAGCAGGCTGCGGACCAGGGCCGGGGCCCTCCTCACTGGCCACACTCCGCCGTCTTATCACTTAAAAATCTAAGGCTGTTGGCCTTTTCACATTTCTACTACTGGTATTTAAACTATTGCAGTTTCCTCAAAAATAACTTTTCTTTAAGATAGCAGTGGGAGCTCCAGCTTTGGAAAACTTAACACATTTCCCAAGTGTGACATGGAGAGGAAGCCACTGTGGCCAGAAGGACTCATACCTCCAGGGACGCCATGGCCACCCGGCAGGCCAGGGGATTGCCTCCATAAGTCGACCCATGCTCCCCAGGCTTAATGGTCAGCATAACTTCGTCATCACATAACACAGCCGATACCTAGAAGGAAAGAGGGCATTATGAGAGGGTCTTCAGCCCCAGCACCCCTTGCACATACAGGTCAAAGCGCTCGTGGACTGGACCAAACACACAGAAACCACACGCCTGCACCCAGATGGGTTTTAGCCGATTCAGCAAATCTTCTGTATTTCAGAGCATACTAACTACCTTCCAAAGACATGAAAGTCTGGGAAAGAACTGCCAGAAATCATCCACTCCATTCTGAAACCCCCGTCTACATGTCACTGTCTGACTGTCCTTTCCTCCAATCATAACAGCAGAAACCAGCTTAGCTCCCACGCATTTTCCAAGCAAAATGTCTAAACTGATTAAGTTTCACTGTAAACTCTGAAGGACACAACCACCTGCTGGTCCTGGAATGCAAGTGCAGCAGACGCTGGCTGAACCCAGAGCTCCATCACTGGTTAATCTGCTTGTACAATTTCAGTACACGGGGACAGGGGGAGGATGAAGCTTACAGGGTATAAGCCTCCAGAAAGGGCCTTTCCAAGGAGGATGATGTCAGGCCTGACATTTTCATGATCAACAGCCAGCCACCTCCCAGTTCTCGCTAATCCCGTCTGTATTTCATCAGCAATGAAGAGAACCTAAAAGGAAAACAAATCTTTGTTAGTTATAGTGCCTGAAGACTCAAAACCGAGCTCAGTTTATCAATGGCTCCACACACATTTGGAATGAGGTCTCCCCAGGAGAGCCTCATGGGGGTCAGCTGGGCTGGCCCCATGCTCCTCCGTGCGCTCAGCGATGGCCTGGCCCACAGACAGGTTTATCCCACAGAGGGGTGGGGATAACTAACAAATGCAGAGACAGTATTCCATAGGGCCTTACCAGACTAGACCAGTGGGCCCAAATGGAGAAGGCAGATGTAACAGGGGTACAAGTCTTACTCCTGGGTTCGAAAGCCAACTTCCAAAGCACAAAATTAGGGAAGAGGAGGAACAGACAGCAGGGTGACTGGAAAGGCCTGGCGGAGAGGGGAGGGGGGCAGGGGTACCTTTGTGTCCTCAGAGCTCAGCACAGAGCCTGGCACAGCAGGCATTAGTAAGAGTTCACTGACTTGACTTAGTCTTATACCACAGCTATAAGGTCATTCCCCAAATGATGAGCTCTCACCTTGCCCATGGTCTATGCCCAGCAAGGGAACTGCTAGGAGAAAGGCTATGGACGATACAGTCCCTTTTAACAAAATTCCAGAACAGCCAGACCCCCGCAGCACCCTCACTCACTCATTCACTCACCAAGGCACGTGGCAGCGGCAGCGGCAGCAGCGCACATACCCGCCCCAACGCGGTCACGCTGCTCCTGCCTGTCACAGGCACTATTCAGACCCTCGGACTGCTAGCAGAGGGGCAGTGTCCCTCAACTACCAACTGTCCTTAATCCCAAAGATCTCTATATCCCAAGGAACCTGAGTCCTCCTTCTCCTGAAGCTTCACTGACTTTGTACAAAAGCCTGCTAATCACCTACTTTATCTCAGGTGACAATCTCTGAGCCTTGTTTGCCTAAGAAGATCCCCTCACTGTGCAGCGAAAGGGAAGTGGGAAGACAAAATCCCTCACCAAACAGAGGTTAGAAATTACCAGCAAAGTCAAATCTGTAAGAACATAAGTCATTCCCTCACTGAAAAATGGTCAAAGTCATATGAAAAAAAACACTCTAAGTCACTACTGATTAGAGAAATGCATATCAGAACAACTCTGAGGCACCACATCACACCGGTCAGACTGGCTAACACGGCAAACAGGAAAATGACAAATGCTGAAGAGGATGTGGGAGAATTAGGCCACTAATACGCTGCCGGTGGAGTTGTGAACTGATCTACCATTCTAGAGAGCGATGTGGAACTCTACCCAAAAGGCCATCACGCTATGCATGCCCTCTGAACCAGCACTGCTAGGTCTGTATCCCAAAGAGATCACAAAAAAGGGGAGAGGACTCACATGTACAAAATATTTATAGCAGCTCTTTTTTCAGTAAGAACTGGAAATTGAGGGGATGCCCAGCCATCAGGGAATGACTGAACAGGTTGTGGTATATGAATGTAATAGAATACTGCTGTTTCATAAGAAATCACGAGCAGACTTCAGAAAAACCTAGAAAGACTTATATGAACTGATGCTGAGTGAAGTGAGCAGAACCAGGAGGACACTGTACACAGTAACAGCCACACTGTGCGATGATCAACTACGACAGACTTAGCTCTGTTCAGCAATGCAATGATCTAAGACAACTCCAAAGACTCAGGACAGAAAATGCTGCCCACACCCACAGAAGGAACTATGGAGTCTGAATGCAGACAGAGGCACACTGTTTTCACTTTTTTGTTTTTTTTTCTCCTGGTTTTTCCCTTGTTTTGATTCTTCTTTCACAACATGATATGGAAATATGTTTAATGTGATTGTACATATATAATCTTATCCAACTGCTTACTGCCTTGGGGGAAGAGGAGGGAGAAAAATTTGGAACCCAAAATTTTATGAAAATGAATGTTGAAAACTATCCTTATATATAATTGGGGGGAAAAAACTATTAATGGAAAAAATCCTCTAACAAAAGAAAGGAAGAAAGTTATTTTACATTTGTTTTTTAGAAAGAAAAAAGAAATTATCAGCACAGTGAGAGGCATTATTTTGACCAAACGGCTCCACTAAAGATTCCCTCTTTTCTGCCAAACTTCTTTCCCACTGTCACAACAATTTTGCTGAATAACAAGGTGTCCCCACCCCCACCCCCCCAGTATCCCAAAAGATTTTCCAAGCCTCCTAGATGCTCGTTAATTAGGGAATAGCTGAACAAGCTGTGGTCTAGGCCTGTAATAATGGGCTGGGAGAGAAGGGTTAGTGGGGGAGCGGGGGGATGGAGGGAAGCCCCACAGGTGCCTATGGCAGAGAGTGAGATGCAACCCAGTTTTTCTCACCCCAGTAATGGCTGATCACACCCTCCCCTTTAGGGTCAGGTCACAACCCCATTTTGGAGTCCTAAGATACTCAACTACTAGCAAAGGTGGGAAAGGAGAATGAGATACATTAATATAACTACCTTCTGATATGAAATTCTCTATCTTGTAGTCACAGGGAGGTTGGGGAAGCCCCAAGGACAGATAGGAAGCTAGATGGAAGAAGTGTGGTGAGCCCCCAGCCCTAAGCAGCTGCCTCCTGGAACAGTCTGCTCCCACCCCATCCTGTGTCTAACTTGTCATCAGACCCCCCTCCCACCCAGGCACACGCCATCACCTTGTGTCCCTAACTAGTTCTCCTTTCTGAACAACTGACAGTCCATCCTTCTGGTCACCCAGGTTTGGAGAAGCCAGTCACTTTGTCTTTCTGAGGCAATTCTTCATTCCCTAGTCGGTGCCAGCCAACATTACTCAAGAGTGAGCCCTGTGCCAGCTGGCGTGCCGGGGGCCCATTCACCTACATAAGACTATCCAGTTCTGAAGTCACATCTTGACACTGGGAGGCCCGCTACTTAAGAACCACCTCACACACTGTTAGCACTAAGAATCCAATGAATTAAATGTCACACAGAATCTGGACAAGACCTCCTAGGCTGTCAAGTCCGGAAAGCCACAGCACACTCCCTTTTCCATGGGAATAACCACTGTATACAAATTCACAACTAAAGCAGACATGTGGGGACTTAGCCCCAGCCCATTAGTACTAGCTCTATGACCCTGATCAAGTCAATGAGCTCCAGTGTCTCTCTCCCCACATCTGTAACGTGAGGCTAAGACATCTGCTTTTCCTACCCCACAGGACCAGAAAACAAATCCACATTTAGGAACCAGTTCCTGGGCTGGGCTCTGGGGACACAAACGGAATTAGCCTTTTTCCTTAGGAGCTCACACAGCAAACACCTAGGCACTCATAGACTAAATGCAGTAATTCAATATAAAGTTGTCTGGGGCCTGGGAGAAGCTGAATGTCCCTGGGCTGTGACAGGCGTGAAGGAAAGCACTCTGAGCAATGAGGGAGGCCAGGGGATGGATGTCATGGGATGAGGTCACAGCCTGAATACAGTCCCTCTATCATGTTCAGCTGCTGAACCAGAGAGAGCTGGATTCATATCCAGCCCCTAACACATCCTGGCTGTGAGGCCTTGGGCAAGTAAGTCAATGCTCCAGCTTCGCTCTCGGACTCCAAGGGGCAGAACGATCTGCAATCTGGGGTGTGGAAGGAGTTTCCTCACCCTGAATTCTAATGAAACCAAAGAAGTTGGGAGTTTTCTGCTCTAGCAAACACTTCTCCCCTCCTGATTCTTCTGATGCTTCCTTTTGCCCTCTGGGACTAACAGCACCAGCCCATCTCTCGTGGCTCACTCTCCTGTTCTTCAGGCCAAGAGCCCCAGCTCCTTTGGCCATCCTCTTCTGCCAGGGACTGCCTTCCTGGGAGCGCTCACCAGAACTGTCAACGAACTTCCTAAAACGTGACCCCCCCACTGTGGGTCTGAGCAGGGCCAAAGGCCAAGCTGGCCCTCCCTTCTCCAGAATCACATCTCCCTCTCAGTGGAGCCCAAGATCTTGTGGGCTGCCCTGGCTGCCAGAGCATGGGCACCTCCCCTGGGCTGATCAGCCCCCACAATGTTTTGTCTAGACATGTGCCACGTCCATCCTTCACCACCCCCACCCCAGTTCGTACTTCCTCTGTAAAAGGTCAAACTGTTTTACCTTAAAGCAATCACAAGACAAACTTCTACCCACTAACCCGGGGGCTGTCTTCACAACCACAGAATTAACTTGCTGGGTAGTGGGTTGGGGAAGGGGTTTGTTCTGTTCTTTACATCTCAAAAATAAGTCCCTTGGTCCACAGGGTTTCTGGGATAAATCATTTCTCCTTCTGAGCCGAGGCTAATCGGTCAGAACAGGCTTGACAAAGGAAGTCAAGGAAACAGCAAAATGACCCCCACCAGAGTCAATGCTCTCTCCTGCCTCAGTCTTACAACAGGCATGTCCTCCAACACTGGTGTCTACAACTGGGCCTACAGTCAGCTCCAGACCACAAGCAGCCCTGAAGAATCAAGGCGGCAGAAGGGGATGCCTTCAGATTCTTCAGAAAAGCCATCTTCCTGAGGACTCCCTGGAGCCAACCTTCCCCGCCATGTGGAGACCTATGGGCCTCACGCTGGCCACAGGTCTGGCTCAACCTACAGGCCTCACATTGACCACAGTTCTGGCCCAACCTATAGGCCTCGTGTTAACCACAGGTCTGGCCCAACCTACGGATTTCGCACTGACCACAGGTCTGGCCCAACCTACGCTGACCACAGGTCTGGCCCGAGCTATGGGCCTGCCACACATCTGGCCCCACCTATGGGCCCCCATGCCGACCACAGATCTGGGCCGACCTACAGCCCCACACTGGCCCCACACTCGGCCCCAGCAGAGAAGGATTTCTGGTCCCCAGTCAGCATTCCTCACCTGGAACTTGGTGCAGAGCTCTCTCACTCCAGAGAGATAGCCCGGATCAGGGACAACGACACCAGCTTCCCCCTGAATGGGCTCCACCATGAAAGCAGCCACGTCGGGATCCTGGAGGGCACGCTAGCTCAAGGAAGGGAGAGAAAGGAAGAAGACTCATTACATGATCACTCTCTCTACTAAACCCTCACACAAATGGCACTATCTTCCTGAGAAACTGGCGGTAAATCCAACAGTCTCCATGGTTTCCCAAAGGACTTCAGAGAAACTCCTCTTCCTCTCTGATACTGGGTCCCCAATGCTCTGAGTTTCTCTGTACACCAGAAAACTTGGTTGTGAAGGAAGGTTACAAGATCACTCTTTCTGTCCTACAAATGGATGCTGATTCATCTGCCAGGCCCAATGGGACCTCCACAGGCCCTGCAGGAGGTCACTCTGTCCCTGAATTAGATTCTGTGGAACAGGTGCTGTCCGTGATTCCCATAACACATGACCATCTAAGGCTCCTGACCCACAGTCAGCAGCGGCCTATCTGTTCCTAACACAAAAACTCCTACGAGCAGCTTGGTAAAGGTAAGTGAAGAAGAACCTTGTTGTGCTGCTATCTGAAATGGCAGGGCTCAAAGCCCAAACTCTCACCTCCTAACTACCTGGCCAATAGTTTAGAGGAGGTTTCACCTGAGGAGCTGGCCCTATCCAACCAACCCTGGCTCTCCCCTAAAATGACCTGAGTACTTCAGACTCCAAACGCCTGGGATCCAGAAGTACCTCAAGGGCAGGTAGGTCATTGTACGGGATGATCTCAAAGCCAGGCATAAATGGCCCAAAGCCTTCATAACTTGATGGGTCGGTTGAACTTGAGATAGCAGATAATGTTCGACCCCAGAAGTTTCCAGCTGCAAAGAAAAAAAGCAGAATTGATTATTGCAACCAAATCCAACCATTTAATATGACAATCCACCCCCGAAAAAAAATCCTAAAATATTCAGTTAAAAAAATCCAAAGATTCCAATGAATAAGGAATCTAGTAGCAAAAGACAATTAGATTCTGAACGTAATTCAGAGAACACATCCCATCAAACGTAAATTGCTCAGGGCATAGTTTTCTCATTTCTTCCAAGGATTACAATCCACCACAAGCTTCCTGAACGTCTGACAGCACGGAACATGCGAGATCTCTGCTCCTCTCTGCCCAGGCCCAGCAAGGTCTCTGGATTCCCCCATCCTGCCCAGCACTGACAATAAAGCATCTGAGCATGGGGAGGATGATCAGAACAGCAGCTGCTCTTCACAAGACGTCCATCCACTCAATCTAGCCGGCTCTTGAGAAGGCGTCAACTCACACTTCTACCTTCTGTCTAAATCAGAGAGGCGACTAAAAGATCCACTTATCCCTTCTGCTGTTCCATCTCTTTTAAGCCAGCAAAGCTCACCACAGACAGTGACTCATCTCCAAAACATCTAGTAAGTCCAAATGAACTAAGCCCATGGTTCTTTTGCTTTGCCTATCCTACTGAACATTATTTTCCGAAATCTCTCAAAATCCCATTTCTCAGACCTATGAAATACCACAATGTTCCCTCCAGTTCAAAATCTTGATTTCTGTCTTTATTCCAAAAACCTTCTTTAAAAATGGCTTCTGGGTGGATCTGAGAAGACCAGCACTTACAAGACCACAAACTGCCCCCTCAGGCCTCACCTTCACTGCCCTTCATTCCACAGCAAGGCCCCTACTGAGCGAAGGCCAACAGCCAGCAAACTGGCCTCTTTGGCCTCTGTGCTCACTGACTCACCAGTTTCTTCCAGATCTTAGGTGGAAACAGTTTTGCACTTTTTGTTAATACTGAAAAGACTGGATGCAATGTGTAGGAATAAAAAACCACCACACCAATTTTTTTTAAAACAATGGATCATCACAATTATGTCAAGTTAAAAAAAGTTTTAAAAAATTCTGTTAAGAGAATTTTTCTTTATTGAAAATGCAATTCCAGGAATGATTCTGAGTGGGACGTCAGCCCCATTCTGAACTTTATAAAGACTAAGAGAGCCTACAAACCCTAAACTACCCACAACTAAAGTCAGATTTACCGTCAGCATCGATTCTGACTTCACGGTGAAAGCCTGAAAAACCAAACACCTCCTATTTGAACACTGATAAGCAGTTGCTAAATAATCTCGAAAGTCAAACTAAGTAATTGCTGGCCTTTCCAAACAAAAGAAAATTCTGTCAATCGCATCTAGTAATCGCCACCAAAACAGCTGAGGAAATTCAGCCCTAGGAAGAGTCTGGGCCTCTCAACGACCTTGACAAAACCATGGGGAAACCCCACACCAAAGGGCTAAGTTAAACACAGTTTATCCCGAAGATAACAGGCGAGACTCTGCCTGAGCCAGCCACTCCAAGCTCAATGCTACACTGACTGCCTCGAGGCCTCCCCCACTCACCCACTGGTGAGCTGCTACTGGAGAAGGCAGGGTCATTTGATGCCTGGTTTTAGAGAACTGACAAGATCACATAACAACGTAACTAATTATTGATTTCTTTCAAAGTTATGCCTCTAATAAAAATTAGAACCAGGTTCTAATAAAAATTTTTAGCCATAATAAAAATCATTCAGTCACCCATTTCAGGCAGAGAACTTGAAGTGAAATGGCTTACAAAATATATTTAGGAATCTCTATTTTATGGTGGTAAATGAGATGCTCACATAGCATCTAGGATACGCCCACAATTAACTGGTAACGAGGAGGAATTTACTGGATTACATCATGTATAAAGAAGATACTTTAGAGTTTTGAAAATCACTGTCTCCAACCATAGTAATAAAGACTGAGCTTCACATACCTGCAAAAAGAATCTTTGCCTTGTACTTCTGAATGCCTTTCACATTGTACGCCCATTTTCGAGCTAATTTGCAGGCAGTTTCTCCAGCTTCCACTCCTTTCCATAGGTTAAAAAAAAAAAGATTTTTATTATGTTCCCATGAATCCAGCCAAAAACTAAAAATAGCTTTCTCATCATAAAACTCTGCTCCATCTCTGTGGGTATCAACAAAGCAAACCTCTCCCCGTTTCACATTTTACCTGTATTCATAGGCAGAACTTTGTTGTAGTTGAACAACTTCGTGATATACTCTTCATATTCACCAAGCACGTTGTTATAGAAAGCTCTAGAAGTTAAGGCTAATTTATCAACTTGACTTTTCAGGGCGTCCACAATTTTGGGGTGGCAATGGCCTTGGTTCACAGCACTGTAGGCACTCAGGAAGTCAAAATATTTTCTGCCTTCCACATCCCATACATAAATGCCTAGAATAGGAAGATTATTTCATAAGGTTACCAGAAAGTGTGGAACCCCAATCATAGCACTATGCATGTTCTTCACAGGAGGCACCGAGTTCGGTTTTAGCTAGACTGGAGCCTAAAATCTGTGAGAAATTTTTCTATCAAACTCAAACACACAAATCAACAAGGAGGAAATAAAACCAGGTGGCTCGTTGATGAAGGACGTCACTTTCTGATCTAGCATTAGTAAGATGACAAAACACCAAACTTATGGACCAAGCAACGGTTATTGGCACACCCACCAATATGGCGACAAAAACGCTTCTCTTTTCACATAACAGATACATTCTGGAGAAGATGCTGGCATCTTTATCTTATAAATGGCTGAGGCTCTGTTATAATCCTGGCCTTTCCCTAGCCAGGTGAAGAAGCTCCACCAGGAGGATGGAGTTGGAGCACAGAATGCTGGCTGGGGGGCAAGGCCCTCAAGGCTTCAGGGAAATGGGAGATGCCAGAGCCAGAGGAAACACAAACCTGAAACCAAGAAGGAGCAAGCTGGAGCAATGGGACAAATACAATAGGGCACTGTCAACTGTTCATTCCCTAGCAATGTCCACGTCCACGTAATGGGAGCTCCTGGCTACAATCCTACTTTGACATAAAATGGCAGAAGGGTGAGCTGGATTAGGGTGAACAAAACCCAGCTTTTAACCTGCAGCCAAAAGTCCTGAGATGGAACCTTCTGTGATTAGGATGAAGTGACCAAGGTCCCACCACCATTTCACCCAGACCACCAGCATCAGCACCTGGAATTCTCCCTCAGGAGCTGTCCCACCCAAAGGGAGGCCACGGTGCTGAGACTGGCGTTAATCTGAAATGTACCTTTTCCTCTTTCCAGGGCTACAGGTAAAGGATGGTAGTTGTGGGCACCATACTTAGCTTCTCGTTCATAGATCTGCTCCGAGGACGGAGGGCCCTGGATGGTTCTTTTGGTTGCAACTGATGCAGCTGAAGTCACTGAAGAGTGAACACCCCGACGAAGCAGAGCGAGGGTTTGCAAGTTTGCGAGTTTGGAAAACATTTTCTATTTCGGAAGAATCAGCTTCCTATGGAGAAAAGAAGACCTTAATGGCCACTGGCCTACCAATATATACCTAGGAATCTGTTATGGAACTTTAGTTACTGCTGTGTGATGTTAATACAATAGCAAAATCCTGCTTGGAGAAGGAGGAGGAGGAGGAGGGAGAAGGGGAAGGGGAGGAAACCTGGAAAGGTCCAGAATTTCAAATGGCAAAGAAGGAACCTGCTCTATGAAAATCTACTCCATCTCACCAAACACAGAGAGAGAGCCGGATGCACACTGAACAAAGACAGGCCTACACAACAATCAGGTTGGAAAAGCACTTTGAAGTCTGTACTAAATACATGAACAACGACATTTCCACAAAGAATGGCTTGCTGATGTTCCAAGTTAAGCCAGGTACAACACCTCCTGCATCAACCCAATTAATTGAGATGAACTATTATCCAACCAGTGCCCGAAGTCAAGGTTGTCATACTATTCAATGTTATTTATAATAGGCATGCAAAGCAGGGCACTCACGTGATCAAACAAAGACTCATTTATAGCTGGTTCATACAGGGGGAGGGTAATAAACATCTACCCAGCATCTACTGTGTGCCAGGCACTGGGCTAAGCACTTCTGACAAATGAAGCAAAGTGGCCCATGTGGCCCCCCTACACACACACACACACACACACACACACACACACACACACACACACACACTCTCTCTCTCTCTCTCTCTCTCTCTCCCTCCCTCCCTCCAACAGGTGTGCCCTTGTCCCCTCCAGGACCCAACACAGACTCCTGGGTCCCACCTGAAAGCCCTTCCTTCACAAGCTGCCCTCCCTGACACTGGGTGTGCCCTTGGCTCTCTGGCACACATTCCTCCTCCATCTCCACTGGCCTCTCTGGGGCCCCTCACACACAGTATGTTGCCTCTAGGCCAGGACACAGGCCGTCTGGCCCCAGGCCTGGCTTCTTTCCCTCTTACCTGGCTTTCCTCATAATCACCTCCCCCTAAGCTGCTGGAGGCTCCCCCAGACCATCGTCCCTTTTTAGCTGCATATGTAGTTATCTGCATGCTCCAGAGAGAATGGGAGCTTCTTGAGTGCAGGAAGAGGAGTCTTGCCTTTCTTTGAACACCTCATCAGTTCTTAATAAATGCATACTGAATGAATCAGGAGACTGGGTTTAATTCCCTACTCTGCTCCTTACTATCTTTCCAGGTCTCACTTTCCTTCTCTGCTAAAATCAGGCAGTAGAACCAGAGCCTCTGGCTGTAAGGAGCGCCCTGGATCCTGACCCCTCCACTGCCTACCCCACAGGGCTGCTGGGTACAGGCCCAATAAGGTCACGTACCAATGGGAGCATTAGCCCCTCGATTCACTTAAGAGGCTTACCTACAGGAGCCTTAGGTAAACGGTATTTACACCATTAGGTTTAATGCATTAGGGCAGGAACAGAAACCATTCTCGGGTGCTGGCTTGGAAAAGCCAGAAGAGAAACAAGTCAGAATTTTAAACAATTCCCACCCCCAATACAGAGCCTCCTCAGGCCAGTGATGTTCCCTGACACCCAAATCTTTCTTACAAATACAAAAGGAAGTAGGAAAAAAACCATCCCAGGCAAATTTTTTTTTAATTTGCTTAAAAGGCTGAATCATACAGACTGAGTGTGTAAGGTTCTGTAATTTCATTCAGTACTTGGCCCGAGGGTCCATTCTCTGTCCAGAAATAGAAAGCACAGACCCTCTACATCTTACTAAGCAATCTTTGTGACCTGGGTGCTAAGCTTCTGGGACCACCCCCTTCCCAAATTAGCCAGGCTTGGAATTCCCCCCCAACCACAGATGTGCGGTCGCCCCTGAGCTTAGCCCCCTCTGTAAAGCCCTTGGACAAGAGCCCAGCTTCATCTCCATAGCCTGGAGGCAGACATGAAAACTTAAAAACTTTGAAAATTCAAGGTCCTTGAATCATTCTACAACACAGTCAACACTCACCAACATCCCAAGGGAGTGCTGTGTCTGCCCCTCTCTCTGTCAAACATTAGCTTGTTTGGGGGCCACCCAAATGGCTCTCGAAAGCAGGTCTTCTGTTGACACGAGCGCAGACTCTAGCTGAATTTCAACTGCCCGTGCGTCAGAGGCAGCAGCTCCAGCTACTACTCCAAAGCCATCGGCTCCAAGGAGCCGGCCCCCCCAACGCCCTCACCACACCCCCGCAGCTGGCTGGGGCTGAACCCGACAGGCCTCTGCCACTCTACGGTGCAAACTGACATCTCGACTCGGACTGATTCCAACATATCAGTATCTCCCCGAGTGTGACTCATTTTAGGCTTTAAACCTGACAAGGAGCGTCCAGACCCCTGCTAAAAAGCCAGCTGAGCTAATATGCAAAGCGGGAGAGTCGTCTGGCACAAAGGAGACCCGTCCAGGCTAAGACGCTGCAAGTGCTATCAAAGTCCAGGCTTCCAGCCCAACTCCCGTATCACGGAGGCGCCTCACTAGATGCGAAAGCAAAAGCGACTCCGGAGCTCCAGGATCTGAGCGTTTTCAAACGCCTTAAAGCGATCCTTTTCTTGCAGAAACTTAAAGTCCACGAGGAGAGAAAGAAGACCCGGCCTAAGATGTGGACGAAGGCGGCCATCACCGAAGGAAGCCCCTCCCGACCTCGAGGCCCAGCTTGGGCTCTTCCCCCCCCTCCCAAGCAGGGTTCACTCGGGCGTGGGAACATGTGGGCTTCTAGGTCCTTGGGGAAGGACTTCTGACTGAGAATCCTTCTAGTAAGGGCATTTGTTCTGGGAGGTGTGGATTCAGTCAAGGGGCTGAACTTGAGGCCCTAGAGGGCCCATGTGGCCTGAGCCGCAGGGTCCCCGATCCCGGTTTAACCAAAGAAGTGACTATTAAGCACCGGGAGATGCTCCCGATCACAGGAGGGCAGGGCGGAGGGCGGGGCGGACGGCAGGCCGCTACCGGGATCTGCTAAAAGCTCCGCCGTTCCCCAGAATGCGGCTCGGCTTTCATCCAGCGGGACCCAAGGTGAGGCCCCCGGGGAGACTGAGGCAGGCTCTCACTCCGGTGCGGGCGGGGCAGAGGGAGCACCGGGGGCCGAGCTGCCCTCAGCGCGCCCCGCCCCGGACCCCCGGGGGGGCTCTGCCTTCGAGAGGGGCCCGAGGTGACGGGGGGCGGGGAAACGGACGGACACGCAGACGGCCCCGAGGGCCTGGGAACCAGAGGGCTAGCGCCCCGTCCCCCTCTATCTCTCCCAGTCTCTGGGCCTCCCCTCAAGGCCCGAGCGCGGCCCCACAGCCCCGGGGCCTGGGTTCCAGTCCTCTGCGGCCGGCCCGGAGATGCCCGGGGCGAGGCCTGGGGGGAGGGGCGGAGGCCCGCGGACCCCGGGGAGGACTGCGCATACAGCAGGCGCCGCTCCGTGCTCGGGGCCCGCCCTCCCGGGCCCGCGGGCCGCAGCCTCACCTCGGGCCGGGCCCATACCTGAAAGCGGCTCCTGACGGGCAGAGGCGAAGGCGGAGGCGACACGCGGCACCGGGGTCGACGACGGCAGAACGGCCGCGCCGACGTCACGGCCGCCCTATAGCGCCGGCCTGGCCCCGGCCAGGCCCCGCCTCCGGCGCACGCCCTCGCCGCCCATTGGTGGCCATCCGAGATCTCGGCCAATCGCGAGTCCCGGTCCCGCCCCGCCCCGCCCCTTCTGGAGCCGCCGCCGTGCCAGCATCCTCTGGGTCCTAGCGTCCAGGCTTCCCGGACGCTCCCTGCACCCACGCGAGCCTGGCGGTCTGGGAGGTGTGAGTTTTTAGGCTGGGAGACCTGAGTTCGGGCGCTACCGCCTCTGGCACTTGCCCTCCCTGGACCCCCACCTCACTTCGGCCTTTGAGGGTGCAGCTTCCCTGCGATCTATAACGGGGGAGAGAAGAGAGGAAAAGAGGAACCAGGGCAAGCTTCCTGGAGGAGGGGACGCCTAACGGCAGAGTCCGAGGGAAGGGGCTTGGACCGGAGGAAGAGCGAGGGCGCCGCTGCCCGGATCCGGGCCTCAGTGTACTCCCCTGGAGAAGGAGGGTCCCGGCCAGGCTCCAGCCTCCGCCTTTGTTGTTTGCGCGTTATCTCCCCCCAGCCTCCTCTAGGGCGAGGCCTGAGTGTGGCCCCCGAGCTCCCCGCGCTTAGCACGGGGGGCATCCGGCACACAGCAAGGGCTTGAATGCTTCTTGGGCACGAACGGACGTGGCTGCGCACAATGACCTCTTGCGTCCTTGGGCACCCCTCCCCCCTTCGTGTTGGGGAGAGGAGAGGAAGAAAAGGATGGACACAAGCACGCATAAAGCGCCCACTGTGTGCCAACCGTGATCCCTATGTTACAGCTGAGGAAACTGAGGCAGGCAGCGGGAAGTGACCGCACAGATACTACCGGTCTAGCGGGATTTGAGGCTGGGTGCTCCTGCTTGGAGGCGGCGCTGGACCTGCCGCGCTCCGCCCCAGGGAAGGGGTGTGTCTGGGTCCCTTTACGACCCTCGCCCTTTAAGGCAAGGTCAGCAGGATCATTTACGGCAGTGGGAAGGGACCTTGGACCCATAGCGTCCTCCACCTTCCCTCCTGCGTCTTACAGACGAGGAAACTGAGGCTGAGAGGGGAAGATGGGGAGCGCACAGAGTTAGACTCAGCAGGCTGGCTAGGATCCAGCGGAGCCCCGGGAGGCTGCGCGGCGTGTGCCCCTCCTGCGCTTAGCCCCTCGGTTCGCCTAACAGTTCTGCACCCACGGGTGCCCTGACCCGAGTTCCGCTGCTCCTGGGGAATTTACCAAAGGGGCAGTTACTCAGTCAGTCAATCAGCTCCGCTGAGACCCAGGTGCAAAAAGAGACAAAAGGTAGCCCCCGCTCCCAAGGAATCCGAGGAGTTTCTCATTTAAGGTGGGTTTACAAGTAGAGGCCTCGCCTTAGGTGAGGATTGCCCCGCGGCCTTTAAGCCCATGAGCTTTGGAAGGACGTAGTCTTCCCCAAACCGAGCGCAGAGCCTTACACACAGAAGGTGCATAATAAATGCTGATCGATCGGATCATGGCATTTAGAGACAGAAGATAGAGAGATCCTCTATCAATCTAGTCCATCGCCCTCATTTCACAGCTGCAGAAGAGTGCTCAAGGTCACTGCCAGACCTGGGCAATGAATCCAAATCCTCTGCCTCCAAGCCCTTTCCCTCCACGGAGGGTGACTACTGCCCTAGAAGGTGGCTAGGGGTAAACGCTCAGCTTATGAGCCCCCACTGGTGTGGCCACTCCAGTTACTTCAGGTCTGTAAAGGGAATGATACTCACCACTCTTTCACAGGGCAGTGGGGACCTTGAAATCATTGTCGTTGTCTACAATGGGGGCATAATGCCGGCTCTGACCCTCACTGTGACCGTGACCTCAGACTAATCACTCAATCTGTCTAGCTCACAGTTCACTCCTGAGCAACATAGGAGAGTTGGACCCTGTGGCCTCAAAGGCATGTCTCAGCACCGTCCCTGGTCAATCCTGTGATTATTCTGTGGCTTCATTCCTCATCATCCAAAGCAAACACGGGAGAGGAGGGAGCTTATAGTGTAACCTGATGTTACAGCCCCCCATCTCCATCGCCCGTTGGGTGGCCATTGGCCAACCGAGGAGCAGGGCCAGTGTTGGGGGTTCTCACACACTCTTTCAAAATGCTTTGAGAGGAATAATTCTGGCCATCCCAATGTGTGCTGGCGTCCTTCCAACCCAGCAAAAGGAAAGATTGTATGCCCTCCTACTCTGTGGGGTCAAAAATCGAGAGATGAGTAGTAGTAGCTAGGCTTCCTGTCCAAACAAAGGATGTCACACTTTATCCAGATTCAGGAAGGTGTTAAAAGACTGGGTAGATTTCAAGGTCACTTTAATGATAAGTCTAGGAGCCAAAGGCAAGAACTTACAAAAGAATTTCTGTGATCCTCAGTTTCCCCATCTGCAAAACGTGAGGATTTTGGATTAGGTGGTAACTTAGGTTCCCCCCAGCTTCCACCTTGTTATACATTCTCAAGGTCCTTCCAGCTCTAACCGTCTCTGATTCTGTTCTCCCCCCTCCATCCCCAACACAAGCCTTTTTTCAAAATTTGGACCTCATGGGATATAGAAATCCATCTTGCCCTACTAGAAAGTTGAGGGGGATGGAGAAGGATATAAGAGAGAACAGATTGGGGGAAGGGGTATTCAGTAGGCTCAGTATTTTGGGGTGGGGTAGGGGAAAGACTGGGAGAAAAATTTGTAACTCAAAATCTTGTGGAAATGAATGTTGAAAACTAAAAATAAATAAATTTAAAAATTGGAAAAAAATTTTTTAAAACATGGACCTCAGTTCAGGGCTAATGAGGTAAGCCAAAGGCTTAGCTCCAGTGTGAATCAAGTACTGGGGGGGGGGGGGGGGGAAGAATCCTTCTGTTATCATAATGTTAGTATCATAATTATCATCACTGAGTATTTGTTTGGAAGGCACCTTGGTAATGAAGTCCAGTTACCTCATTTTATTGATGGGAGTATAGACATGTTGTCATGGACGAATGATGGGGCTGGAGACATTTTACCCAGAGTTCTCCAAGTTATTAGGGTTTCTGACGGTGGGAGAATTTCTTTCCACTCAGAAGCTTCTTGGCCAAGACAAAGAAAGAGGGAGGACTAGGCAGTTTCTCAGTGGGACCTCCTGGCATAAGAGAGATGTCTCAGCTTGAAGGACAAAGGGGAGAGAGAAAGACAGAACTGGCTGGTGCTAGGGATTTGCCCATTCTGGAGCTAGCAGCTTCAGGAGTGGCTGAGATGATGAGCCTCCACTCCAAGCACCATTCTGTCCCCTGCTCTCCTGGAATGCTCCATTCACTAACCCATCCCATCTCTCCTATCTGCATTCTTCTCCAATTGGGGGGAGGAGAGGAAAGGAGAGGTTCACTTAATGATCCCCACCCTTCACCCCCACAGCTATCCCTGCCCACAACCAGAAGCCCACTCCTCTAAATGCTTGGGTGCCTCAGCTAGTGTCCAGCACAGTGGACAGTGCATTGGACTTGGAGGCAAGAGGCCATGGGTTCTGATCTGACCTCAGCTACAACTTGTATTAACCTAGGTAGCCCAGTGGGTAGAGCACTGGGCCTGGAGTCCATCATGAGTCTTTATTTCACTCTCCAGGTGGCAGAGAAGAGTGAGCCACCCCAGTCTGGACACCGGGGTAGGCATGAACCAGCTAAGGTGAGGCTGCACCAGCCAGGAAGAGATTCCTGGGTAGGGCAGGCATGTCTGGGCAGTAACTGAGTGGGTAGCCAAGATCCAGGAGAATGGGGTGTTTTTAACATAGAAACAAGTTGAAACGCCTTCAGGCTCACAAATAAAAGCCCTTTAACTCAGAGAAGACAGTTTTGTCCAAAGCAGTGAGAAACTGCTGAGAAGGAACTTTGGGCCCTTATCTTTTCTGGGTTATCAGGTGCACTCAAGACAGATGGGAGCGGGGCCATATTTTATGGCTCCTGGGCCAATAGTCAGTTTTTTTAGTCTCACTCAGCCTTGGCAGTAAGACCTTGACCCCCCAACTTTGGGCTTTCAATGGGAACCAAAGCAGTCCTTGGACACATGACATGGGTGAAGGCTAGAAACCCAAAGAAGGGCCGAAGGTCGGCCAGCTTTCCACATCGGTCTGCTCAAAGGCTTTCATGAATGACAACTGTGATGGCTGAGCCTTGGCCTCCAAGCGAAGGGACACTGTCTGAACCAGGGAGAAGAACAGTATTAAAATTCATTTCTGGTTTTCCTCTTTTCTCTCCTTTCCTCTCTTCTTCCTCTTCTTCTTCTTCTTCTTCTTCTTCTTCTTCTTCTTCTTCTTCTTCTTCTTCTTCTTCTTCTTCTTCTTCCACTGTCTCTCTCTCCCATCTCTGTCTCTCTCTTCCTCTCTCTCTCTTCTCTCTTTCCCTCCTCTCTCTTCCTCTGTCTGTGTCTCTGTCTCTCTGTCTCTGTCTCTTCTCTTTCTCTCCTCTCTCTGTCTCCCTCCCTCTCTCCTCTCTCTGTCTCTCTCTTCCTCTCTCTCTCTCTCCTCTCTTTCTCTCCTCTCTCTTTCTCTGTCTCTGTCTCTGTGTTGCTCCTCCCTCCCCCGCCTTCTTCCCAGAACAAGGCTAGAAAGCACTTCCAGGAAAGCTCAGAACTTCATTTACCAACAAAGTTTTCCAAAGTTTAAGGGGGAGGGGGCTGTTTCAGGTGCCAGAGGATCCTTGATGTATTTGTACCTCACTCAAAGTGAGCACCAAATAAATGTCTTTTAAAATGAACCATGCCCACCAATATTGTAGGCTTCTCTCAATGACCCAAGACAATTGGAAAGGACCCATGATGGAAGCTGGTTTCCACTTGCACTGAGAGAACTGAGAAACTCCAAGTGTAGATGCAAGCAGATTTGGTTTTCTATTTTCTTTTTCTTTTTTTTTCTTTTTGGAGGGCAATTGGGGTTAAGTGACTTGCCCAAGGTCACATGGCTAGCTTTTTTTGTGTTAAGTGTCTGAGGCTGGATTTGAACTCAGGTCCTCCTGACTCCAGGGCCGATGCTCTGTTCACTGCACCATCCACCCAGCCTCCCCACTACTCTCTTTTTCTTGCCTTTTTTCCTTTTCTTTTTTTCCTTTCAGAACATGGCTAATGTGGAAATATGTTTGCATGACTTCCCATGTATAATGAGTGTCATATTTCTTGCCTTCTCAGTCAGTGGGAAGAAGGGTGGAAAGAGGAAAAAAATTATAACTGAAAATACAAGTTGTAAATGACTTGTGCACACCACTGTCCACTCTTCAGACTCAGTTAGTTAGGCAGGGGTGGGTCACCCAAGCCGCCTCCTTCCACCTTCCACCCTCTACCTTCTACCTTCTTCCTGCTGCCTAATGGGGTTGTTTAGTAGAAAATTTCCCTAAGTTTCGTAGGTTAGAAACAGGAGCTGAAACTTGATTTCGACCAATTAGGGACTTATCATTTTAGGTTAGGAAAAAAAAAAGAGAATGAAACTAGTGGCTAAAACTAGACTTGGGAATTTCCTGGGGTCTCAGTGATCCCCACTACCCATGTCCTCTCAAGCCCGTTAACAGTCAAGCTCCATCCTTCTGTAATACTTCAGAGATCCGACTTGTCCCAGAACTTTTACAAAATTCCTGAGGAGGGAGTGTGGGGAAGGTCTGGAGGGAGGGGCCCCAGGCTAAAGGCAACCGCACCTCCTTCTTTTCCAGTACACACAATTCTTCATTCCAGGCCGCCCAAGCAGAACCCACAGTCCCTGCATTCTCTGTCCCTATCCAGCTCCTCCTGGCCACTCCCGTGGCCTGCTCCTTTTCCTGAAGAGGTACTGAAGCTCTCTTCTTGAGACCTGAGTGGCTTGAGAGATGAGTGTCGGTCACTGATGGGGCTGATTGAGCACCAAAGGCCTTGGGGAGTTCCAGTTTTCTTGGGGCTTCTGAACATCAAGTGACAGCATAACCCTGACCCAGTGGGGCGTCTTTACTGAATATCCTGAGTGGAGGTCCTTGTCTGCCATAGCGGAGTAAATCTCCTTTTATGACTTTGAATGTCTAATTCTGTTCCACTATCTGACCCAAACACCTGGGGACTTGTCTGAGCTAGGCTCCGCCCATATCAGACAACCTTAGAAGACCATGAGCTCCACATTCTTGGTTGTTGTTTTTAATAGTAATTTTGCCAACTATGCGTAAAGACAATTTTTAACATTCATTTTTACGAAATTTTGAGTTCCAAATATTTGTCCCTCTCTTCCCCTCTCCCTAAAATGGTAGGCAATTGGATAAGGGTTATATATGTGGTCCTGTAACACGTATTCCCACATCAGTCATGTTGTGAAAAAGAAACTGACCAAAAGAGAGAAAAGACATAGAAAGTGAAGAAAGTGAAACTCGTCTGTTCTGACCTGCATTCGAAGTCCATGGGTTCCTTCTCTGGATGTGGAGAGCATTTTTCTTTGTGAATTCTACCCAAAGGCTCGCATCATTTATTGTTTTGCTGAGAGAAACTAAGTCAATCCACCAACTGACCTAAATCAGTTGACCAAAGTAGTTGTAATTAAATGTAAATTAAAGGGGTCATCCCTTCACCCACTTTTTAAAGAGGCCTATTCACTGAATGAGCATTACCTCACTCTGAGTACCTGAAAAATCCTTAGCCTAAAAGGACTGGGGTCTCCCACTGCATCCAGGGCCATGTCCAGTCATCCTGATGAATATCTGGCCACTGGATCCAGGTGGCTCTGGAGGAGAAAGTGAGGCTGGTGACTTTGCACAGCCCTCCCTCACTCAAATCAAAGTCAACTGCAAGTCATGGCATCATGGTCCTCTTGGAAAAATGACAAACACAACAATAGCACACTGTGGCTGTTACTATGTTCCGTGTTCTCCTGGATCTGCCCACTTCACTCAGCATCAGTTGATGTGAGTCTTTCCAGGTTTTTCTGAAATCTGCCTGCTCACCATTTCTTGTAGCACAACAGTATTCCATTACATTCATATACTACAGCTTGTTCAGTCATTTCCTCATGGATAGGCATCCTTCAATTTTCAGTTCTTGGCCACCACAAAAAGAGCTGCTATATATAATACTTTTGTACATGTGGGTCATGTCCCCTTTTTGATGATCTCTTTGAGATATAGCCCTAGCAGTGCTGGGTCAAAGGATCTACATGGTTTGGTTGCCCTTTGGGCATCTTTCCAAATCTGAGATCTGAATTCTTGAGGGTCTTCGAGCAGGGGCTGAATGACTGGTTGTTGGGAATAATATCAATGAGATTCCTTTCATGGGTTGGACTAGAGAGTGACCAAGGTCTCTTCCAATGCAGGATCACCAAACTGGAGAATGGCCCAACCCTCGGAATCCCCTCCCCCACAGTAGATCTGATAAAACTTTTTCTGTCTTCTCCTGGAAGTCCTGAGAGAGAAGGGATGAATGAACCCTGGGGCAGCCCCTTCCTCCTTGGGGGCCGGTCTGAGATCCTATGACCATTTATGATACCTGTCCTAAAGCACTTCATTTGGACAAGACTCTTCTTAAAATTATGCCCACATCCAAAGTCTGTAGGATTTTCCCATTTGAAAGATCCAGGGAGATGAGTTTTGGCCAAACATCTCAGAAAAGGTAACCTTAGAAATCAAAGAAATAGAGCTACAGGGTTGTGGAAATGGACACCTTGAAAGTGGCAAAGACAAGGTGAGTTTTCCTGATTTCTATCTTGAAGGAGACCTCCATCATAGAGATCTCCTGTCCTATCCAGATATTCTGACAAGATTATCTTCAGAGAAACATTCCCACTGAAACAACCTGATCCTTTGCAGGACATCCTGTCTCCCAAATAATTTCTCAACCCCTCAAACTAGGAAAATGGATAATTGGCCTCCCTGATGGGCTCCTTTGGCCACCTGTGATGTCCACCCTAAGGCTGTGTAAAACCTCCGTGTGTGACTGTGTCCCAACCGGCAGTCTGTCATCAGCTAAGTAAACTTCATTTCTTCCGACCTCACCTGCCGATGTATTGACTCCAGTCAAATGGACCAAAGTGGGAGATATGACTCCTCAGGAGGATCTTGGGCCCTCTGGGTTGAGGAATTCCCCACCTGTCTTTAGAGATTGTTTACAGTTGTCTAATGCCCTCCTTTGAGGGAAGAAGCAACAGAAGAACAGACCAAGGAAAGGACCTACCCAAGGTACCACCAGCTAACTGACTGAACGCAGCTGCTCTGATCTCAAATGACCCCATCAGTCAATAAGCATTTGATAGGGGATGTGTAGTTCTGCCCGGGAGTTTGTGTGCCAGAATATTCTGAGAATGTAGAAGGACAGTAACACCAAAACACAGAAGTCATGACGACAGTTATGTGTCTGGGTCAGTGTGTCCTGTTTTATTCTGCATTTCGCGACCCAGGTGTTCTGTTGATATGCTCTGTTCCGGGACATGAGCTCTGTCCTTCCTTTATATGTTTACCCAACCCTTGTGGCGTCAGAGGTGACTACAGGGGAGGTGGGCTATTTGCCAAGGGGCTCAGTAGGGGGATAAAAGAAGAGAAGCCCTGGGAATAAAATGTGGATGGATATAGATATGGATGGATGAAGAGAACAATAAAGCTGTCTGCATATCCCTAACTCTTCTGGCTCCTGACTCTACTTTGTGGAATGCGCAGGCCGCATCCGGGAGGCGCCCCCCAAGACCCAGGGAAAAAAGGGTAAGAGCCTGAACCCCATATTAGCACCCAATAGGGCCCCTCCCATTTGCCCAAAGGATTTTTATAGAGAACCATACGTTCTTCTGTGGTCACAGCCACTGGAGGCATTCGTAACACACGTTTTACTTGTGTGAAATGTTTCATGGCAGGAGAGATGTCTGTGGCTCGAGATAAATTCAAGAAATTATAGGTATATAGAGCACAGTCAATGGCAGACTGTGTTGACCTCCCTCTTCCCCTTTCTGGTTTAGCGAGGAGCACCTTCAGGGTGTGATTGGCGCATTCAACAATGGCCTGTCCAGCAGGATTATACGGGCTCCCTGTGACATGAGCGATGCCCGTTCCTTTGGAGAAAGAAGCAAGGGCAGTGGAGGTACGTGCAGGGCCATTGTCAGTCTTTATTTCCAGCGGGGTGCCTGATATGGAAAAGCAATGACAAAGGTGGGGGGGAGGGAGACGGGAGGGCATGTGGTGATTCTCAGGAATAATATAAATGTCGGGTTTTGTGCAGGCATTTTTATTTGGATCGTGTAGCATTTTGAATCCTGGAAAGTGCCTTAGCGTCACCTAGCTGATTCCCTCTCCCAGGACCCCTCAGTCTTTCTCATCCCCCACTCCGCCACCGTTTTACAGTTGAGAAAACAGGCTTCCAAGAGAGGACTGACTCCATTATATTCATAGAGTTGTTCCTAGAAGCGACCTCAGATCATCTCATCCAGCCCTCTATTTTTATAAGGAAAATCGGTCCCTTAATTAAATCGCCCAACGTCAGGGGGCCAGTTGCCTGGACTCCAAGTCTGGCCTTCTTTCCATGGGACCACACACTGCTTGGTTTTGGAAAAGTAACTAAAACAAAATAGGTTTGGTGTTTAGCCTGGAGTGAAATAGGACAAAATCAGAAGTTCAAAAAAATCCAGGTGCTGAGCCGGCAAATGCTCTTTGAAATATTGCGAGTACACATCTGGTGATCACAACAACGTGATAAAACCCAAGTGCCTGTTAAACATTTACCCTAATCAGCCCAGTTCTCAAGGCACTCTGAAAGTTTTGCAATGATTTCTACCGATTCTCCATCAATCCTGTCTCTCTAATGTTTCTGGCTCACAGAGAGGGAAAGGAATATTGTGATTCAGCAAACATTTAGCACTTTCTGTATGCTTGCTGGTGGGCTTGTGTGCAGGCAGGCACTTGGTATCTACCTGTGATGAGGTGCAGGTTTTGGGAGCCCCCTTGAGCTCTCCTTGAATCTTCCCAAGGAAAGACATTTGCCTGAGGTCATGGGGGCTCCCAAAACCTGCACCTCATCACCTAGATCTGTTCTCTGGGGGCTTTAAATTATGTCTCTCTTTTCTTGTACAAAATGATTAATATGGAAATGTTTTACATGATTGCACACATACAACCTATATTAAATTGTTTATAGTTGGGGGGTAGAGAGGATAGAATTTGGAACTTAAAACTTTAAAAATTGTTTTAACATGTGAGCGTGGAAATAAAATTACTATATTAATTTTTTTAAATTCTGTCTCTCTTTAGTGTTTTAATGTACCATTGCAAAATGGTAGCTTTCAGGTCAGGTAACAACTTACACACACGCCTCCTTGGAAATATATTTTCTTCCAAATAAGAATACTTCTGAAATGTTTCAGTTACTAAAGGGTGAGAAGGGTACAAAGATGAATAAGACTGACTTCTGCTGTCCATGATTTGCAACCTGGCAAAGAACAGATATGGGTATGAAAACTAGAATGTAGAGAGGTGAAGAGGGAGGACCAAGGGTCACGGAGCTGTTGGGGAGATCACTCACTTCTGGTCAAGGGGGACCAAGAAAGGCATTATGAAGAAGGTGGAATTACTCTACCTGGGCTTTAAAGGATGGACAGATCAGGCAAAGGCTTGGTGGTGGGAAAGCGGGGAATAAAGTGGAAGGAACTGCTCAAGAGCCAGTTTGGCTCAGCAGAGGGGTAAGGGCTGAAGGCCATTCCCATCATGGAGAAGCCATAGCTGAGATCACCAAGTTGAGAGGGTGAAAAAAGGAATGGAAGATGCCCAAGGAGAGCCTGGGAGGAACACTGACCCTGGAATCAGAAGACACCAAATGTTGACTAGCTGTATGACTTCAGGCAAATCCCTTATCTCTTTGGCCCCAACCTCCCTTATCTGTAAAATGGGAGTAATCCTTCTCACACCCACCTTACTGGGCCCCGGAGAGCCTCTGAAGATCTGATGTACATAAAGCACTCACCCCCTTAGAGGCTGTAGAAGGACTGCATATCTGAGGAAGGCCCTTGGGGTCATCTTGCACCTAGACATCCAAACCGAGGTAGTCAATATGACTCAAATGAAGTCTTACGTACAAAGCAGATGCAGCAGAAACCACACAAGGTCATTTGAAAGGGAGGGCCCTAGCAGTCAGAGAGTTACCTGAGGCTTGTGTAGTTCTTGGGCAAGACTTGAAGGAAGAGAGATTCCATGAGGTGTGGAGAGAGCATGTTCCAAGCATGGAGGACAGCCAGACATTTCTGTTTGGGGCAAGGGTGGGAGACCAGGAACAAAAAACCGATTCAATGGGCAAAGAAATCTAGGAAACCCATCAGTGCCCCAAAGAAACATTCAAGCCCCTCATTGTCCAGAGGCACTGAGGCCCCTCTAGCAACTTTCGGGAAGATTGACCAGGTAGTAAGTAGATGAGTGGGGATTTGAACCCAGAACCTTTCATGCCAAATCAAGAGGTCTTTCTGCTGGTGCACCCGGCCTCTCTGGTACTCTCTAGAAATGCCAGGATCTTTCCTCATGGTGGGGAGGGGAAGCAGGCACTCCAGAGGAGCCCCTATGAACTGAGGCCAGCTGAGGGGAAGGTTCCTGTGATTGTCTCTGAGTCTGGACTAATTCCTTTTGTGTGTTCTGATCTGTGTAATCTTCTCAATCGATGTTCCAGGCCTTGTGACCCCAGGTCTGGCAAGAGAACTGAAGGCTTGCAGAGGTGATCCAAGTGAACCCGGAACAGAGGAAGCGGGGAACCCTGGGGGGGGGGGGGTGCCGCAGGGGCCATCAGGTTTGACATCACTATTGATAACTGTGATAACCCAGCCCTTCTGTCCTCAGGTGCCGCATTGCTTACATAAAGGCATCACTCCTGAAATGACAAATAAAATACTCACTGCCAAGCTCAATGTTTTCTTTAATGTGACAATCTGTTATCCCTGAGGAGGATCTGCTGTTTGTGTAAACTTTAAATGAAGAGGTCACCATCGACCTTTTAATGTAGAAAAATGGTTGGCCAAGTGCCCTGAACGCACTTCCTGAGGATTTAAAGTGCCCAGGTTAGCACTTCAGGCTTACTAGGTCCCAGGCGAGGTGCCAGGTACTGGGGCTACCAAGAAAGGCCTAACAAGGCCCCTGCCCTTAAGGGGTTTACACTCTACTGGGAAAAAAACTATGTAAATGAGTGAAGACCACAAAGGAGAAATCAAGTCCGAAGGAAGGCGAGGGGGGGTAGGGGTAGGGGGCCAGGCGAGGTCTCCCACAGAAGGAGGGTTTGGAGATGGGGGGGGGGGGGCATCCAGGTATGGGAGACAGCCATTACAAAGGCAAGGAGTCTGGAGGGCTTGTGTGTGAGGAAGAGCGGGGAGGCGGGCCGCTGGATTGCAGCACATGGACAGAAAATACTAGCGCTGGAGAGGTCCGAAGGAACCGGGTTGTAAAGGGCATCAGAGGCAAGCGGAGCGTTTTCTGTTTGATCCTGGAGGCGACAGGGAATCACTGACCTTTACTGCCATGGTCAGAGCTGCACGTTAGGGATGAGGGCGATGGACTGGAAGGGAAGAGACTGTCGGGCTTCTGCTAGTTGTCTAAGCCAGGAGATCTTCGCTCCTGGTGTCTTGGGGACCTCTTCGGCACCTTCTCAGAATCGTGTTTTTATATGCAAAAAAATAAAATGTACAGGACCAGAAAAGAAACCAAAAGTTAATGAAAAACAAAGATGTCACCCCCCCGCCCAGGCTCACACACCCCTTGTCTACCCGTGGGGGTCTACAGACTTAAGGTTAAGAAACCAGAGGTAAAAGGAGGGGGAGGAAGAGGAGGGGGAGGAAGAGGAGGAGGCTGGGGCTGAGGAAAGGGGGGTGGGGGCTTTGGATCTTTCCTAAAATGCTTGTTTGTTTTTTGTTTTATGTTTTTTTCATTTCTTTTGCATTCATTATCCAAAGAAATGGCCCCTGGAGATCTCCTTCTCTGACAAAGTTATGTTATATAATGTCACCTGAGTCCTCACTGCAACAAGGCAGTCTCTCTATTTCTCCCAGTTTGACTTCTCTCTCCCACCTTCCACAGAGACTGTTCCAAAGGTTCTCTTCCTTCCTCAAGTCTTCCAGACCTCTTCCTTTCTCTCCCTTCTCCCCTGAAGACCTCCCCTCTTAACTAACTGAGGAAAGGGGACATTCTTCCTTCATGTGGTCCCTCTTCTTCCTTCTCTGCGTAGACGTTTTCCCTGGACACTACCCTTTGCCATTCCTCCTCTCCATCTTCTCAGCTTCACTCTCTTCTTGCCTTCTTACTCTCCTCCACCCCACGTCTCCAGTCAATTAGAAAATCTTACTGTTTCTCTCTCCATAATATTCCTCTCTTACATCCCCCTCTCTCCTCTCCTACATCTACCACCCTAGTTAGGCTCTCATTGCCCCTCACCTGGGTTATAACATTAACCTCCTGTTGGGTCTCCCTGGCCCAAGTCTGTCCCTCTTCACTCCACTCTCCAGACATTCAGCCACCAGAGTGATTTTCCTAAAGTGCAGGTCTGACCATATCAGTCCCCTACTCAATAAACTCCAATGGCTCCCCATTGCCTCTGGGATTAAATATAGCCTCTTCTGTTTAGCATTTTAAAACCCCCATAATATGTCCCCAACCTATCTTTCAGATGACATACACTGGTCTTCCCACCATCCCTATAGCTCCATTGAACTGGTCTCTGTTCCACACTTAGGAAATGACATCTCTCACCTTCAAACCTTTGTACATTCTGTGCCCCCAAGCGGAAGGCAGACCCTGCTCTCCTCCACCTCTTACAAGTCTTTGTGTCTGTCAAACCTCTGCTCAAGGGACCCCGATAGAGGAAGACTTCCTGACCCCTCTAGCTACCCTGTCCCTGCCTGCAAACAATTTGCCTGAAAAAAATAAGCATAAACTTCTATATGTACATGACATTACCCTCATCAGCTTCTTGAGAACAGGCGTGGTTGCCTTCTTTTCTTTGGCTCCTGGCACCCAGCAGAGAGCCTAGAACATTAGTTGGTGCTTAAGAAATGTTTATGATTGATTGAATGAAAACTTTGGAATAGAGTTTATACTAAAAAAAGGGGGGGAAGGGAAATATCAGTAAAAATGCTGAATAAACAAAATGAACATAAATTTAAAATGTGAAGAGACAGACAGAGTATAGGAACCAAAGAGAGTAAATTTAATAGAAAGACTCCTACATTTGGAGATTGGGGGCCTGAATTCAAATCCCACTTCTACTGTTTGCTCCATTTGGGACCTTGGCCAAACCCCTGGGCCTCAGTTTCCCCCTTGTAAAATGAGGGAGTTGAAGTGGCTGACCTCTGAGGTTGCTTCCAGCTCCAAGGCTCACCATTGGTCCTACCACTATCACTTTCCTGATCTAATCCTTGAAGCCCCTCCTGGTCATGCCAGGTTGAGCAAACTTCAGTCTAGGATTGCTCTAAGTAAGCAGAGTCAACACACCTTACATAACTTTCCCAAAGTCTAACTTCAAGGATACCGTGAAACAGAGAGAGCCTCCAATCTGCCCTGTCAGGCTCAAACAGGAATCCTGAGCTCCTCACATTGCTGCTTGCCATGATGAGAATGTGCCCATTCGGATTCCTCTGTTGCCTTCATTATCATGTTCTAATTTTAAAACAAATCACAAAAGTAGACAGTGGAAAGTAAAGCATGAGATGGGAAGGTCATGAATTTGGAATTTCCAAAAGAAAATACACACTCTCTCAGCATCCTGCTGGAAAGAATGCTTCAACTCACTAATAATGAGAGAAATACACATTCAAACCATTCTAAGGAACCTGCCAGAGAACCAGAGTGCAAATCCTGCCTCTGCCCTCCCTAACTGTATGCCCTTCAACAATGAATGAATGGCAGAAAAAGCATCTTCTTTAGCACTTGCTAAAAGTACTTCAGATATAAGTACAAAAAGCAAGACAGTCCCTTGAGTTCATGGAGCTTACATTCTAATGAGGGAAGACAGCATCACCTATAGGGGATGGTGGTAGCCGGGGATGAGTGTTTGGGTTTGGGAAATCACAGGGATGGTTAGAAAAGAGGTAGGGCAATTGAATGACAGGTCCTTCTCAGGAATGGGAATATTGATTGGATTACATTTCCTAGCCCAAGGAGTAGAAACTGGGCAAATATTATCATAGAGATGTGGCAAGAAAAGGCATTGTTGTGTCTGGGGGCATCTAGTTTGGGAGAACTCTCACCAATCATGCCAAAATCCAAGGGTCTCCTGGACTGGCAGGTCAGAGGCAGACAGTAAAATTCATCAGCATGCCAAGAAGACAAGGAAGTCCCCTCCCCCCACTGGAGCTCAGTAAAATGAAGGAGTTAGTCTAGATGACCTGTAAGATCCTTTCCAACTCCAAATAGATTACATGTCCCTGTGCCTATGACCTCACACCCATCAAACTAGCAAAGATAAGGAAAGATAAAAAGTCAACATCTGAAAAACTATGGGAAGATAGACACACTCATGCACTCCTGGCAGAATTATGAATTGATACAAACAGTCTGGAAAATGCTTAGGAATTATACTAAAAAAAGAAGTTACTACATTGAGCCTAGCCTTGGACCCAGAGATTCCACTACTGGGCATTCTAAAACCAAAATATTTATGGTGGCATTTTTGTGGCAGCAAAAGCCTCAGGGAATGGTCTAACACATTGTGGTGTGTGATCAGAATGGAAGACTATTGTGCTGTAACAAGCAGTGCGTGGAAATATTCAGAGAAACTTGGGGAGACAAGGAGCTCAGCAGTGTGAAGAAAAAAACACTGTCAGATCCCAGGAGCCTGAGATCTGCAATGACCAAGCAGGAGCCGGAGAGGATGAAGGGCAGAGCGAGCCCCTTCCTCTCAGCAAAGACCCACCAGACAAGATGTGGAATGGGGTCCATGTCGACAGGCCATGGCCATTGAGTTGTTGTTTTGGCTGGTCTTCTCTATGTACAAGGGAGGGGGCTCTTTGGGGATGAGGGGATTAGGAAGTGGGGGTGGGGAGAGTGGGGGGTGGGAAGAGTGCAGGAGGGACTTTAAGAAGCCTCAATGAAACATTTCTTTCTTTCTTCCTTTCTTTCTTTCTTCCTTTCTTCCTTCCTTCCTTCCTTCCTTCTTTCCTTTCTTTCTTTCTTTCTTTCTTTCTTTCTTCCTTCCTTCCTTCCTTCTTTCCTTTCTTTCTTTCTTTCTTTCTTTCTTTCTTTCTTTCTTTCTTTCTTTCTTTCTTTCTTTCTTTCTTTCTTTTTCAAAGAAGGGGAGGTCAGGCAGGTTTTTAAAGGGAAAGTGATGTTGACTGTTTGCCCAAGATGGTACAAAAGATGAAGGCATGTCTTCTGATCGCTGTTCCCAGCACCCTGCAAGACAAAAGCCAAATCAAAGGCTCTGAAGACCATGACAGCAGCATTGAAGGATCACACACATGCATGCAAACACATGTTTCTTTCTTTCCCTGAATTCCTCATATTCATCATTAATGGAAGGAAGGAAGGAAGGAAGGAAGGAAGGAAGGAAGGGAGGGAGGGAGGGAGGAAGGGAGGGAGGATGAAAGGGAGGGAGGATGGAAGGGAGGAAGGGAGGAAAGGAGGAAAGGAGGGAAGGAGGAAGGAAGGAAAGGAAAGAGGGATGGAGGGAGGGAGGAAGGGAGAGAGGAAGGAAGGAAGGGAAGAAGGGAGGAAAGGAGGGAGGGAGGGAGGGAAGAAGGGAGGAAGGGAGGGAGAGAGGGAGGTGCTAGTTTGATCCCCATTTCAAAGATGAGAAAACTGAGGGAGACAAAAGTTGAGTATCTTCCCAGAGTCACAAAACTGTTGAGTGTTTGAGATCAGATTTAATCTCAGTTCTTGCTGACTCCAGGCCTGGTGCACCCTGGCGCCACCCAGTGGCCCCAATAGCACAATACAATCCATTACAAGCTTATATTACAGTTAATTCAACATTCCCCCAGAATGTTGTTCCTCCATTTTGTTTCTAATTCTTTGCTACCAGGGGGAAAAAAAAAACCTGTTGCAAAGACTATTTCAATGAGTTTCTCTGACTAGAAAAGAAAGTTCAATCATATTATCAGGAGAAAAAGGGAGCACATACTTAGCTTGATCAAGGGAAGAGTTAGACCAGGTTGGGGAGCCAGGCATTTTAGACAATGCTAAGATGATCAGACGGATTAGCTTTGTTCTGTTTGGTGCCAGAGGAGGAACTAAGAGCAAAAGCTACAAAACCCAAATTGGCCATGTATGAGGAAAAAAAGAAAACCTTTTAGGTGTGTCTGTACAAAGTGGGCCTGGCCAGAGGGCTGCCCTGAGAGGCGGAGGGGCTCACACTCCCAAGAAAACTTCAGGCTGGGACAGACCCTTAATGGGATGTGGCTGTCACTTATTAGCTGGATCACCTTGGGCAAGTAGCTTAATGTCTGAGTGCCCAAAGCAGCGCCACTTTGCCAGGAAGGGTGTAATAAAAGAACCAGAGCTCTCCCCTGGCATGAGAGGGTGGAAAATGCTTTTATGGGTTCAGAAAACTTAATTATTACACTGTTTAAATCTAACTTTACGTGACTAGAGATTGTTTGAATCCAAGATGTCACCCTGCCCTCAGTAACTCTCCAGCAATTCTAGAAATTGCTACAAGAAACTTTGGGTTCCCTCAGGTCTTAGATCTACCCAAATTATTTGGGGTTTTTTGCTTCTGTTTTTTTACTAAAGAGCATGCACACATATGTAGTGGTAGTTCCTTGTTACTTAGAGTTCTGGGTTTGGAAGGATTCGCCTTCCCTTCAGAGCTGTGTATGGTTTTATAAAGAGACAATGGAAACATGAGCCTCCTCCTCCTATCTATGGGTTGTGGATGGCATGATAACCTTAAGGGCGAATCACCAAGACCAACTATCCAAAGGACTAGAGGTTCTTTCCCTCCCTCCCTCTTTCCTTCCCTCCTTCCCTCCTTTGTTGCTTCTTTTATTCCTTCCTTCCTTCCCTCCTCCCTCTCTCCCTCTCTTCCTTCCTTCCTTCCTTCCTTCCTTCCTTCTTTCCTTCCTTCCTTTCTTCTTTCCTTCCTTCCTTCCTTCTCTCCCTTGGTGCTTCTTTTATTCCTTCCTTCCTTTTGTCCCTCCCTCCCTCCTTCCTTCCAAATATGAGACCTCAGAAGTGGTGCTCTTCAGGTATGGAAACCACAGAGATCAAGCCAGTCTCCACAGGCTTTGTCCCCACACACTCTGTGTCCTGTGTATGTTGGTATTAGATGACATAAGCCTACAGATGTGCCATATAGGGAAACTGAAACAAGCCTGAAGCAGAGGAGGGGCAAAGACTTGGAACAGAAGTAGATTCCATTACTAGCTTTGTGACCCTGGGCAAGTGACTTAACCTCTCTGTGCCTCAAGTTTTTTTTTTTTTTCTGTAAAATGTAGGTAATACTTGCCCCTACTTCACACAGTTACTTGTGAGGATCGAGTGAGATAATGTTATAAAGCCCTTTAGTGCTGGCTGTTATTATTCTTCTATTCAGTCTGTGGACAGATCCTCCAGGTGTCACTGAATGAAGGTGACAGACAGCTGGGATGATAAGTTAGCACCGAGTTCTCTCTTCCATCCAGACTTCATGGGTGGGGGGGCCTGATCCCACCCGCAGACTGGGCATAGTGCCCAACCTTCCTGTGCAGTGCAGAAGCCTTCCCCGGCTTCCTGCAGAGGGCACTACTGCCAAGCAGACGGAGAGAGCTGCCGAGGGAAGAGGAACCAGTTTGGGAAGAAAGAGCAACAGTGGGCAGAAATCACAAAGGCTTAAAATGAAGAAATTCCGTTTTAAAATGAAGAAAAACTTGCTACGGGGAGAGCCGTCCCGAAACGGGCTGGGCTGCTGAGGGCGGCCCGCCCTCTCAGGGGCCAGCTGCAGCCAAAGGAGCATTACCCTTCTGCGGGTGCACTGTGGAGGGGGCTCCAAGCTGTGCCAGGACGAGATGACCTCTGAGGTTCCAGTCAGAAGACCTTACAATTCTGTGATTCTGAGCCTGATGGCTTACTCGAACGAAGCTGAAAACCCATCAAAGAACAGTTACTAAGTCCTACTGTGCGCCAGGTAGATATTGGCTATAAAAAGTTAAGAGCAAAAAATTCCTTAACTCAAGGAACTTCGATTCCAGTGGGAAAAGCGACTTATCTATTTAACAGAGGAACCCAGGAAGGCTCTCTCCCAAAAGACAGCCATAGATCAGGTCCACAGGGCACAATTACTCCTCCTCCTCTCAGGGTTCTAGGTTGGAACCCTGAGGGACTGAGATCGACTTTCTGATACCATTCACAAGCTCCCATCCAATGCGCCCTCCACCATGTCATCTTCCCAGGTGACAGCCCCCGAATATTCCCTAATTCATGTCAACCCATTTTTACAAAAGGATATAAAGATGGGAACAGCGACATGCAAGCTCTCTCCTGCCCACACACACTGACCCCAGGGAGAATGAGCTCAAACTTAAACGGCCCCTCCACCCAGTTTACTTCTGGATGTGGCATATGAAGGAGTCACTTCCTCGATTGCAGGACCCGGGGTTTCGGCTGCCGGGTTGACTGGTTGCCGGGCTGGTGGTCAAGCCGCTCATTTCTCAGAGTCTCAGAGGCTGCGGCATTGGCAGACTCCGTTGCCGTCTCTCCTCGTCCGAATGCTGACTGCCCTTCCGACCTATTGAAGCTCACGAGGTCACAATCTGGTTTACTCAATCTCTAATACTCCCTTACCTAAGATCAGGAAAGGAGACCAAGGATCAGGTGCCGGGTATTCACCGCCACAAGGCAGCTGGGTGGGGAGATACGGCAGCCCGACGCGGGCTGTCAAGACCGATCCCTCTCGCCCTACCTAAGGGCTCGGAGCATTTCTAGCTCCTCCCTTAAAAACCGCCTAGAAAGAGGTAGAGAAACGTTAATAACAATCCTATAGTACCAGCACTATGCTAAATGCATTAAAAATATTATCTCGCTTGACCCTCACAACAGTCTTGGGAGACAGGTGCTAATCTTATCCCCACTTTACAGTTGAGGAAACTGAGTCAGATCGCGGTTAATTGACACGGCCACAAGTAAATGCCTCAGACCAGATTTGAGGTCAGCTCTTCCAGACTTCAGGTCCAGGGCTCTCTGCCCTATGGCGCCACCTTGTGTCTATTTCCATCTTTTCTATGCACCGCAGGCTTCCGCTCAGCAGCCAATTAAAGGTCTTCACAAGAAAGAATCAGAGAATTCCTGCACATTCTCTGAAGGAGATCGTGAATGGATTCCTAAAAGGAAGCGAGATCACCAACACTCCACATAACTTGGCCAGCAGAGGACAGTTCTAAGGACCAGGCCCCCACTGGCCTTCCAAAGCAGACACAAAGAAGGTCCTCTTGGGAGATGGCAGGGGAGGGAGCAGTGGTGAGGGGAGGAGACAGGACCAAGAAGCGCCACCTGCAAAGCATCACACCTAAACCCAATTTTGATGAGGAAGAGTACATTCTGGGAATGGAGGACAGCCTTCGCGCAAAGGCAGAGAGGAGAGACGGGGTGCAGTGTGAGGACAGCTGAAAGGACAGCGTGACTAGACCGCAGAGTTTGTGGGTGGAAATCTTGTCGAGTTGTGAGAAGCTTTAAAAGCCAAAAACACAGGAGCTTATATTCGACCCCAGAGGTAAGAATAGGGAGTCACTGAAGTTTATTGAGGAGCAAGGTGACCTTGTCTGAGCTGAACTTTCAAAAAATAATGTTGGGTCTGGATTCCTGATGAGGCAGTCTCCTGAAATCCCTTGTGGAGACACCCATGTAAAGTATCCTCCAGAACTCTAGAGAGCTGGGATTCCATCCCTAGGGTATTCTCTTCCATTTTAGTAGCTCTTTGTGAATTTCTGTCATGGAGAGAAATTGGGACCAATTAGTCCGTGTTCTGATGAGCATCTCCCAACAAACCACGGATGGTCCTCAGGTGATATAAACCCACTGCTCCTCCAGAGCTCCTTCTCTCTGGTAAGGACTCTGCCATTCTTCCAGTTACCCAGCTCCACAGCCTTAGAGTCATCCTGTCCTTCACCATACAGAACCACTCAATTTTCATATCTGACCATTTCTATGGACACAACATCACTTTCTTCCATCCCCTTCTCCTCACTCACATAACCATCACACCCCATAGATCTAGTCCAATTCACTCCAACCCAGAAAATATCTATTAAATCACTACTATGGGTAAGGCAAGAGATTAAGTGGTTCAGTAGAAAGAGCCAGACTCGAAATCAAGCTTTTCATATGATTTTCACTAAGTCATTTAGCCTTTCAGTGTCTAAATCTTCATTAGAGGAAGATGTTTCCCCATTAGGAATTCCCTGCACTGATGAAATCAGAGATAGAGAGAAGGAGAGGAGAGAGACAGAGAGACAGAGAGAAAGAGAGAGAGACAGAGAGAGAGAGACAGACAAAGACGGAAACTGAAAAGAACAAGAAGAAGAAGAAAGAAGGAGGAGGAGGAGGTGGAGGAGACAAAAAAAAAAGACAAAAATAAAACCAGTTCCTACCTTCAAGGAGCATAGAGTCTACTGGGGGAGAGGATAAAAAAACTAAAGATAAGTTAGCTCAGTGTCTCTTCACCTCTGACCTGGAGTTTTTTTTTAACGGTCTCCTAACTGATTTCTCCATCACTCGCCCATCCCATTAGCCTTCATGCAGGTGCCAAATTGATCTCCCTAAAGCCCAGGTCAGACAGGTCACTTTTCTGCTTAAAAAGTGTTGATGCTTCCCCATGGTCACTTAGAGAAAGCACAAACTCCTCAGCTTGTCATTCAAAGTCCGTCATTGTCTGGTTCAGTCTAATCTTCCAGATCCGCTTCTTGTTCCTCCCCGTCATGCATTCTATATTCAAGCCACTCTGACTCATTTGCTGTTACTTGGAGTTGGTCATTCAATGCCCTGTTTTATTTCAAGAAAGTGAGTGTTTATGAGTGAATTTGTTTGCAAATTCACTGTCTATGCTTATGAATGTCTTGTCATTTTTCTGGACCCAAAAGTACATGAGATTGCCACCCATGCCTGGAAGACCCTTCCCCTTACCTTTGCCCCTTCCTTCATGGCTCAGCTCAGGTTCTACCTTCTATAGGAAGTCAGTCCTGGAGTCCCTTAGTCAAGGCTTCTTATCCTGTTTTTATGTGATGGAGCCCTCAGGCTGTCTGGTGAAGCCTATAAATCCATTTGCAGAATCTCGTTTTTAAATTCATAATATAAATACATAAGATTACAAAAGAAATTCTATTGAAATAGAGGTATCAGAATATTTTTTAAGCCTAAATTTACAGACCCCAGGTTAAGAACCAGGCCCCAGCTATTAATTCTCTCCCCCTCCTCCACCCTCAAATTACCTCCTATTGATGGAATTGGGGGTTGAGAGCTGGCTGGTATTCTTGGGCTTGTAATTCCAAGGGACAAGAATTCAGATCCCAAGGTCCTGATTACAATAACATGTAATTATCTGTGTGCATGATGTATTCCCTGGAGAATGTGAGCTCCTTGAGAAAAGGGGCTTTTTTACATTTTATCCTTTTTTTTTTTTTGCTTTTTTTAATGGGCAATTGGGGGTAAGTGACTTGCCCAAGGTCACGTGGCTAGTAAGTGTTAAGTGTCTGAGGACACATTTGAACTCAGGTCCTCCTGACTCTAGGGCCAGTGCTCTATTCACTGCATCACCTAGCCACCCCCTTTACATTTTATCTTGACTTCCTCAGTGCCAACCTTGGTGCCTTGTTGCCTTGAATTGAATGACATACATTCCATTGTTGAATCTTTCCAACAGGATATATCAGGAGCTTTCAGTTGATAGAACCTTACACAGCCTAAGGTCCCCTCCACCCTTGGAGGAAACAGAAGGTTATCATTCAATTCAATAAACATTTATTAAGTACCTACTGTGTACCAGACATAGTGCTAAGTGCTGGAGATACAAATAAGAAAAAGAGACGCTCTGTCCTCAAGGATCTTGCAATCTAATGGGTGGAAAGCCAAAGGTGAGGGAGGCCAGTAGGGGGCTCTATAGAGTGGGCTCAAGCAGAGCTGCCAATGACAAATGAGTTACCCAAAAGGCTGTGAACCCTCTATAAAGGCAAGCCCTGCGAGTTCATGCAACGAGATTTAGACTTGGAATCAGATAAGTTTGCTTTGAATTTGGACTCCGCCACTTCCTTGTGTGACCCTGAGAAAGATGCTTCCCGTCTCTGAGATTTGAGGTCATTCCTTATAAGTCGAGGAAGATCCTAAATAATTTGCCCCATGGCAGTGCTGTTGGCTCAAGGTCTTACTCCATTGATTCAGCAAGATATGGCAGTGATCCTTGGTTCTTGAAGGCTTTGCCAAGTCCCATGTGGAAACCCTTACAGAGCCCTCCAGGTGTTCATACCCCACCCTTGAAACTGGTTTGGGTAAGTTTTGTATTTATCTGAGAACTCATTGCATGCTCCAGATAGGATGTAAATTCTTTGATGATAGGGACTATTTCTTTTTGCATTCTGTAAAGTTACAGTGAACTTTTTTCAGTTATGTCCAACTCTTTGGACCCTTTTTGGGGTTTTCTTGGCAAAGACACTGGAGTGGTTTGTTCTTTCCTTCTCCTCTTCATTTAGATGAGGAAACTGAGGCAAATAGGGTTAAGTGACTTACCCAGGGACACAGCTAGGAAGTGTCTGAGGCCAGAGTGAACTCATGATGAGTTTTCCCTGCTTCAGGGCCAGCACTCTATCCACTTCTCCACCTAATTGCCCCAGGTCAGGACAGTGAGTAGGAGAAATCATATCTGGGGCCTCTCATCCATATAAAAGAATTGATTTTTTTTTAAAAGTCTTTGTAGCCATGAACAACAATTAAACAAAAAATAATTACAAAATCCAATTTATTTAGATAAACACATCAAGAAAATTGCTCTTTAGGGAGACTGGAAAGTCAGTAAACACTTCAAAACATCATGAGACCAAAGAAGACAGCAGAATGGAGCTCTGCAGAAACCCAGGGTATACATGAGGCAAATGATCTGAATGAAGCCAGGTCACAGAGTCCAAGTCTTTCCCAATTTCTCAGCTCCTACCACAGCCATCACCACCGCAGCCAAACCTCTTTTCATCTGATATGTGCAATATTTAGGATGAAACATTTCCCAAAAGTCTGATCCTGTTTCTTATTTTAAGCAGAAACTTAAAAAAAACTTAAAACTGAGTTTCTGTTTAAGCCCAGCTCTGTGCTCTCTGCACTCCTAAAACTATACGTTTCCTGGCTTTCTATCTGAATTTTGCCTTGGGGAACCTCCCCTCCCCCAAGTCGATAATTTAGGAGAGGACAGTGGCTGAATTGGAGACAAATATACCCATAGAAGAGATCAAATGACTCCTGGAATATCAGAGAAACTGAGTCAGAAAGTTCCACCCCCCCAGCCTGTTAGGCACCTCCCTCATCTGCTATAAGTTGCATGTGAGACCACGATGGTTTAAGAATGTTTCAATGATTCAAATGTTCTTCTACATCTCATTTGACATCACAGATACATTAAAATGAGCATTTTAATTGGTTGTAAGGAGAGGGGAGCTCTCAAAATCTAAATGGTGGTAACCTATATGTCAGCAAAATATAAGTGTTGTCTTGTCTAGAGGTAGTTCCGGGAAGGGACAGTCTCCTCATTTGGCAAAAATGAATGAATGAATAGATAAATGAACGAAACTCCAACGGGCTTCATTCATTCTATGCCTCCCCTTTCTAGTAGTAAAAGAATAAAATACTTAAAGACAGCAGTGCTGCAATCCCTTGTGGGATTGGTCAGTGAAACAGAAGCAAAGGGGAAATTAGGAGGCACCCAATGAGCTAAAGGATCCTACCAGACATGGTGACAATTAAAAGTGAAATTACATCAGGACCCTTGGTAGTATGGAAACCCCCTTTAAACCCATCTAGAACTTAGCCCTTAAGAGTTGCCTGAGGTTCAAGTAATTTGTCAGAGAACAAAGACTAAAGACAGAGCACTTGCTCTATCCATCTTCATACTACCTACAGGAGAATCTAGTTGTAGGTTAATCAGAAGAACCCAAAATTTAAAATGAGAAGACTTGTATTCTGAGTCCCAGTTCTGCTACTGATTGCCCAAGACACCTATCTAAGCCGCACTTTCCCAACCTTTGAAATGGAAATAAGCTTATTAAGACCTTAAACTGCACTAAAACTTTGGGATACCCTGACCATCATCTCATCTTTATCCTGTCTACATGTTTGTCCATCATTATTTAGATGTTCTCTCCCTTATTAGACTGTAAACTCCTTGAGAGCAGGCACCGTCTTTGCATTTCTTTGTATCTCCAGTGCTTAGCACAGAACCTAGTACAAGGTAGGTACTTAATTAATACTTATTGACAGACTTTCATTGGCTGCTTCACCTGGTGTTTCCAGGATCAAATGAAAGCAGATCAGAGGACTGTAGGACTGGGCATAATGAATAGTATCTGTCATCTAGTTCTGCCCCCTCACTTTCCAGTAGAAGAAACTGAGCTTTAGAGAGAGGAAGGGACTTGGTGTTGGGCAGGAAGAGGTAGAACAACAGGAGATAGACATCTGGGTTTGCTGACTCCAGCCTAGCCCTCTTCCCCCTGTACCTTCCCGCCTCTGTGTTGGTAATGCACAAAGTATACTCCCACTGTCAACGAGCCCTGGAAGAAACCAGGGGCTGTGAGGTTTGTCCTTCCAAACTTTGGTACAAAAGGAACTGTTTACAATCTCATTTGCAGAAAGAAACTTCAGAATGGAAATTTAGAAAGGGATTTTTACAGCAGCACTTGTTAAAAAGAAAAAAGATAAATAATAAAAAGTTACATTTCATGTCAAAATACAAACATGCTTTTAACTTCAAAAATAGCTTTTTAAACAGATGGAGATTTTTTTTTAAAGGCCCATTTACTCCCTTACTATGCCACCATCAGGGATTCAATGCATTTATTAATCATTGGGTCATAGGACACAGACCTAAAGCTGGAAAAAATCTTGGAGGCCATCATGATTATTTCTAAAGCGCTCATCCGTCAAAGCCCTCAAATAATCACAGCAAACATTTTCACAGCAGCACTTGAAAGTTTGAAAAGCCTTTAAACCAACTATCTTATCTGAGCCCCACAACAACCTTGTGAGGTAGGTCTCTAGGTATTGTTAATCCCATTTGACAGGTGATAAAATTGAGGGTAAGAGGGGGCAAAGTGGTGGGCCCAGAGACAGAAAGCTAAGTAAATGTCCAAGGTCCTTTCTGAATTCAATTCCAGCTGCCTCTGGACAGGATGATCACAATGGCAACACTCACAGGGCGTTGTGGGACTCAAATGAGAGTCTCCTATTTTAGAACTGAAACGGATGGATAGCTAGTTCATCCTCTCCCATATTTCAGAGGAGGGCATTTTGGCCCAAATCTTGGGGGGAGGGGGAGAGGAATAGGCTGAACAAGGACTATGCTGAGGACACATAAATTCTTTATTAGTTTCTCTGCACTCTTTTCCATTTGCAGCCTTGCCCCAAATGCTTCTCCCAGAAATTGGCTCACAATATGCCCTAAATAGAACTATGCCTACTCTAAATGATGCTGTAGATTCAGGCTACAGGCAGAGTTTAGGACAGAAATTTGGGAGGGCAGGACCCTGGTTTCTCCAAAGGAGGAAATAAAACTCCTCTAAAAGCAGAACTAGAAGGAAAAACCCCACAGAGGATTGGGGGTGCTTTCATAAGGAACAACCTAATCTTCCTATTCAGAAACATTGTTCTGCCAAGTTGATTGTACCAGGATACCCTTCTTTTTGTCCTGCTGGCAAGAGCTGTCCATGAGTTTCACTGGGCACTTGACTTTCCTGGCATGTGTTGGCCACTAAACAGATGCCAGTGTGGAACCCAATGAGATAAAGGAGCACAAGCAAAGAGCCCTTCCTCCAACAGAGTTTTGTGACTAAGAGAAGGGTCCTTGGGGTGCTAGGGCACGGAGCAGGAAAAGGCCTTGGGGGCATCTAGTTCATACGTGTTGGAGCTGAAAGGGACCTCCGATTTCCGCTCACTCTGAGAAAATTCAGCCGAGGGAGGGAAAAGGAAAGTGTCCAAGGTCTATGAGGGAGGAAGGGGCAGAGCAGGGTCAAACCCAGGTCTTTTGACTCCCAAACCAGCGTCCTGCTCTACCCGCTCCTGCCTCTTCTCTTCTTCTAAGAGTTTGATTCTAGAGGGCAAAGCAGCACGCCTTCCCTAGACCAGAATCCAAGAAAGGGCGGATTAGGTCATCTCTACCAATGATGTCCCCTCTGGAAAAGTACGTGATTTTAGTAGAGGGCAAGACAACTGATCCAAGGAACTCGGAGGCTTCAGAGCGCTACGGAAAGAACGACAGCTTGGGGGGCAGAAGCCTGGGTGACTACTCCAGCTCTGCCACCCCGGCTGAGTCACTTCCCTTCTCTTTCAAATAGAGATCGGACTAGATTAGAACTTCTTAACCTGCAGTTCGTGGACTTGTGGATTCTGTAATTAAGACTTGGGGACTGTATTTTAACATAATCGGCTTCTTTTGTATTTTAGTTTATTCATTTAAAAGCACTATTCTGAAGGGACTTCACTGGCTTCACCAGACTGCCCGGCTCAGGCTCTCTCCCCCGCCCTACCATACACCTTCCCAAAGGGCCAGAAACCTTGAGCTAGGTGACGTCTCACGTGCTTTCCAGTTCTAACTGTCTCTGATGTCAGGAACCAATATCCTTCCCCAGGGTTGTAAAGAAGACACTGTGGTGCGTAAGGGGCGACCCGCCAGGAACGGTCTGCATGTTGTCTCGCCCAGAGGGTTGCTACCAACTCAAAGATTCTATGAAATTGTAATCTCCGTCAGCAGAGAAAACACTAAAGAATGGGGTGCCGGAGGGGAGGGATCTCAGACCCGGTTAATCTTTAACCGGCTTTTTTCTCTGGGTTCTTGAAACCTCAAGATGTCGTGGAAAGCGAGCTGGAGCTGGGAGATTTGGGTTCAAATCAGTCCTTACTGCTTAATTCTTGCGAGATTTCTCCCTGGACCTCAGTGTCTTCACTTAAAACGAGACGGCCCAATTATACGGGCCCTGGGGACTCCCTTAACGTTCTGAAGACCAATAATCTTTTGGGCGGAAGGGACGCAGAAGTTCGGGTCCCCACACTCCCGCAGTTTTGTAGGAGTCTAGGACAGGCGAGACCTCACCGGGTGGGACCGGACGCCCCTTGGTGGACGGTCGGAATATCACCACCACAAAGGAGCACCTAAAGGCGCTAGTGAAGCCGAGGCCCCGAGGCCAGCCTGCAGGAGGGGATCGCTTAGAGATGTGGGGCATAAAAAGGGCTCAAGTAGGTGGAGCCAAGGAAGGGGGAGAAGGGGCCCCCGGTTGCGGCCGCTGTCAGGGGAAAGGAGGCGGCGGCCGGGAAGAGGACGTTGGCTGAGGAATAGGGAGGGAACGTCTGGAAGTGGAGGGCACTGGGGCCCGGCGGGCTGGGGCTGCGGCCAGAAGCCTGGACAGCGGCTCCCGGAGCTCCCCCGGCTCCCGGGACGCCCGCGCCTCCCTGTGGGGCGGGCAGCGCTGCCGGCCCGTCGACTCCCGGGTTCTGTTTCTTCCACTTGGTGCGGCGGTTCTGAAACCAAATCTTCACTTGCGTCTCGGTGAGGCTGAGCGCCAGCGCCAGGTTGAGTCGCTCGCAGACGGACAGGTAGCGCGTGGCCCTGAACTTGTTCTCCAGAGCCACTAGCTGCTCGTAGGTGAAGGCGGTGCGCGCCCGGCGGGGCTTAGCGCAGCCACTGCCCTCGGGTGGCCGCCGGCGCTTGAGGGGCCGCGGCGACAGGGAGCCCTCGGGGCCAGGGGCGGGCGCCGGGGCCCCCTGGCAGCTGCTGTCTGCGCCACCTCGGCACTCTGGCGTCTCCGGCTCCGAGGGCCCCCGCCGCCTTCGCCGCAGCCGCCGCCGCTGTGGTCCGAGTCCTGGCCCTCGAAGCCCCAGCACTTCCTCCTCCTCCTCAGCCTCTGCCTTCTCTCCATCTTCATCCTCCTTATCTTCGTCGTCGTCTTCGTCTTCCTCCTCGTAGTCTTCCTCCTCCTCTTCCTCCTCCACCGAGCAGTCCAGGACGCACGCTGGTCGACTACCTAAGAGAGAAAAGCGAGTCTGGCTAGCGGGGACTCCGGCCCAGGCTCGGATCCTCTACCTCCGACTCCTCCCTGACCTACTCTCCGGGCCCGAGTCCCTGCTCTCCCCAACGCGTCAGCCAGTGCGCTGTCCCTACCCTGCTCCTCCAATCCCTCCTCGCCTCGCACATACAGAAGCCCAAACAGGTTTCCAGTTGGGTGGTAGCTACACTGTTAGACAAGAACTGGTCCAAACCCCTCATTTCACAGATGGGGAAACCGGGCCCCAGACCGGTCCATGGAATCCAGAGCTGGGAGGGGCCTTCACGCCTGGGCAAGTCATTTAACCTTCTCAACTCAGTTTCTTCATCTGTAAAACGATAGGTATTAGACTAGCTAGCTTCTGAGGTCCCAGCACTCCCTTAGGGAGCTATGATCCTATATCATCAGTTAGCCCCACTCCCCCCACCTTACAAATCATGCTGTCCGCCCCACTCCTTTTACAGGGGAGGAACCTGAGCCCCAGAGAGAATCTGCACTTACATTTTGCTGCCTTTGGTTAAGTTGAACCTGGGACAGCTTAAACTTTATCCCTTGCCCTATTGTAGGAGTATTTCCCAGTCTTCCCTCCCAAAGAGCACTGGAATACCCCATCCTCCCATACCTCCAACGAGTACTGATACCCCACCAAAAAGGCCACTAAGCCCATTGGGTAAAGATATTTGGGGGGCAAAATTATTAGGGAGGGACAATTTGGGAGACAAAGGTAGGAAGAGATCTTATTACAAAAAGACATTGAGATGTCAGATGCTCTCAAGTATTTATGTCTCCCAAGTCCGGAGGAGCCGATTTGGGTCTGTGACCGATATAGATTTGGAAGCAATTTAAAAAAAAGAAGTTATTAAGATCCCTTCCTTTTAAAAAGTGGAATTCCCGCTCTCCCATCTCCTCTCTCCTGCTGTGTTAATAGAGTTTCAGATTTGTGAGGGACCAGATCGATAGATGTCATCTATTGAAGGTAAGTTTTAATCGAGCAATATTAGGATCAGACAGGGAAAGGGGGTTTGAAGTGCGCACCTGCAAGCTGTGGGAAGGAGATATGCGGGAGGCAGTAATAGAATATCGATCAAGGCGGGGGGAGCTCAGGCCCCCTCTGAGGGGCGACCTGGACAATTACTGGGCCTGGCCTGGCTGTCCCAAGCCCGATCTCCCTTGGCCAAAAGCAACCAGAGCCCCAGACAATTATGGCTCAGCCTTGGGTCTGCCCATCTTCTGTGGGTGGGGAGCTTGGGGAGTTAAGATCCCCAACCCACCTTTCCCCTTTCCTCCCCCAGCTTGGGATCCCTTCCCCCTCCCCTCACAGCCCTCCTGGGGCTTCTCTGGATGGCCACTTCTTCCTGGGGGAAAGATATCTGTTCACCTGCACCCATTCATCCATCCCCAAAACGATGGTAGCAGGAAATTTCTTCCTCCTCTCTGTCTGTGGTGGGAAAAAGGAAAAGGGGGGCGGAGGTCCAAGGGAAAGGATTCCTTCAAAGAAGTGAATAGCTCTGTGGTCTCATTCTGGGTCAAAGAAGTTGACCCAAGGAACTCCGATACAAGATAATGCCACAAGTGAACTTGTTCCCTCCACCTCAATCTCCATCTCTTTCTTCCCACAACTGAACTGGGCAAAGGGAATCACTGGCTTGCCTGGCAGGTGTATCCTCCAGATGTGTCTCAGGAAGGACGATCAGGGCCCGGTAACCTCACAGCTTTGGTGGGATGGAGAGGCATGGACACTTTAAACCAAATGCTTGCCCCCTCCTTCTGCACATGGTCCCCCTTCCTTTTCCCTTACCTGACTAGCTCTTCCATAGCAATAGACAATCCACCCCCTCCTCCTCTCCAGACACAGTCTTCCCCCTCCCTCTGTATCCTGATGTTTGGGGTGAGGTGGGGAAGACACCTGTCCGGGACAACCCAAATGGCAGGTGAAAAGTTGGAGCTACTGGGAGCCCCAGCCACCTTTAACCATCCCTTAGCTCTGAGCGCAGGCAGGGTAGGAAAGAGCAGCCGCGGGCCTAGGGGCACCAGAGCGCACGACATTCTTACCGGAGATCTCGGCCTCCCTCCGATTGCCCGGCTCCGTCTCAGCAGATTCTGCCTGCCCCAAACTTTTCTCTTGCTCCCGGGAGGCGCAGAGGCCTCCCCGGGCCACCGGGCCCTTTCTCCGGGAGAATTTCTGCGGGTCCAGGATGTCTAAGATGGAGAAGGAGATCTTGTGGTGTCCTGGGGCCACTTTGGCCCCGCTGTTCTGACATGCCAGCATGCCCGTCCTTGGAGAGATGCCCACAGAACTGGGCAGCCTCAGGCGGGGGACTCACTCCAGGAAGGTGCCGGGTAGCTTGGGGCAGGAGATCCGTTAGGTTATCTTGACGCGAGCCCTCCTTCGAGCGCTCCTGGGCCTCCTGGAGTGATGGATGCAAAGAGACAGCGTCCCCCGGAGGGACGGACTGACTGACTGACTGACTGATGGATGCGCGGCGGGCAGCACGTCTAGGTGCCACGCTACCTGGAGAGTGAAGCTGGGGCTCCCGGAGGGTCCTGCACCGAGTGGCGGCGCCGCTGATCTCCAGGAGGAGGAGGGGATGGGGAACCTAGAGGAAGAGGACTGTGAAGTGAAAAGGCTGGGAGGGGGAAGGGGAAGGCGGGAGAGGTGGGGGTGGCGTTGCGCCGCTATCTGCACTCGCTCAGCTCTGGGGTGTCCAGCCACGTGGAGAGGGATGGAGGGCGGGGTCAAGGTGGCACAGGAAGGACCTAGCAGAGGGCTGGCTTTCGAAGAGTCGTTAAGTAAACCCTCCCTCCCAGCGGTTGGTGCCTCTGGCGCGCAGCTGCTTGTGACCTGGACTCGCCGGTCCCGGCTTCTTTGACAAGTAAAGCTTTTTCTCAGCTGCCGCGGGTGCTGGGGATTGGGGGAGGGGGCTTGTCATATGAGTTCCGTCTCCCCCTCCCCCAGTCGCCAATTTCTCACCATTCTTTTTCTGCTTTCGCTCTAAGGTGAGCGGACAAGCTTCATTCCAAGCGCTCTTAGGCAGATTCTGGGCGCCTACCTCCAACGGAGCAAACGGCTGCTTTCTTCATCGCCGGGGTGGATATTGTCTTTGCTGGGATCTGGCAAAGACGCCGACAGGAGGAGGAAATGGACCTGGACTAGTATCGCATTCCCAGCTGTCCGCACCTCCCTCCCGTCGAACCCCTTATTCAGGGGCCAAGTCTCTTTGTCCCAGTGGCCCCCAGACTCAAAGGGTACCAAAGCCACCCTGCCCTTTGCACTCCAACCCACCTCCCAGATGCTTCAGAATTCTGGGGATCGCACCGACTCGCTGGACTAGAGGGTGACATTGTTGCGGGGAGGGGGAAAGGATTTCTGATGAGCTCTGAGGCATTCTGGTGCAATTGGCTGATCTTAGACTCTGGGAGACCAGGGGTCTAATTTCCCCTCAGACTCTTTTAGCTGTGTGACCTGGTGCACGTCCTTTCACCTCTGAGACTCATCTGTAAAAATGACTGAGCTGGCCACTAGCCTCTGAGGTTCCTTCTAACTCCAAATCTATGAACCTGATTCAGATTCAGACACTCCAGTCATTTAACCTACGTCTGTTATGACCTGTACGTATCCCGTGAGCCATGAGTGATTGGCTTGGCTTGGTTTGGTTCCCAAACCGCGATTTCCTCTACTTAGTGAACAAGTCGGTAGCTTCCAGTCATAGAGAGGTACCTACTAAGAGAAGAAGATCGGTGGCTTGTCTAGAGTCACTCAACCACTATGCTTCCCAGGCGAGACTTGAACTCCGGGGTAATCTAAAGTTCCAAAGAACTGACATGAGCCAAGAGTAGCGGAAATGGCCACTATTGTGACCATTAGCCACCCAGAAGAAGCGCATCTCCCCCAGGCTGGGACTCCAGGCGCAGTCATTTACAGAGGGGGGAGGGGGGACATTGGGCTGAGGAGGTAGCAGGTAGAGGCTTTGAAGTCAATGGAAATCCTAGACCCTCCCTTCGTCCCAGCCCTCCTTCGAGGTGCTTAGAAAGGCTTTATTCTAGTCGGGATTTCAGACCATGAGAGTGGGAAGTGGAAGGAAGAGGCCTACCTGCCTCTCCAAGGGTCCTAGGGAGGCATTGCCCTAAACCATTGCATTGTCCAGGTCAGAGGCAGCCTCTGGTCCCAGAGGCTCACATTGTAGTTCTGCCCCCACTCCCAGATCCCCCATCCCGGTGCTAGGCAGGCCCTCCCCCGCCCCCTGGGGCTCCAGCACAATGCCTAGGCAATTAGGATTATCAGAGCAGGTAAGGGAGAGGAAGAGGAGGAGGAGCAGCCGGCTCATTCCAGGCCCCATCTGTGATGGAAAAGGAGCCTTTCCAGGGGGTCTCTTTTTGAGTCTTTCACATTCAAAGACTCCCTTCTCCCCCCCTGGGCTGCCTGGGTATTCACTATGGGCTTGAAAGCCCTTGCCGACCACTCCACTGCCCACAATTTCCATAGAATTCCTGCTCTAAGGAATGGGTCCTCCTCCCCACCTCTGGAAAGGCGCAGGAGCTTTCCTTGCTCTGACCCAGGGAACCTGGGAGGATAGAAAAAAGTAGGGAGTGAAAAAAAAAAGAAGAGAGAGAGGCGGGAGGGAGAAAGGGAGGAAGGAAACCAACATAAATAAGGATTTATTAAGCATCTCACAGTGGCCCCCTAGAGGTTTATGACCGCAGGTGAGGACACTGAGGCACACACAGAGGTAAGTGATGGGTCCAACAGTCAAGAAGTGTCTGAAGCCAGATTTAAACTCACATCTTCCTGACTCCAAATCCAGTACTCTAGAAAGGGAACATAGCTCTGCCAGGGAAGAAGATGCCTCCCGTTAGGAGCACTGAATGCTCCACAGAGCAAAGGAAAATAAAGAGAGGGAGCAGGTGGCTGGCTTGGTTCCTAACTTCCCCTCCTCATCAAACCTTTCTCAAGTTCCCTCTTTCTTCCCTAGATTTGAGCTTCTCCAACCCTTTATGCACTCAATTCAATTCAGTTGAAAGCATTTCAACAAACACTAAAGTAGTCCCAGGAGAACTGAAAAAGGGGTGGGGGTGGGGGATGGAGACCACTTGGAAAGAATGCAGGGTGCAAGCCAGCGTTGGTGCTTGGGCATTCTCCTTTGTTGTGGGGGAGAACACAGCTTGGGGGTGGAGACTGTAACATCAAAACAAAGTAATAAATATGTAGGACAAACCAAAGCAAAGCCCTGGACTCCAGTGCTCGGGAGCCCTTTCATTTGGATGGCCGGCCCCACAGATGCCTGGCTGTCCTCAGGACTCTGTCTGTGGCTCCCCACGGGGAGGCTTCCCTGTCGTTTCTTCAAATGGCCTCACCTGGAGAGGACACAGTGGGGCAGCCCAAGCTGGCCTCTTCTAATTCAGTTATACATTTTTCTAATGACTTTTGGAGATCCTGTTCTTCGAAATTCCTTACTAGTTATTGTGTATACATGTGTAATGAACATAATTAAGGGCTGTAGAGCTGTCACCCACATAACCAACATAGGTGTTAGGTAGGACTTAGGGATTGGACTTGGGATTTCAGTGGTCTGGGGAGCTCCCAGGTGTAGACACTCCCTCTAGCAGTGCAGTTAGCACTTGTGGCACTTTGGGTGTTAGCAAGCTGCCTAGAGCACAGAGAGGTTAATGGACTTACCCAGAGTCACACAGTCAGGGAGTATCGAAGGCACAACTTGAACTCAGGTCTTCCTGACTCCAAGGCCGGCTTTCTATCTCTCTATCCTCCTACACCATCTCTCACATACTGGGTATCCAAAGGCCAGAATGAGCCTTTTCCTATCCTTTTTGTCTCTTTCCCAGTTCTTGACGGGTGGCAAGTGCTTGATAAAATAGTTGTTGAATGATTTGGTCTACATTGTAAGCACATGGACAACCATTTTCCCCAAGAACGAACAAGGGACATTTTTATAGACTGAAGTTTGCAGATCATTTGATAAACATTCTCCCATTTGAGCCTCGTTATAACCCCCTGAGGGCAGAACAGCAGCTGGTGTTGGTTACATTTTGCAGATGGTCAAACAACAGAAGTGACTTAGGCAAGGTAACTGACTATTTCTTTGGGAAGGTCTAAGTACTTGTCCCAGAAGAAAATTTTGGCATCTCCTCCACCTGTTATCCCAGGCAGCATTTGAATCCAGGCCTGCTGGACACCAAGTCCAGCACTGTATCCTCAATATCAAGCTGTTTCCCAAGGTAGCCATTGAGTTTTCTGAAGCTTTGTCCAAAATGAACCTTTCACAGTTCCCTGCGCTGACTTCTTACTGTCTTCCAAGTTCAGGGCTGACTGCATTCTGAAGTGCATGGGAGCAGCAATGCTCTGGGTCAGGTGGAGCCCACTGGGCATGAGTAGCAGATTAAAATGGCGCCTTTCTTTTTGCCTCAACTTGGGAATTGCTCTGAAATTTTCATTGTTCTTGAAATAATCTTGAAATAAGCTTTCATAAAGCTCATGGTACTGAGAGATTGGAGCAAGAGAGAATGAATTTACCTAGAAAGCCAAAGAAATGGTAAATGAGAGAATAAATGATGCTATATCATTCAAAACTTATCAGAGACAGGTCTGGTCCCCTTTAAAAATTTTTGATATACTTTATTTTGACAAAGATACTTTCCGAAAATGCCCAAAGTATCTCCCCTACAAAACACATTCTCTTGCACATCAACTGGGGAATGGCTGAACAAGCTTTGGTATATGAATGTAATGGAATACTATTGTGCAACAAGAAATGGTGAACAGGCAGATTTCAGAAAAACTTGGGAAGATTTACATGAACTGATGCTGAGTGAAGTGAGCAGAACCAGGAGAGCACTGTACACAGTAACAGTGACCTTGTACGATGATCAGCTATGACTCAGTTCTTCTCAATAACACAATGATCCAAGACAAGCGCAAAGGACTCACAATGGAAAATGCTATCCACGTGAAGATAAAAAGCCGATGGACTCTGAATGCAGATTGAGGCATACATTTTTCACTTACTTTATTCTTTTTCATGCTTTTTTCCTTTTAATCTTTTTTTCTTTCACAACATGCAACTATGACTAATATGGGACTTTTTTTTTTTACATTATAGTACATGTATGATGCGTATCAAATTACTTATCAATTTAAGAAGAAGGTAGGGGAGGGAGGGAGAAAGGGAGAAAAATTTGAAACTCAAAACCTCGTAAAAATGAATGCTAAAAATTGACATGTACTTGGGGGAAAATACTATTAAAAATACATTATTCCCCCCCCCCCCAATACATTCCCTGATGTGAATTGGTTCAGCCATTTTGGAAAGCAATTTGAAATTGTGCCCCAAAAGTCACAAAACTGTTCATACCCTTTGAACCAGTGATAAAACTAGGCCTATCCCCAAAAAACTCAAAGGAAGAGAAAAATTACCTATATATAAAAAATATTTACAGTAGTTTTTTGGGGGCAGGGTGTCAAAGAACTTGAAACTAAGGGTGTTCCCATCAATTGAGGAATGGCAGAAAAAATTATGAAAATAGAATACTATTGTGCCACAAGGAATGAAAGGGACATGTTCAGAGAAACCTGGGAAGACTCAAATGAACTGATATGGAATAAAGTGAGCAGAACCAAGAGAATCATTTATATGTTTACAATAACATTGTTAAGATAAGTGACTTTGAAAGATTTCAGGTCTCTGTCCAAGGTCACGACCAACCACAATTCCAGAGCACTGATCATGATGTCAGAATGAAACATGCACTTTTTTAGACATAGAGAATGTGAGAACTTGTTTTGCTTTACTATGGATATTTTTTTGCAAGTTCTTTTTTCTTTTCAATTGGGAAGATGGGAGAGAGAGAGAGAATAAATGCTTGGTGGTTGAAAATTAAAATGGCAAAAATTCATCCTCCAATGAATTATTGATCAGTAACATTACTGACCATTATTAGAGATACCTTGTCATCTGCCCTACCCTGGTATATATCATCCCCTTCTCCCTTTATACCTTATATTCTTGCTCTGGTAACAGAGCCTTATGGTCAGCCTAACAATCTCAAATCTCTCAGCTCCTTAGACCAATGCTGCTCTACCTGGCCCCCACACCTTTCTATGTGCTGTGGTTCTTGATCATGGGGTTTCCCAAGTTATCCCTATATCCTTTATTCAACAAAAAAGGAAGGATACTTTAGAGTTGTCTATGCATATGCAGACAATAAACAAAATAGACTTATTTCACTAGGATAGTATAATTATTTAACAAATATCGTCTCCCCCAGCCCTAGCCTTGGCCAGGCTATTCAAACACCATCCCAAGTCAGAAATCCCTATTCTTCCTGAAAATAAACTCTTTGAGAACCAAGATTTGATCTTGTTTTGTGTTTGCATCTTTATCCACTAGTTAGGTACGAGGGAACATAACAGATGCTTAGTTAAATGTCTGTTCATTAATTCATTTTCTCATTCATTGTTGTTGACTAGTTGTTGCATTGGCTTTTAAAAATTTTTTTTATATGTTTCTGTTTTTCACCATGGTCCTTCCTTGACATAATTTCTCCCTCCACCTCATAACAAAGAAAAACAGGTAACCCTGCCCCACCTCTCCTGCAGGGTCAGGACAGTCTGAGCCTGACCCCCCACGTCGAATTTCTCACCTCTACTTGTGCTTTACCAGAGATGTATTTCATCATCTGCTCTCTGAATGGGAGATTGGTGATTCCAGACAATCAGACTCCAACTGCCTTTTCTCTTCCCCACATGGGCAGTCATTGTGTATTTTATTCTGACCTGGCTTTCTTCCCTCTACTTCAGCTCCTAGGAGACGCCCCATGTTTCTCTGAAGCCCTCCTACTCATCTCTTCTCATGCGGCACTTGCATCCCATGACATCCAGACCCCATCTTATTCAGCCACTCCTGCTGGCCCTATTTTCATTCATTTCTGCTTGCTCTGTTCAGTACCAGATCAGTTTGAGGCCACCAGGCTGCTATGACTGGAACAGAAGGGCAGATTGGCTTTAGGAGGAAAGTCACCATATCTCCAATTCTCCATAGATTGTAAGGGCCAGGCAATGTGAGCTCTCTTGCTCTCTGTTGGGAGAGAAAACCCCAAACGGTTAAGTCTGTTGGAATGCCAGCCTGGGAATGGAAATGGAATCCTTTTGACATCCTACTCAGTGGGGCTGCTGATTTCTCCTGCTGTTTTCCTCTAATGCACAGATATATACATGTATTTTTAGCAATCCACCATCCCTGTGCTCCTGGCCTGGCTTGTTTTCTCAGCATGGACATTAAAATTCTGCCTGAGATCTGTCTTTAAATTGCTTTGATCCTAGGTGGGTTTCAACCCTGACCTGTCCTGATGGCAAGTGATGGCTGTAACAAGCAGCGGATCAATATTCATAGCGGGTGTCCGGGACTGATAACACTGGCCAAGACAATGTTCACCATCAGCGTGGACAGCTGAGATATTGGACCATTAGTGATGTTGCTTTAAATAACCCGCTCCCTGGCTGGGGCTATTTAATGAATTTCACAGTTTAGATAGTATCTTTAAGGAGAGGCCAAAGACTATTCTGGAGGCACTGATGCAAATCAATGATGCCAAGCTCTCGGGAAAAACAAAGCGCTTGCCTAGAATTTCCACCCAGAATCCTCCATGGGCTGCCTGCCCCATCAGTGATGGGGAGTGTTTGCAGTGCATGCCAGAGGGGGAGCCACATTGCCAGTTGAATTAAAACACCTGTGATAACATCCCCTCATCCAGCAATTTAATATGAAGAGTTCAGTGATGCCCTAAGTAGTGATGTCCAGCTACAGAGAAGAGGTGGCCAGAATTTTATCCCAAGGCATTTAATTTAAAGGGCACTGAATTACTTTTTATTTATTGCTGTCATAAACTCACTGACCTGGGCAAAGAAGGGACCTCAAAGGTTATGAATCCAACCTCCTCCTTTTTCAAATGAGGAAAGAAACTAAGACCCAGAGAGATGGCAAGGGGTAGATTTGAACCCAGCTCCTCTGATCTCAAATCCCTTGATGTTTCTACCATACCACACTGCCTCCTTTATATTTTTATGATTTTTATTTCTTTTCATGTCCTAACAATGCTCTTTGTTCTAAATCTGAATCATTTCTAGGTATATTACTCTCTACTCTTACTTATATAATAAAGAAAAACTATTAAGCAAAACCAACTAACATAGCAACCATGCCTTATGGCATATACAGTATTCTACACCCATAGCTCCCTACTGCTCCAAGAAAATAAAGCAGATTCCTTTCCTCATCTCTTCTTAATGGCAGGCACCAAAATGAATGGATCCAGCAGCATTTTTCACTTTGTAGCAGTTGATAACAAGAAAGCTTAGCAGCAAGGTATCACAAATATTGGTGAAAATAGGAAGCTACCAGATGGTGAATGAACTATGCCCTTCAGGTTCCTCCCAACCCTCTCCATCAATGACCTCTGTCCCTCTAAGCTTTGCACTGTGTGTTACTATTCTTCACATTTTGAGATGAGGAAACAGAGGTTCAGAGAGGTTGTGACTTAGAGTTAGTGAGTAAGGGTCTGAGACAGGATTTGGCTCCTTATCCAGCACTCTATCCACAGTGCCACATGCATCTCTTCCCTTTGAAGGAGGGACTATGGCTGCAGAGTATATTGTCAGTCCTGGTTGTTTCTTCAACTGGTTTGGCTAAACAAAGAAAGGCTGGCTGGCTGGATTGGTGGGTGAGATAAAGATATAAAAAGGTTTTTTAAAAACCCATAAAATAGTTACTATCTGGTGGAAGCTCCAGCTTTTTTTGTGAGAGGCAAGCAGATATTTTGTCCTGTTCTGAGTTTTTCTATAATTGACTTCAGCCATCATGACCCTAAAACATCTTAAATATCATCTCAGCTCCCCCAAGAGAGCTTTGTTGCTCCCCTTAGTTGCTGGTGCTCTCTACTGCCCAAAGACTCCCATTCTGTGAAATTACTTTGTATACCTTTAATATTATTTCACTGAATACATGTTGTTTCCACTTAGTAGAATGGATGCTCCTTGAAGGCAGGCTCTCTCATCTTTGTCTTTGGGTCTCTGGTGCCTAATACTGTGCTCTGCCACTAGTTTAATAGATTCAGCTTAATAAATGCATGCAGAATGGAAACTTTTGCACAGAAATGCCTAGTGTCTAATAAAATGGCTAAGCTTCTTGACACTGTATTCTGATGACTTCAACATATGCCGTGTCAGACTCAGCTCCCGTATAGTTTGCTTAAGGATGTCGTGGTGCAATGGAAAGAACGTTGGAACTATCTGGAGGACCTGAGTTCAAATCTCTTCTTTTGCCACTTTCTACCAATGGGACCAAATCACCTGACATCTCTGGGTTTCTGTCTCCTCATTTCTAACATAAATGAGTTGGACAAGTATAAGTCTGTGGTTAATATGCCTTTCACCTCTCAAGTGCTGACCCTAATGTGCTATTGAAAAGGTAGCTAAAAGCATTCAGATCCCAGGTGCACCAAGTTTTTTAAAAAATAATTTACATAGGTGTTATTTTTAAAAAGTATTTTTTGGGGGGAGGCAAGTTTATAGATCACAGGATTTAAAACTGGAATAACTTTAGAGATCATCAAGTTGAACCTCCTCCTTATTTTAGAAAGGAAAACTGAGACTCAGGGATGGAAGTTGACTTGCTCAAGGTCACACATGGGAATCATTTATATTAAATGTTTTCTAAGGGTATAAGAAATATTAAATAATTTTAAAATTTAAATATTATGTGAAAGAAATTTTCAGAAGGACTTTAAAAGGAGATAAGTGACCCGGGGACAACAGCAAGCAAGATTACTCTGTCTATCTAAGAATCTAGAAGAGAAGGGAAAAAATCTAATTGGTTTCTGCCTCTGTAACATCTCTTGCATCCAGACTCTCCATTCAGTTCCCTGGTACCATCCTAGATGAAGCCCTTATTACATATCTCCTCAACCATTTGTGTAACTCAGGTTTCCAGCTAAGCTTGGGGACATTTTGCATGATGCCTATTTGGAAGGAGATACCTAATTTGGTGAAGAGAATGCTGATGGAATATTGCATACCAGGATGAGGTTCCAAGTGCTTTGAAAAGGGCAGGCTCCTTCTTATAGAGGACCCTCGTAGTGTCCGACTTCTGACATGGGACACATATGGCTTACATTTGAATGACCTCTCAACCAGTGACCTTTCCTTCCTCCAGTCAATCTCTTCTCCAATCCATCCTCTGCACCTCTGCCAGCCATTTTCCTCAGTGCCCACTAAAGAAAGCTTCAAATTCTACCTCAGCGTTCAAGGTTCCACCCCAGCATTCAAGGTCCTGCTTGAATTGCTGGCTCTACCTTCCCCAGGGTAGTGGAATGGAAAGGGACCTTCTCTGCAATTTAAAGTCTTAAAAAGTTGCCCAAAGCACTGAAGAATGAAGAGACTTGCCCAGGATCACACAAATTAGGATGGATCTAATGGAGGACTTGTACTCCTGGGTCTTCCTACTTTTGAAACCAGCTCTCTCTGCTCACCACTCCTTAATGCCACTCATATCAAGGTGGTTATGGGGATCAAGTCCTCGGTAGCTGCCCTTTTTAGTATAGATTGAACTCTCACTGATTGCCCCTGACTCACACCAGTGGAGGGGAGGGAGTTGGAATTCTTCTCACTCCCCATTGCCACCCCTAGGTTCTCCCCCTTCTACCTTATTCAGTAACGTTTCCTCCTTTGAGGGTCACTCAATCCAACCAATCAAAATGCTGGTAGCTATTAGCTCCTGGACTACAAAACACTTCCCATTCTTCTTCATAAGTTCAGTGCATGGCTCACAGTCTTTTTCTTCTCCCCAACTCTTTCCTTGATACTAGAGGACTTTTACATATTGATATTCCTTCAAACACCCTAACCTCCTTGGTCAACTTACTCATTTCCCATGACCTTCTTCTCCACTCCACCTCAGCAACACACAGAGATAGTCACCGATCTTATCATCTCCCACAAAGGCACACCTCCATGTTCATGAACTCTGAGATTTCTTTGTTGGATCATAATCATAATCTCCATCTTTCCCTCTGACTCATGATCCCCTAACTGTGTATCCTGACTTCCAATCCTTATTTCTCAGTTCCCTTCCAGGCTATCACCACTGCATAGTTTACACTCTCCTCTCAACCTTGATATAAGAGGCATTAAGGAGTGGGGAGTAGAGAGCTGGTTTCAAAGGCAGGAAGACCTAGGGGTACAAGTTCTCTTGGGGAATCATGCATCTCTACACTATCCTTTAGACAAGTCCCTGGCCCCCTTATCCCATTGCCAATTTTGCCTCTCCAAGCCCCAGTCTTGGATCACTCCCACGATCTGCTGTCTTTGCTTCTATTCGTGTGCTGCTAAATAAAGCTAGAGAAAATCATGAAACCATTCTAACTGGGTCTACTACAAACATAGGTTGCAAAGTCTCAGCTGGGCCCTCATTGCTGCAAAGTAATCCTTTTCCATGTCCCTAATCAACACATGCTCCCATTCACCACATCAGCCCCAAACTTTTTCATCCAGCCTAAAGCCTCCTAAGCACTCACTCCCTAACCTTCTTAGCTACCATTTCTAAAGTACTTCCCCCATTTCCTGGCACATGGCATGTGTTTAATAAATTCTTGTTTCCTTCCTTTCTTCCTTAATCACATCATCTCAACTCACACTTCACTGGGAAAAAAATTGAGCTCACTTGCTGAGATCTCCCCTTTCTCCCCTACTTATCTCAAATCATTTGGATATCTTTCCTTTCATCCTTGTCTCACATGAAGAGATGATATTTCTTTTTTTTTTTTTTGAGGGGATAATTGTATATTTATTTAATGCCCTACCAACTCATTTAATTTAGGCTCACACGATTCTTTTTTTTTATTTTTTATTTTATTTTTTTAATGTTTTTTTAAATTTTTTTAAATTTTATTTTAGTTTGCATCATTCATTTCCACAAGATTTTGAGTTACATATTTTCTCCCCTTCTTTCCCCTACCCACCGCCCCAAAACAGCCATCCCAGTGTGTCCCCCCTCTCCCAGTCTGTTCTCTCC
>CM053589.1:200121927-200137243 GCA_028646515.1 Pseudochirops corinnae
GACAAACAATCAAATACAGGCTGAACATGTGAAATTACGCAGAACCTCTCCATAGTGAGCACACTGTGAGAGTCTGATTACATGTCCCTTCTTCCTATCCTGCCCCCCCATCCACTCTCCACCCAGTCCCTGTCCCTCTACAGAAATGCGAACATGATGATATTTCTTTTTGCCAAAGCAAATATTGCTACAACCAAAAATGATCTCATCTCCTTTTGTCTTTTCCACCATATTGCCCACTCTTTTTTGTTGTCATTCAGTCATGCCCAACTCTTTGTGACCCCGTGGACCATAGCTGGCAAAGATGCTGGAGTGGTTTGCCATTTCCCTCTCCAGTGGATTCAGGGGACTCTTTTGTCAAGCAATCAAAGGTTAAGTGACTGGTCCAGAGTCACACAGCTAGGAAGTATCTAAGACTGGATTTGAACTCAGATTTTCCTGACTCTAGACCCAGGGCTCTATTCACTGAGCCACCACTATCATAGATATTCTCTCATTAATCTTCATTCTTTATCTACTAGATGCTTCCCTGACGCCTATAAACACTCCATTGTAGCCTTTATTCTTAAAAAAAAAAAAACCTCTAACTTCATCTGACCATTCCAATAACCTACCATCCTTTATAGCTCCTCTTCTCAGCTAAACTCCTCCAGAAAGCTGTTTACCTTGGGCACCTCTACTTCTTTTCTTCTCACTTGATTCTAAACCATTTGCAGTCTGGCTTCTGACCTATCATTCAACTGAAACTGCTCTCTTCAAAGTTAACAATCATATCTTTTTTTAAAATCAATTTTATTTTCAGTTCTAAATTCTCTCCTTCCCACTTCCCCCTTCCACACTCATTGGGAAGGCAAGAAAAACAAAACCCATTACAAATCTGTATAGTCAAGCAAAACAAATCGCTGCATTAGCAATATAAAAAAGTATAATTAAAAAAAAATTTCAGTCTGTGCCCTGAGCCTATCTCTTCTTTATTAAGAAGTAGGCAGTATGTTTCATCGTGAGTCTTTTAGAATTGTGTTTGGCCATTTCCATTACCACGCCCTCCCTTTTCTACTTTTCTTCTAATTTTGGCTGCATTGGTTTTATTTTTGTAAAACCTTGTTAATTTCATGGAATCAGAGTTATACATTTAACCCATAGATACTTATCATATCACCCTTTATATCTAAATTATTTTTGACCTTGTCTCAGTGTTTAATGTGAAATGATGACCTATACATAGTTTCTGCCAGATTACTTTCTAATTTTCCCAGGAGTTTTTGTCAAATAGTAAGTTCTTGACACAAAAACTTCAATCATTGGGTTTATCAAATACTAGATAACTATGATCATTTACCTCTGTATACTATTTCTTAGCTAGTACCAAAATGGTTTCAATGATTACTGCTTTGTAATATAGTTTGAAGTCTAGTATTACTAGGCTGCCTTCCTTTACTTTTTTTTTCCATCAATTCCCTTGATCTTTATTCTTCCAGATGATTTTTGTTTTTTTGTTTTTTTTGTTTTAGCTCTTTAGAATAATTCTTTGGTAGTCTGATTGTTCTGGTACTAGACAAATAAATTAATTTAGGTAGAACTGTCATTTTTATTATTTTGGCTCAACCTACCCATTTCTTTAACTCTGTCTTTACGTGTTCGATTTGCAATTGTGTTTAAATAGTTCCTGGGTGTGTCTTGGCAAGTAGTCTCCCAAGTATTTTATACTGTCTGCAGTTATTTTAAATGAAAGTTCTCTTTCTATCTTTTCCTGCTGGGTTTTGTTGTTAATATGTAGAAAACCTTATGATTTATATGGGTTTAACGAAAATCTCTAAACTGCATTTTCTCAATCCTTATCCTTCTTGACATTTTAGCAAATTTGGTAGTGATCATCACCCTCTTTCCCTCCCTGTCTACTCTCTTCTCTGCAGGTGTTTGTGACACTACTCTCCTAATTCATCTCCTACCTGTCTGACCACTCCTTCTCAGTCTCTTTTGCTGGATCCTCATCCAGCCTCACTTGTTAACTCTGGGTGTCCCTCAAGGCTCTGTTCTTGGACCTCTTCTCTTCTCCTTCTATGTTATTTCATTTGGTGGCCTCATCAGCTCCCATGGATTTAATTATCATCTCTCTGCAGAAACTTCTAGATCTATTTACCCAGCCATAATCTCTCTCCTGACCTCTGGCCTTGCATCTCCAACTGTCTCATGGACATCTGAAATGGAATGTGCCCATAGACATCACCAACTCAATATGTCCAAGGTATTACTCACCTTCCTTTCCAAATCTTCCCCTCTTCAAACTTCTCTGTTAATGTAGAGGGCACCACCATCCTGCCAGTCACCCCAGATCATCAGTCATCCTAAATTACTCATTCACATTCTTCCCTCAAATTCAATCTGTTGTCACATCTTGTTGTTTCTGTCTTGACAACATCTTCCTAATATGGCCCTTTCTCTTCTCAGATGCTGCTCCATCCTGGTCCAGGCCCTCATCACTTCATATCTGGTCTGTTGTAATAGCTGATGGTGAGCTGCCTGCCTCAAGTTTCTGTCTACTCTGACCCATCCTGTGCTTAGGTGCCAAGGTGAGCTTCCTAAAGCATACGTCTGACTATACCATTGTCCTACTCAATAAACTTCTGTGGCTCCCTATTGCCTCCTGGATCAAATATGAGACCCACTGTTTGGCATTTAAATCCCTTCACAACCTTGCCCCTTCCTATCTTTCCATTCTTTTTATACTTTACACCTTCCCTCTATGAGTCCTCATGGACTCTATCACCCAGCTGGTTTCCTTTATGTTTCTTGCTCATAACTCTCCCTCCTCACTTCCATCTCTTGGCTTCCTTGGCTTCCTCCAAGACTCCACCCTAATCTTACCTTCTGCAAAAAGCCTTTCCTCATCCCTCCCTGAGACTGCTTTCCATTTGACACTGCAAATACCTTGTTTTGCTGTTGTTGTTCAATTGTGTCTGTGACCCCGTGGTTTGTCACCATAGTACAGCAGGCCCCTATGTCCTCTGCTATCTCTTGAAGTCTGTCCAAATTCATGCTTATTGTTTCTATGACACCAGCTCTCCATTTCATCCTCTGCCATCCCCTTTTCCTCTTGCCTTCAATCTTTCCCAACATCAGGATCTTTTCCAATGAGTCCCATCTTATTATGTGGCCAAAGTATTTTAAGCTTCAGCTTCAACGTTTGACATTCAAGTAAATGGCCCAAATTAATTCTTTAAGGATTGACTGATAGATCTCTTTGCTGTCCAAAGGACTCTCAAAAGTCTTATCCAATACCACAATTCAAAAATATTGATTCTGTGGCATTACAGCTTTCTTTACAATCCAATTTTCAAAACTATATATTGTTACTGGAAAAATCATAGCTTTGACTATATAGACTAGGGGTGGGGAGCCTGCGATGGTCCTGTAGGTCCTCAAGTGTGGTCCTTTGACCAAATCCAAACTTCACAGAACAAATCTCCCTAATAAAAGGATTTGTTCGTAAAACTTGGGCTCAGTCAAAAGGCTCCACTGGAGGACCTAGGTAGTCACATGTGGCTTCGAGGCCACAGGTTCCCCATCCCTGATGTAGACCTTTATTGCAAGGTGATGTCTTTATTTTTTAGTATGCTGTCTAGATTTGTTATAGCTTTCCTTCCAAGGAGAAAGTACCTTTTAATTTCATGACTTCAGTCTCCATCTGCAATGATCTTTGAGCCCAAGAACATAAAATCTGACAACGCTTCCATTTCTTCTCCCTCTGTTTACCAGGAAATGATGGGACCAGTTGTCAAGATCTTAGTTGTTGTTGTTTTTTTATGTTAGGTTTCAAGTCAGCTTTTACACTTGCTTCTTCATTCCTCATCAAGGGACTTCTTAATTCTTCTTCATTTTCTGCTATCAGAGTGGTATCATCTCCATATGTGAGATTACTGATATTTCTCCCAGCAACCCTAATTCTAGCTTTTGATTCATCCATCTTGGCATTTCATGTGATGTACTCTGCATGTAATTTAAATAGATAAGATGACAATATACAGCCTTGTCATATTCCCTTTCCAATCTTAAAGCAATCAGTGGTTCCATGTTCCATTCTAACTGTTGCTTCTTGGCCCACATACACGTTCCTCAGGAGGCAAGTAAGATGATCTGGTACTCCCATCTCTATGAGGATTCACTATATTTTAAATTTCATTTATTTTTAAAATTTATGGCCTAAAATAAGCACTTCCATAACATAGTATAAAGAAAAAAGGTGATTGCACATGAAACTGCAAATCTTATTATGTACAACTTGCTATTCCTTTTAAAAATATAACAAAGTTTTTATGTAAATTTCATTCCCTTCCCTTTTTTCTTCCCCAACCCCTCCCACTCTAGAAATGGCTCCCATTCACACACACACACACACACACACACACACACACAATCACTTTACACATCTTTTATTTACCAGTTCTTTCTCTGGATGCAGATAGTGTCATCCTTCATATGTCCCTTGTAGTTAATCCGGGTATTTATAATATTCAAAATTACTTATTTGCTCAAAGTTGTTTTTAAAAACAATATTGCTGTTAATGCCTACAACATTCTTTTGGTTCTGCTCATTTTGCTCTTCGTTATTTTATGCAACTCTATCCATGTTTTTCTAAGATCACTGAGCTCATCATTTCTTATAGCACAATAGTATTCCATTTATATACCACAACTTGTTCAGCCATTCTCCAGGTAACAGGCATCATCAAAATTTCCAGTTCTTTGCCACCACAAAGAGAGCTGCTATAAATATTTTAGAACATATAGGTTCTTTTCCTTTTTTCCCTAATCATCTTTGGAAATAGAATTAGTAGTGATATTGCTGGATTAAATGTTATAGACAATTTAATAACTCTTTGGGCATAATTCCAGCTTGCTCTCCAAAATGGTTGGATCAGTTCAATGCCACCAGTAACAAATTAGTGTCCCAATTTGTCCACATAACCCCCGGTATTTGTCACTTTCCCCTTCAATCATTTTAGCCAATCTGGTAGATGTAAAATATCTAAAAGCTGCTTTGATTTGCATCTCTCTAATCAGTAATGATTTAGAGCATTTTTTCATATGCCACATTTATTGTGATACACCCAGTTAAGGGCTTCAGTCTCATCATTGAAGCAGAAGTAGATGTTTTTCTGGAATTCCCTTGCTTTCTCCGTAACACATTGCCAATTTGGTCTCTAGTTCCTCTGCCTCTTTGCAAACCAGCCTGCTCTTCTGGTAATTCTTGGTTGACATATTGCTGAAGTCTGGTTTGCAGAATCTTTAGCATAACCTTGCTGGCTTGTGAAATGAGCACAATTGTTCAGTAATTTGAACATTTCTTAGCACTGCACTTTTTTAGGATTGGGACATAAACTGATCTTTTCCCTTCCAGTGGCCACTGTTGAGTTTTCAAATTTACTGGCATATTGAGTGCAGTACTTTAACAGCCTCATCTTGTAGGAACCTATTTATTTCTAAATCATCTCCCCTATCAGAGTGTGAGTTCTTTGAAGCAGGGACTGTATTTTTGCCTCTTCCCATAAGCCCAGTGCCAGAAACAGAGTAAATGCTAAATAAATGCGTGTGGACCAATATTTCACAGACAGTGGCACCTGAACTGAACCTTGAGAGAAACCAGGGGATCCAAGAGACACGGGGAGGGCATGAGTCTCCCATCCCAGGTCCTGGAGGTGAGGGGAGTGGAGTATTTGCCTAGGCAAAGACTTATGGGAAATGGAAAGGTGGTTTGTTTTTTTAAATCTTAGAAGCAATGGGGTCCCATGGCAGAGATTTAAGAAGGGGAATGAGACAGTGCTGATTATTTTCACAGCTATATGGAGGATGGATTGGAGAGGGGAAGAGACTGGAAGTTGGAGAACTAATTTGTAGGCTATTCCAATAGCCCACATAATTACAGTTGGTTTGTAGACTGACTGACTAATGGAAAGAAGGGGGCTAGAGCTAGGGGGTGGCCATCAGAGTGCATTTTGAGTTAGAAGGGACCTTAGAGGTCATCTCCTTCAATCCTCTTATTTACAGAGGAAAACTGAGACCTAGTGCGAGGCAGCTACAGGTTTCAAACCTAGATCCTCTGGCTCATGTCCAGGGCTCCTCCTAACACACCTTCCTCTGCTTCTGAGGCAAAAGGGAGGGGTGGACGAGATGTTGAGGCAGAATTTGACAAGACAGTGACTCATTTAGACCCAGGGGCTGAGGGAGGCTCTAAAACTGTGGACCAGGGTGCCTGGAGGGATGGGGTGTCCTTCCTCCCCCTCCCCGCCCTCACATAAATTGTAACATAGAGGAGGCCAGTGTGTGAAGTTCGCGACCCACAGAGAGGCATGAAAGTTCAGAGAAGAGAGTCAGTCACTAGGGTCAGAAGGCCTCCTGGAGCTGGTGGTGTTGGGGCTCCAGTCATGGGCCGGATTGAGCAGGTCAGGCAAATTTTTCTAGGTGTAAAGGAGAGCACAATGCCCAGAGGGGACTGGAAAAAGCCAGAGGCTTGGGAAAGAAGGCCAGAAGAGTAGGTGGTGCCAGGCTTCGACGGGCATGCAAGAGTCGATGGAAAGACACAGTCTTCTCTCCGACTAGGTTCTCTTCTGCAGGCTTGCACCAGTATCTCCAGTTTCCACAGGATCCAATTGGGGTGCGCCTCTGCGCCTCTGCATGCTTTCAGAAGGGGGCATTCACTCGGGGTCTTCCCTGGCCCGTCAGAGATCAGGGCACACGAAGGCCCCCGGAGTGGGCTCGCTCCCCCGCAGCTTTGTCGGTCTATCTGTCTTTCCTCCCGGGTGGCCGTGGCCAGTTTCACCGGCAGAGAAACAGAGAGTCGGCGTGCGGGTCCAGGAGAACGGCAGGAAAGGGGGCTTTAAAGGCCCTGCGGGACCAAGGGGGAGGCGAGGGGTGGCCAGAGGGTGTGATGGGGCTCCAGCACGCGAGGGGGGGAGGGAGGAGGGGCCAGCCCCGCTCCCGGGGGGGAGGGACACCCCTCCTAACCAGGTCACGGAGGCCCCCGGGGGGGGGACAATGGCTGTAGCAGAGGGGCCGGCTGTGCTCGTCCCTTCGGGGTTAGGGAGCCCCTGAATCCGCGAGTCCCCCGAACCTCGCGCGGATCGGACGTGAGCAGACCTGCCCCGGAGGGGCTGGAAGTCCACGCTGCTGGTTCCAGTTCGATGTCGGTGGAGGGGGTTCAATGCCCCCCGAAAAGCGTGGGGAGGGCTCCGGGGTATCCGGCGGCTCAGGCCCAGCCGCGCGCGGCTCTTCGGGGCAGGGCCGGCTAAGGGCCGGGTCCTGGTGCCAGGGCTACGGCCCAGCTGCGCCCAGAGCTTGGCACAACCCCAAGCCTCTGCGGGCACGCGCTGCCTCGGCCGCGCTGGCCCCGTGAGCTGCGGGTACAGGTCAGAGCCCGGCACCGCCCACCAGCGCCGATGAAGCGCCTACTGTGGTGTTGTGTTGAGCCGCAGGGAGGCGCCCCGCCCCCAGCTGTGAGGGGAGCACGTGCAGGCTGGGGGGGAGAGCTGTGCACCTCCCTCTCCTCCTCTGACCCTCAGAGTGCTCGGCCCAGCGCACGGCACACAGTACGAGCTTCATCAGTGCTGCTCTGCTCTTCCCCCTTCCTCCGCTTTACCGGGGAGGAAACTGAGGCACAGAGGGGCGGGGCGCCTTCCTAGAGTCACGCGGCTAGTCCGCGAGCGGTGGGAGGGCAGAGAGCACGGGTCTCCAGGGCCCCCTCAGGAAGAATCGGTGACGGAAGGGGTGGCCCCCTCCCTCCGGACTACATCTCCCAGGAGCCTCTGCTCCCGACTCGCGCCCCGGAAGGCCGCTCGGGCCAGCGGGGTTACGAAGCGATGGCGGCGACTGCAGCGTGGGCCCAGCGACTGGCGGGCGTGCGCGGGCTGCTGCTCGACGTGTCCGGAGTGCTCTACGACAGCGGCGATGGCGGTGGCACGGCCATTCCCGGCTCCGCTGAGGCCGTGGCCAGGTGCGAAGGGGACGGAGAGGGGTCGCGGGGGGGAGGGGTCTGTCGCGCTCTGCGAGGGGCGGAGCGAAGCGGAGGGGCGGAGCCTGGGGACCATTGCCCGGGAGACCCTGGACGCCGCAGACTTCTGGGAGTGCGCGCGCCGCATGGAGCGCTGTCCGGGAGCAGGGACCACGAGGCTGGGGGCGCTAAGTTGGGGCTGTCGGGGTCCAGGTTCTCGCCGCTCTCCGCGTCTTTTGGAGTCGGGACGAAGAGACTGGGGGAGAGGGTGCGGAGGGGGACGCGGCTGCGGGGCCAGGGGGATGGAGGAGGACCGCCCCTCCCCCGCCCCCAGCCAGGAGGGACCGCGCCCACCCTTCCTGTATTGAGCTGTCCAGCCTAGAGCAGGCAGGGCCAGCCTGTGGTGGACGGGGCAGGGGCAGCTCTTGGTGGGCAGGGTCAGTGCGTGCCCACCCACACCTTGCACTTGCAGCTGATTGGACGGCAGGTCAGCAATGGGATGTAGGTCTCCAAGGGACACCATCTGGCCCAGATCAAGAAATACATCTATCTGCATTCTCAGCTTCCTTCTTGTAATAGTTGGTGTCCATCACTTAAGAAAAGGCAAGGACTCCCTGCAGGAGCTGCCCTGAAAGATCCCTGGGTTCAGATCTCGCTCTTGTCTCTCATTGTCTTTGTGGTTTCCCCCCATAGGCTCACAGAGGCTGGAAGGAACCTTAGAGGGTATGGAATCGAATGCCCTCATCTTACAGATGAGGTAAACTGAGGCAAAGCCAGGTTACAGCCCCAGGTCACCCTGCTAGGAAGGACCTGAGGCAGGACTAACTCTTCTGTTCTCCAGTTGAGGGCTGTACTTGTGCCCCAGCTTGGGGTGGACTCGGGTGCCCTTGCTGGTGTTGGAATCTGTGATCCTGTGATAGCCTTATCCATTTTACAGACGAGGAAATAGGAGCCCAGAGAGGCTCAAGCTTTGCCCATAGCCACACAGCAGAGAGGGTCAAAGGCGGCACTAGGCTGGAGGTCTAATTATCAGCTAGCCATGCCTAGATACCCGCGGTGCTGCCAGGGTATGCTGAGGGCACCAGGGAGAGAACAAGTACTCTAAGAGGATGGAGCCCTCCCATTAGGACCACGCAGCTGGGCAGTAGCTGTGGGGTGATGGGCCCCTTGCTGGCTAGAGCCTGTGAGGTTTGGCACAGGGTTCAAGCCTAGGACTTTGGGTGACCCCCCTGGCATTCTTTTTCTTCGGTTTAATTAAGGACAAGTAGAGTCCAGGTTGGAACAGAATGGGGTGATAGGAGAGACAAATATGTTTGTTTTATTTGGGATGAAAAACTCCATCCAAAAACTTAATTAAAAACTCGGAGATGTCTGAAGATAAAAACAGGAATTTATTCTCTTTCCCCCTGGAGAAGAGGGTGGTCTTCCCTATGACTCGTCATGAAAAAGAGACGTGTTACAAAAGACAGAACAAGGATTTATACCCTAATGCAGTCAAGCCCCCTTCCTCGACTGTCTCCTCTCTCTTTGGCTAAGAGGCAGACTTAAGTCTCAGCAGCAAAATCTTCCCCAATAGCAAGTCATAGGGAAGCCCACCACTATTTCCCAGTGGCTGGGAAATAGGTTTACAAAGAACAAGGCTGCTGATTGACAGCAAGGGAGAGGGGGAAGGGTCCCAAAGCAAGGGAGAAGGAGTGAGCCTGGGCTGTCCCTGACTCCCACTGGCCAAGAGGAGGGGCCCACAAAGGCAGGGAATCAGAAAGGGCTTGCTGCTGATTGACAGCAGCGTTGGAGGGGGGAAATTAAGCCAAAACTACCTGAGAGGTTTTCACTCTCCCCAGACACTTTGGAAAAGATGCAACTGCTTATTCTGCATTATACCCAGTCAGTCAACAAGAATTTATTAATCACCCATGGTGAGCCCCAGGGCCTGGCACCAGTTCACAAAGATAGAAATGGAGTGGGGCCCTGCCCTCTGGGAGCTTCCTAGGGAGGGAAGGTGACTGTGGAGGGGAGGCCACATTTGAAGAGGTTTTCCCGTATTGTGTTGTTATCTGGACACAGATGAGATGAGAGGCAGCCTAGGGAGCTAGAGATTTGCTCCACTGATCGTTATCCCTGTGACCTTGGGCCATCAGACCTTCCAGGCTCAGACTGCCTCACTGTACAATGAGAGGATTGGACTCCCTATCTGAAACCCATAACCTTGTGGTCTCATGTTTCCGATCATTTCTGAGATCTTAATCTCCTAATGATTCCTGCCTCCCTGTGACTTTGAGGAAGGTGCCATAGTAGAATAGTCTCTTATAATTATTACAGTGCTCACAGTTGGTATGCTCTTAGGCGTGGGCTTCAGGGTGTGTCAGCAGACCCCAGAGAAAAGGGATAAGCTTGGTGGGTTACTAGGGGCCCTCTGAGGCTGTCTCACCCAAGCCTTGGCTCCAAGACCCCCAGTGAGGGTCACCCACACCGATTCTGAGGCAGCCTGTTTGCTGACTGGCTGGCCGCTCCGATGCTTGGGGAATTTTCCCTGTCGACTTCTTTACCTTCTTAAGTTGTACTGTCAGCCACGGAGCTGAAATGCTGGGGCCCACCACCCTTCAGATGAACCCTTGGGGTGACTTCCTCCCCCTCCCACATTTGTCTCCCTCCCTCCATCTCCTTTCGTTTTCTTGTCCAGTCTCCAGGCATTTCACAACCAAAGTGGCAGAGATTTGACAGGGGGATGGACATGAGCGGAGAGGAATCCCAGAGTGAGGGACACTTTAATTTAGGAGGACATTTCTTTTTAGTCACTTCTTTATAGCTCCAGTCCTATTCAGGGCCCAGCCTGAGTCCACCCTGGTCATGGCATGCCCAGACTGGCCCATGCTGTGGCTAGTGCCCTTCCTTCTCATTGCCAGAACCACCCAAGTAGAAGCTAATTGTCCTTTGCTGGTCTTGTCAAGCTTGGAGCAGTGGGAACAGCGGCTCGGTTTGGAGTCAGGAGAGACCAGTGTTCAGATCCCTGCTCTGTGCTCGAAGTGTGACCCTAGGCCTGTCACTTCTCTGTGACCCTCAGCTTCTTCACCTGTAAAATGAGGGTAATGCACAACACACACACACCCCCCCCCCCCCCCCGGCCCCTCCTCAGAGGGTTGTTGCGAAAAACCAGTATTTATTATTCATTCATGGCAGCCTTTGGTCCCTTTAGATTGTAAGCTCCTTGAGGGCGGGGTCTGTTGTGCTTGGCCCGTGCCTGCACCTCCTAGGTTCTTAATAAATGTTGACTGGTGATTCTCCTCCCCAAGGCCGTGGAGCGCCTTCAGGCACAAGCTGTGCCTCTTCCACCTTTGGTGTCTGTCACGGCACTTGGCAGCCTTGGGCACCCAGGAAGTCCCCAATAAAAGCTCGTGGGTGAGTGGTGTTATGTGCCTGACACACAGAGAGTTATTGATGGCAAAGATGTAAAACATGGATTGTCTTCTGTCCCTTCTTGTGGGTGTGACTCCCAGCAAACCTGTCAGTTAGATGCTTTATTATCCCTGTCTTACAGATGGGGAAACTGAGGCTCCAGCTCACACAGTGAGTTTCTGAGGCTGAATTTGAACCCAGGTCTTCCCGACTCTATTCATCAGGAAGCCTTACATTTCTTTTGTTTAATTTATAAAAACCATTAAAAATCTCAAATACATATAAAAGAGACGCAGCTTATAGTGGATAGGGAAATGAGGAAGACCTGAGTTCAAAGGCGGCCTCAGATACTTCTGGCCACGTGGCCATGGGCGAGTCATAAGAGCCTCTCTGTGCCTCAGTTTCCTCATCTGTAAAATGAGAAGGTTGGGCTGGATGGCCTCTGCGGGCCCTTTCCACATTTAAATCTATGATTCTCTTGGTAGAATTTTATATAAAGCGCTTTCTTTGGAACAGGAAGAGAGCCCTCTCAGAGAATCAGACTTCCAATCTTGCCTCTGGGGTTTACTAGCTGTGTGACCTTGGAAAAGCCACATCCCCTCCCTGTGCCTCAGTTTCCTCATCTGTAAAATGAGAAGGCCTCTGTGGACCCTTCTAGCCTGAGAAAACAAATGGGAAATGCCTTCTTCTTTGTCCTTGTCCAGGTCTGCCCCAGGTTTGAAGATGGCCTTTGCTTTCTGTCAGTTTGTCTTATCTTTCTGCCTCTGGTGTCTGGCAGTGCCCCTTCCACTGGCCCTCTGGGCACAGGGCAGCAAAGACCCTGGGGGAGGGGTTTCACGTGGCCTCGAAGGCAGGGAGCCAACTCTTCTGCAGCGTGAACTCGCCATCATTAGTCCAGCCCTCCTTTGGTGGTTGGGCTTTTGGCTTGGCAGCCACTTTCTTGCTGGTGCCGAGGGGGTGGAATCCCAGAATTTCCCGGTTGGTGGGTGCTCAGCTTTTGCCTAGCCCTCCAAGGGGGCCCTCTGTCGGCAGGGCCTCCCCTACCTTGCAAGGCTTTCACTGTCAGGCCCCTGGGAGGGAGGGCAGGGCCCGTCTCATTTTAGCTTTTGTGTCTCAAGCACCCAGCAGAGTGCCTGGCACCTAGTTGGCATTGAATAAACGATGCTGAACTGCACGGACCTGAATTACATTTGGCCCTGAAGCTTTCTACCCGCGGCTCCTCAGTCAGTCACTATACATGTGTACACACATGTATGTGCATACATACATGTAGGCACCTGCAAACTAAACACAAGGCCATTGGGGCAGGGGAGGAAAGGCCCCAGCAGCTATGGTCAGTATTAGAATGAGTTTCATGCCTGTGGTTGAGCTGTCTCACAAGAGGCTAAAGCTCCAGTAGGAAAGGTGAGGAGGGAGTGCATTCCAGGTGTGAGGGACAGCCAGTGCAAAAGCATGTAGGTGGGAAACGTGAGGCAAAGTCAGTTGGCTGCCCTCTGGAGCCCAGCAGAATAAGCTATGAATATCTTTCTACAAACAGGTACATTTAAAGCTATTTTTTTTGGCATGAAGTAGAAGAACATTTTAAAGAATAATTTATTTTTAGTTTTCAGCATTCACTTCCATAAGATATTGAGTTCTAAATTTTCCACCCCTCCCCAAGACAGTGTGCAGTCTGTTATAAGCTCTACTTATACATTCATATTAAACATATTTTCACATCAGTCATGGTATAAAGAAGTAGAACTAATGGGAGGAACTACAAGAAAGAAGGAACAAAACAAAAGAAACAGAATGCTTCCATCTGCATTTAAACTCCAAAGTTCTTTCTCTGGATGTGGCTAGCTTTCTCTGCCATGAGTCTTTTGGATCATTGTATTGCTGAGAAGGGCTAAGTCTATCATAGTTGATCATCCAGCAATGTGTCTGTTACTGTGTACAAAGTTCTGGTTCTGCTCAGTTCCCTCAGCATCAGTTCATATAAGTCTTACCAGGTTTTTCTGAAGTCGGCCTGTTTATCATTTCTTATAGCACAATAATATTCCATTACCTTTATATATCATGATTTGTTCAACCATTCTCCAATTGATGGACATCCCCTCAATCTCCAATTCTTTTCTAAGGAAGAGCATTTATTAAGCACCTGGTCTCTGCATGGGGCCTGTTTCCTCATCTGTAAAATGAGGGGATTGGACTAGATTATTTCTAGAGGCCTTTCTAATTCTAGGTGGAGGTAGCTACCATGCTGCCTGTGTTGCTGGGGGCAGAGTGGGGAGAGATCATGGAAGGTGGAGTCAGAGACCTGAATTGAGACTCTCTTTGTTTTACTTCCTACACAGGTGACCTTGGGCTAGTCATGGAACTCCATGGGCCTCAGTTTCCCCATTTGTAAGGAGAGGGCATTGGTCTTGCTGGCCTCTGAGGGCGTTTCTTTCCTTAAGATGAGGCTGTTGGACCTTTCAGGTCCTTTCACTTCTGACAACTTACAATCCTGAGGAGCTGAATTTTTCTGTTTGGTGACCAGGAACAAGCAGGGTTTCCTTTCACTAAGTTTGAGTCTCTGATGTTAGTCTTAATTTATGTGAAGCTTTCTTGGGGTTGGGGCCAGGAGTGGTTTCCTGAGCATGGTCAGTCCTTGGGCGATAAACAGGTGGATGGCGGAGGCCCAGGTTCTCTGCCCTCAAATCCCATTGATTGGGATGGCCTTTTTGCACCCTCCAGACTCAGGGCTCATCTCCAGGTTCTGCCTGTGACTGACCACCTTTATATGCATGGTTTCCTTTTGAAGTCTTTTTAGAAGAATCCCTGTGGTGAGCAGAGGTGGGCAGAGGGGACCCCCTGAGCACAGAATGGTCTCTGAGCTTTGAGAGGAGGGCTGAGCTGGTGGAGGGGCTCTTTCCTGAAGCCCATTGCTTGTGAAGGTAAGCCTCATAGCTTCCTGACACCTAGTTCTCCAGTTCTATTTCCAGCTGAGAACCAAGAATATGACAGTGAATGTTCCTGGCTCTCTCTCATTTCTAGTTGCCATCAGACTTCTCTCCTGTGCTATTAGTGCCTGGGCTCTACTAGGCAGGAGGTCTGAGATCAGTTTCTGGTCTGAATAAAAACTGGGAACAAATGATTCTGCCAGACTTGGTGGCCTTCCAGTCCATATCTGTGACTCTGACTTCATGGAAGACAGGGCTGCCTCCATGTTCTGGGTGGCACTTAGCACATCCTTGGCACTGAAGGGAAATACTGAGTTGGTTTTGTCCATGCTCTTGTGTTAAAAAGCAGTGGGGGTAGATTGGAATCCTGGCCCTAACTGGTTCACAGTGGACAAAGCTGTTTGTAAAATAGGGATGATGCCCCCCAAACAGACATGAACAGAGAAGTCCTTGGAGAATTACAGCTTGTGGCTGCTCAGGCTGTGTCTGGCCAGGGTTCCCCAGGAGCCCGGAGGGATGCAGGGGGTTAGTCAGGGAAGGGCAGGGCTGCGGGCCTCAGCCGAGCTGACCAAGGACAGTCCTTTATTCCTGGTGTGTGTGTGTGTGTGTGTGTGTGTGTGTGTGTGCACAGTCTGATTGATTTCTCCTAGATGAGCTATTCATTCTTCCTGTTTGAACTGTGAGGCACTTGCCTGTTATGAGGCAGAAGGTAGTTAAGTGTCGGTAAAGGCCAGGACCTAGCCGACAGGCGCCCTCCCCATGGGCTGGCATTTACAGCTATGTGCTGAGAGCCTCATGGGACCATTAGCATCGGCATCTGAAAGGCTGGCCTGGCTGGACATTTACAACATCCTGTTGCTGGGCCCCTGCCCTGCATCTGTTAGCACAGCCTCCAACAAGGATCTGTCACAAGGACGATGGAAATCCGAGCCCTGGAGCAGCTGGAGAGTCATGTCCAAACAGGGTCCCCCGTAGAGCCTTCCAGGGCAGCTGCGGGGGGGGGGGGGGGGGGGTA
>CM053589.1:200137343-200182018 GCA_028646515.1 Pseudochirops corinnae
TGGATTTGCACCTGTCCGTATTGCACCAGCCCCTTAACCATGACATCATGCACCTCCCTGGCCTCAGTTTCCTGATATGGAGCCAAAGTCTGCTCTTCTGCCGTCCATTATTCTTTGGCTTGTTGTTATTTCAGTCATGACCCTAATGGGGTTTTCTTAGCAAAGATCCTGGAGTGGTTTGCTGTTTCCTTCTCCAGCTCATTTTACAGATGAGGAAACTGAGACAAACAGGGTGAAGTGACTTGCCCAGGGTCACCCAGCTAAGGTCAGATGCCAGAAGAGGAGACTGTCCAGGCCTGTCGCTCTGTTCACTGTTGGCCTAGCTGCCTGTATTAGCGTGTGGTTCAGCTAACAAAGAAGGAGAGACTTGGTGCTTAATAAACCTGGCGGGGGTGGGGTGGAGTAGAGTCTGCGTCCAGAAACCTTAGGGGACGCACTGTCACAGGGGCATCTCCCAGAGTACTTGGCTCACTGTGGCCTCCAAAGCTGAGACCCTCTCCAAGGTCCTGAAAAGACTTTCTCTAGGCCCTGCGTTAGGGCCAGAGGATGAGCTTTAATGTTGGCGTGTGGGTGAGGGAGGTCTTTCACAGGAACCAGCCAAAGAGACCTTTGGACCCAAGAAGGGTAGACTGTCCTGGGGCTTCCTCGAGTATACAAGACCCACGGGGGCATATTGCCCAGCCCTGTGCCGTCCCCTCAAACCCGAATTGGGCAGCTTGCATAGGATCTGACCAGGGGCCAGCCTATAGAGCTGAGGGAAGAGACCTTGGGGCCCAGGAGGAGCCAGCGCCCTCTGCTCCGGCCTCGCTCCCATCTCATCGGGATCTGAATGCTTACGACTTTACCTTTGTGATAATATAACTAACAGCTCTGTGACAGCTGCAGCTCTGCAAAGCACTTGATGACGATCATGTTGTCTCATTACATATGAATACCTCCACGTTATGTTGCTGCTTTTAATTTTTTGTATGCCAGAGGCACACTCTAATATCTCCCTTTCTCCCCCAAAGAACCCTTTCGCTTATTGCAAAAAACGTTTAGCAAAATCTGTTCCAAGAGTGCAACATGCTGCATGTGTAGTCTGCCTCTGTTTTAGGAGAGGAGGGTGAGGTCTTTCTCAGAATGGCCACATTTCAGAACTGAAGGGGGCCTCATTAACCATCTCATGCAAGTCACGCCTGAGATGAATCCCCAGTACAACAGCCTCTAGTGAGGAAGGGTCCACCCCCCTCCCAAGGCAGCTTGTGGCCCTTTTGGAGAATTCCACTGGTTAGAAAGCTTTTCCTCGTAGCATTCCTCAACTTGCACCTTTACCCCTGCCCCATTGCAAGGTTCTGGGATCTGCCTTCTGGGCCAAAGATCAGAGCAATTTCTATCTCATAGCCTCTTAAATACTTGGTGTCTCAGCCCAGCACCCCCCATTCAATGTCTGTTTTCTGAGACCAAGACTAATCACATTTCATCTGCCATCCCAGACTCCTCAGTGTCAAGAGTAGACCACAGAAAATGTGGGGACCGAGCCCCAGATTAGTGTCAGAATGTGGGGAGTGAGCCCCTGATTGGAATTAGAAGACCTGTAGTCACTTTTCTCTGGGTGTCATGTTTTGTGATATGAGAGGGTTGTGAGAGGATCTCTGAGCCCCTTTTCAGCTGTAAATCATCAGATCTGCCTGAATGATTGGTTGGGGTTGGGAAGGTGGGTAGCTGTGTAGAAAGTGAATGGTTCATTTTGGGGTGGTCTCTCTAAGCCTCAGTTTCCTCATCCACAAAATGGAGACATTACCTGCCTCACAGGGTTGCAGGGAAGGCACTTGGTCAGTGTTAGAGTGGAATGATGTTCCTCAGTGGGGAGAGCGGAAGGATTTTATTAAATTTGATTTTAAAAGATGATGCCATGCACCTCCCTCACCACCTCCCTGAGGGCAGTCAGTGAAGTAGGAGGCTGAGGCCCCCCAGGACACCTGTGGAAGGAAAGCAGTGACATTAAAGCTGGGGTGGGGGCTGGGGCTCAGCCTTCCTGCTGGATGAGCTCCAAAGGGCAATCTCCTTTACTGCTGGGGATGAACAAGACGACCCAGGAGGTCTTTATCTCCTCTTTGATTGTCCCATTGCCTTGGAAGAAGCCATCTGTCCTTGTGCTCTGGTGTCCATCCTGCCTGGTTGCCATCCTTCTTCCTTTGACTGCCCTCATTACCTCCCTAATTGCCTACCCCTCTCCTCCCTCCACAGTGTCTCAGAGCTTTCTCTTGTCTCATTTCTAGCCTTGGATTAAAGGGTCTGTCTCCCTTCCCCAGCCTTCCCTGTCTGGAGGATCTGGAGATCCTGGACTGGATCATGGAGATCAGGAGATGTGGGCAGCTGGCTTAGTGGAGCTGCCCATCCTCAGATCAGCTCAGCAGTCAACAAGCATTTATTAAGGGCCTCCTGTATTCCAGGTACTCTGATAGGTTCCAGGGATACAGGCATAAAGAATGAAGCCATCCCTGCTCTGAGGACTTCTGTTCTCTTGGGAGAGACAACAAGTATACACGGCATAAATATAAAGCTGGGGGAACCCTAACAGTGTCTTGCTGATGGTGGGGGAGGAGAGGGATGAGAGAGAGCTAAAGAGGGAGTGCACTCCAGGCAGGGGATATGGCTAGGACAAAGGCATGATGAGGGGAGATGGGTGTTGTGTGTAAGAAGTAGAGGGAAGACCAGTTTGGCTGGATGAGGGGAGGAATGTATAATGAGACTGGAAGGGTCAGTTGGTCAGGTTGTGAAGGGCTCTGAGAACCACACAAGGTAGTGTTTGTTGTATCCTAGAGGCGACAGGGGCTGGTGTTTATCGGGAGGTAGTGATGTACCAGGGTCTAAGATCCCCTCATTGTACAGAGGAGGAAACTGAGGCATGCCAAGGGTCACCTGGCCAGTGTCGGGGGAGTTCTGTGCTCGCTCCACGCTGCAGGTGCCCAAAAGGAGACTTGGCAGCTGCATTTGTCACCTGCTTCCCAGCCTCCTGATCCAGGGTGACTGACTCCTCAGAGTCTGGCAGAGCCTTGGGGAACCAGGGGTGGCTGTGGATGCTTTGGACCCGATGCTGGCTGAGCTCTCAGGACAGACAGACCCAGGTGGTGAGTCCTTCCCCCATGATTCTTGGTCCCTCTTTCCAGTGCTTCCCTCAGGGCTGTGGGGCACAGTCCTAGCTGGGGTGCCCAGGGCATGCCACAGTTCTTTGGCCTCAGTTCCTCCTCTGTAGACCAAGCAGTTGGGCTCTTGTGGTAGAACCAGTGAGGCCGTGGGTGCAAATTCCTTTCCTTTGGGTTCAGTTGGTGGGTTCAGAGCCTCCAGACCCAAGAGCGGCTCACCTGAGAGAGCGTCCAACCCCAGAATCTTTTGGTTTTATGTCTCAGTTATTTACATATTCCCACCCATCCCCCATTTGAACCCTTTCTCCTTAAAGACAAAACTGTTAAAACAGTTACACACAAAAAGCCCCAGCCAGTAATGCTATGGCCTTCCTGGCTGCGCATGTATCACTCTGCCCCAGTGACCCTCCACCTTTCTGCTGGGACAACAGAGGAATGTTTCAGTATAGATTTTTTTAAAGTTTTGAAAGTTTTGTTTTTTAATTCGGAACTTAACCACCAAAAATACAGCCAGCATTTCCTTGTACATAATAGACCAGAAAAAGGATTGTTCGTGAACCTGGGCCCTTTTATAGATTCTATTTTTCTTTTACAACATGTAATTTATTCTGTAACTTTCAACTGGAGCTTCATGTCTGATTTTTTTGGTCTTTTTGTCTCTTCTAAGCATTTAAAAATGCTTCAGTGACTTTTCCCCTCCCCCCATTGATCCTCTCCTTCCCTCCCCCTTTATCCTCTCCTCTGCCCCCATAACCTGAGAGGGGGGTACTGGGTGCCAGCCTTTGCTATGGCAGAAAGTGCTATAAAGGATGGTTTGGTGTCTAGGGGCCCTTGATTTGTGCCCTTTGGCTCCTCTGTCTAGCTGTGGGGTAGATGGTTAAAACCAACCATTTACAGATGAGGAGGGGCCATGATTTAGGGTCGCACAATCGTTGCCTACTTCCTGTTTCCCCAAATTTGTCATTGTTTCCTGCTCCTGTGCCTTTGCATAAGCTGTGACCCATGCCTGGGATGCTGTCCTTCTTTGCCGTTTAGGACTCAGCTGGCCCCTGCTATCCCCCCAGCTGTTAGTGTTTTCACTTCAGAGTCACTTTCCGGCTGCCTCTCAGACTCTGTCAGCACCAGTGTGACCCCTCCCTTCCAGTGCCCCTTTCTGTGTTGTGTCGTGAGCTTCTTGAGGGCAAGGACTGCCTTGCTTTCTTTTATTTCTATTCCCAGTACCTGATGTACGCATAGTCAGCCCTTCCTGAGTGTACTCTCTGTCTCTGCCTTGAATGGCTTGTACGTATCTATGTTTGCAGTTATCTCCCTCACATTTTGCCTTTCATCATATCCCCACTGGACTGTGATTGACTGTTGATTGATTAGAGCCAGCAGATCTGTTACAGTCTATCTGGTCCAGTCCTCCCCTCGATTTTACACTTTGAGGAAACTGAGGCCCAGAGAGGGTCATTTATTTGGCCAAAGTCACACAGCTAGTAGGTAGCAGAGCTGGAGTTCTAACCAAGGTCTTCCTACTGCCCTAACATTCTGCTGGGGTGTGTGTGTGTGTGTGTGTGTGTGTGTGTGTGTGTGTGTGTGAGTGTGTGTGTGTGTGTGTGTGTGTGTGTGTGTGAACATGGACCCAGAGAAATAAATACAAGGAAATTTTAAGGAAGAAACATTCATGAGGACGGAGGGATGGAGGAAGACTCTGGAGGTTCACAGAGCCTTAAAAGGAGGCTCTGAGGCATTCCGAGGATTGGGTGGGGTTGATAAGACCAGGAACGCAAGTAGCTATCAGAAAACGAGCCGTCTTCATTTGCCTCAGCAGATGAAGTGCTGGACAGCTCCACCTTGGTGGAGTGGGGTGGGGAAGGCCAAGGAAGGCTGGTCCAAAGTGGGTCAGAGGGTGGAGGAGGCTCATTCGCTGGACCACGATCATGGGTCTGGGAAGAGCCAGGTGAGGCGTAGGATGCCTCCTATCCCCAGGCTGGGGACTGGAAGCTAGGCCCGGAAACTTGTTCTTTCCAGTATTTTGATGACTGAATTCCAGTATAATTGGTTTGCTATAAAATCCTACATGTTTTATTTTGTTCATTTAATAACCTTCTGAGAAAGGCCCATAGGTTTCACCAGACTCCCAAGGGAGTCACCAGCACACAGAAGTGTTCAGAAGCCCTGGACCTGTCCCCCTTCCTCATTTTACAGAAAGGAACACTGAGGCCCAGAGAGTGGTTCCGCCCTACCCCCATCACCCAAGATTCCAAGTCCTAGAGCTCGAGTTTGCAGTTAGACTCCAGACTCCAGATCTGCTCTCTTTGGTGTTGGAGGGAAACCACGAGGGGACCTTGCTCCATGAGCTTCCTAGTGATCTCCAGTCTCCTTGGGGAATTGTGACACTGGGCAACTCTTTGGGACTTCTGCATCGGGAGCATCTACCTGTCCATTGTCTGTCTGTCTCTGTCTCTCTCCTGTCTCTTCTCCCCCTTTCCCCTACCCCCTTTCTCTCTCTCCCCTTCCCTCTCTTCCTCTCCCTTCCTTTCCCCTCTCCTCTAGTCCCCCCTCTCTCTTTCCTCTCTCCCTTCCCCCTTTCTCCCTCTCTCTGCCCTCCTCTCCTCTCCCTCCTTGTCTCTCTCTTCCTTGTCTCAGCATTCCCCAGAGAGGAAGGACCATGGGCTGGTGCAGCTCCTCACTGCTCATCCATTCCATTTGCAGAAACGTGTTCCTAATTTATCCTTTATCAGATGAGGATCCAGTCAGATAATACAAACAGCACTTTGTCAGCCTTAAAGTGCTATGTAAGTGTAGTGGTGGTTGTTATTGATGTTGGTATTCTGTGAGAGTGCTGGGATTTTAACCCATTTCTCTGGTTCCATGTCACTGACCACGCTTGACTTATTCCAGAGTAAACCCCCATCTGCCAGGGAGATCAGAATTTCCTGGCATTAAGAATATGTATGTTTATAAAACCTCCTATTCCGAGTGGTCCCTCCTGCTTGCAGGAACACAGCTGCTTCCCAGCCGAGGGCCTGTTGCTTGAACTACAGCCTATAGGTTGTGGGCCTGGGACCCTCTTCTGTGTCCCATGTATTCTCGTTGTTCCTCTCCTGATTTCAGGGGGAGTTGGGAAGGCACAGACCCAGGGAGGGGACATTCTGCCACCAGGAAAAACGTAATGGTTTTCTTTGTGGATTCTGCTGTTTAGAAATGAGAACCTTTGGGACCTGGTGCCAACATCTCCATGCCCAGAGGCAGTGGGAGGAGCCTGAGGTTTAAGGGCACAGGACCCATTCTTGTTTGTTTGTTTTGTTTGTTTGTTTTGCATTTTGGAGGGGGTAAGGCAGGGCAGTTGGGGTTAAGTGACTTGCCCAAGGTCACACTAGTCGGATTTGAACTCAGATCCTCCTGACTCCAGGGCTGGTGCTCTATTCACTGAGCCACTTAGCCGCCCCCACAGGACCCATTCATAAGAGCAGTGGAACCTTAGGGGAACCTCTTCTTGTCTCTGAGCCTCAGTTTCCCTAAACTGTAAAATGAACTAAGTGATCTCTAAGCTTTCCCCTGATTCTGCATTTCTAGGCCTGGGGTCACTGCTGGAAAACACAGTCCCAGATATTTCAACAATTGGATGTATCTGTGATTTCCTTTTAGTTGTTCAGAAAACAGCCCAGCTGTGACTTCTCATCCTGCCCAGCTCCCTTGCAGGGATCTAGTACTGTCCTGTGATGAACCAAAACAGCCAGAAGGAGCCGGAAACAACAGATGAAGGCACGGGGAGGGACTTGGGTGGTTCTTTAACAGAAAAACATTTCTTCTTCTCATAGTCTTGGATGGAATTCCTTTTAGACAAATATTGAGGATCCTAAGATTTGGAGCTGGGAAGGACCCCCAGGTTGACCATGGAGCCCAGTCCTTCATGTTACACTGTAGGAACCTGAGGGCTAATCAAACAGCAACCAGAAAACATTGTGAAGCACCAGTTAGGGACTCAGGGTGCAAAGATTGTGCCTGCCCTTGAGGGGCTTCCATTCCCAGAGAGGGGAGTTCCTTAGAAAGAGCTGAGCACCTGGCACGGGGCCCCTGTGTGGCCATGCCTGGGACAGTCAGTCTGGAGGGCCCCCCAGAGAGGAGCAGCACCTTGGTACCTGAGCCTTTTGCCCCAGGGGTTTTCCCCTTTCAGCCGAAGCAGGTAGGAAATGCACAGGGTTTTATTTTTTTTTAAGACTTATTAAAAATACCAAGTAATTCTAAGTGACCTCCAGCCTTAAAGTTAGGAGTCTCAGCAAAAACTTCCACAGTCCCGCTCCAAGGGATTTCTTTTGTTTTCTCTTACTTATCTGTGTCCCTTTCAGAAATCTCCTGATGTGAATGGAAGACTTTGTCAGTTAGCCAGCTTTTACATAGCACCTACTATGTACTGGGCCAGCTTTTACATAGCACCTACTATGTGCGGGGCCAGCTTTTGCATAGCGCCTACTGTGTGCTGGGCGCTGGCTGAGCATTTTACAAACATTTCATCTAATCCTCGCAACAGCTTTAGGAGGGAGGTGCAGTGATTACCCTCACTTTACAGTTGAAGAAACTAAAGAGGTTAAACGCCTTGTCCAGACACAGAGCTCCTAAGTGTCTGAGGCTGGATTTGAATTCAGGTCTTCCAAAGAAGAATGAAGGACAGATTTGGATTGAACTAGATGGCTGCTGTGTACCAACTTCTAGTCTCTTTTTCCTTATACCTGAAATCAGAGATGAGACTATTTTTCAATCTCTTAATGGGGTCAGAATATTTTAGAGATACCCTGTTTTCCAGAGCCAGGGCCTAACAAGCAGGCTGTGCCCTGAGTTTGGCATAACAATAATCCTTTGTGCTCAGGATGATCTCACCCCCCTGGCAAAGTGTAGAACTTGGACCAGTACCAGGTGTTCCTTAGGGATTTAGCTCCCCCTATTTCCCAGGGCCCTCCATCCCATGGTTCCTTGTCCTGTCTGTGTTCCTTGTTGCCGGCAGATACTGTACCAGAGCTCTGATTCTATACCCAGCGGGGTGGCCACGACCCCTAAGATTGGATACAAGGACTGTTCCCATGGGAGCCAAGAATGCTTGATTGTTCCAAGAAATGCCAGCCTTGAGAACTGTCTCCAAGATCTAAGGCTGAGTATATATGTGGCCCTAGCCTGAGCAGCGGTAAGCCCTCCTTCTCAGAAGGGGGACCTTCACATGCCGACGTCACTGTGTCACTTCCCTCCCTCTGAAGTTAATTGACTTCTGCTTGTGTTCTGACTCTCCTGTCTCTAGCCTGCAGTGTTTGGCTCTGGCCACCCACAGGTTAGAGACTGGCCTGGTCCAGTCGATAATGGACATGATAGAATGTAGCTTCTTGAAGGAAGGTAATGTTTCATTTTTTGGCAGCTCTTTCCCCCAGTGCCTAATACAGTAGAGACTTAATAAATGCTTGTCATTTGGTTTGTTGACCTGTGATCTTGCCAACCTGGGCCCTCTGATCATTGAGGCCACACACAGCCCCTCAGTTTTTATCCTTGGCAGTCCACCCAAGGTCTGGAGGGAGGGCGGGATGTTAATGGAACCCTAGGGAGGTCAGTGATGGTGGAATGGACACAGGGAAGGATGGAATGATGTTCCCCACAAGGCTCCCAATTTTTCCCTGCTCAGAAGCTCACTCTGGTTCTGCAGCCAGCTTTGCATCTCCCGGTTTCTGTCCTGTGCCTTATAAATCTTGTGGGTGGCTTTTGTTCAAAGTGAGAAAATCCAGTTACTTTGCCTAAGAGGCAAACTCAAGAGATTGTAAACACCTGAATCTGCAGACTGCTCTTTTTACTTAAAGTGATTTGTTCAGTGTTGTAAGGTGATAAATGCTGGTGGGACTGGAGAGGGGAGAGGAGACAACCCCAGGCCAGGCCCTTGTGGGGGGTCCCCACTGGTTGGTGTAATGATAGCTTGTGCTGACTTCTTTCCTCTTCCACTTCTACTTTTGGCCTTTCTTCTATTCATTGCTTGGTGCCTAGCATGTTGTAGGGCTTAGTAAATGGTCATTGCACTGAATTGGGTTGGCTCTCTGGAAGGGGGAGAGGGGAGGATCCTGGGAAAAATGGGGGGGTGGTATTTAAAAAGACATCAGTAAAAACTTATTTTTAAAAAATATCTTATTCCTTTAAAAAAAACTCAGAGACGTCATTCTTAGCCAACTACCCTGCCTTAAGGAACCTCAGGCAGTCTCCCATAGATAGGCAGAGATTCCTTTCACTGCATTCTTCCCTTTCTTAGGCTGTACTTGAAGTGATAAGAGCTGCTTTTATACATATATTCTCTCATTTGATTCTCAGGGCAACCCTGGGAGGTGGGTGTTATAGTTAGCCCCACTTTACAGCTGAGGAAGCTGAGGCAGATGGGGGAAATGATCTGCCCAGGGTCACCCTGCCTAGGCAGATTTGGCTTGGGGTTTTCTTGACTCCAGACCCAGTGCCCTGCCCTCTGCACCAGCTCTCTGTCACAAGTGACATCTTTTAGATAGAAACTCTGGGTGCCCCTAATGTAAGGAGGCAGTAGGGCATAGTAGGGAAAAAAACTACACCCCCCTGGCCCCCAAAAAAACCTTGGGTTCCTCTCCAGGGGCATTGCTTACTCCGCATGACCTTGGGCAGATCATTTCCAGCCCACAAAGCTTAGGAGTTGGACCAGCTGATCTCAGGGACCCCCCAGCCCCCGACGGTGGCCCGCTGGGGCCTTCTCCCTCCGAGTCCCTCTAGATTGTCTGCCCTCCTGGCGTGCAGGAAGGCAGTTAAGTGTGCCCAAGGTCACTGAGGATGTCTAATGGTTGTCCTCACACTCTACCTGGTATGGAACAATAATGAGGGTTTTTTCATTATTTTCGGGTGAGCGATCCTGGCAGATGCTGACAGCCAGCAGATGTGTAAAGTTCGAGGTGATTTGTAAGGGGCCGGCTCATCTGACGCACAGTAATTGCATGGTGGGACACTGTCACTCAGAGTCTTGTCCTGCTCTGTCAGAGGAAGGTAAAGGTCAGTTCACAGAAAGAAGGGACAGCGTTCAGCGGGAAATGAGAAACGGATTTTCTGCCATCCCGTCCTGGCAGCCTTGGGATCAATGGCCAGAGCCTGGTCATCTCTGCAAGTCTGGTCCCTGCCGGTCCGAGCTGATGCTGGGGGGTTTGGGTCACATGTCAGCCCAGCAATGGCCTAAGCAGAAGCATCTGAAGCTGGGGGGGGGGGGGGAACCTGCGGCCTCAGGGCACATGTGGTCTTCTAGGTCCTTGGGAGCGGCATTTTGACTGAGTCCAAGTTTTGCAGAATAAATCCTTTTACTTAAGGGGATTTGTCCTGTGAAGTGTGGATTCAGTCTGAGCGATGCTCTTGGGGACCTAGAGGGCCATATGTGGCCACAAGGCTGCAGGTTCCCCACCCCTGGAAGAGATACACTTGGAACCTTCTTGATTTTAAACACTTATGTTGCTCTGGGAATTCTTGAGCCAGGCTGGTGTGGGAGGACATTATTTCCTTTCTCCTCTTAAACTAGAGTAAGGGCCAGCTTCAGCTCCTCTCCTACTGGCTACATCACTTGACTCCTGAGCCTCAGTCTCCTCGTCTGTGAAATGGAGTCAATAATTCTTGAACTACCTTCTTCAGTGGGTTGTTGAGAACTTTGTCACCTTTAATGTGCTGTAGAAATGTGCATTATTCTGTGGCCTTTGGTGAGCTTGTTAGTTAGAATGTCAGCGCTTCGCTTTTTCCAGGGATGTAAGAGTGAGATTTCATTATTTCTCATGGATATTAAAAAGACGTTGACTGCCCTAACTGGGAGGAAATATTCCTTCCTCCTTTCCTTCCTTCCTTCCTTCCTTCCTTCCTTCCTCCCTTCCTTTTCCTTCCCTTTTAAAATTTCTGTGTTCCCAGGGCTTTTTATCAACTTAAAACAAAAACCAGAACCAACCACCAGTCATATCTCAGGACCAGCTCAGTTATGAAATAGGCATCTTGACCATTTATATCTTGTTTGTTTGGAGGCTGTAACCCTATCTCTCAAAGAGGAGCAGAGGAAAGAGGGATGCATTTCAAGTCACAGGACCTGAGTTCAAATCTCAGCTCTGCCATGAGCCATCTCTGTGACCTTGGGCAAACCAGGTGACTGCTCTGGGCCTGAGCTTCCTCATTTGTGGAATGAGAGGGTTGGACTGGCAGCTCTCTTAGGTTCCTTCTAGTTGTCAATCTGTGGTCTGTGATTTCATTGTCATCTTCCAGGTACATTTCTTTTCCTTATTTTCACTGCCTGGATTTCAGACCTGTCTTTGCTTCAGGGCACATTCACTTTCCTCCATTGCTTGAAAAGTGAATTTTAAGTACCTGTTCAGTGTTATTTCCTAACTTCCTTCCCTGGACTCCAAGAGAGATAGTATATGGAATTTAGAAATATTCAATTCCCCAGACACTGATGAAACACCTCCTGTGTGCAGACAAAGATTTGATCCTAAAAGCCATAAACAAAACAGAATGGGAGAGAACTCTATGAGAGGTCCAAACAAAATACTATCTAAGGGGGGAGGGAAGACTTAACATTCTTTTCCTACAAACATAAACTCATAGCCATCAACAAAAATAGTCGATTAACTAAAAGTTGATTAAATTCAAAAGAAAGGGCAAAATCTTACCTAAATGCTTAGCCTTTAACAAGTAGAACCAACAAATGAACTAATAAGGAAAGAATTTTTTTTGCTTAAAAATAATTTTTTTAAAGTAAGAAAATGTTTTTGTTTAAATAATAATAGTATATTTTTTTTCGGCCCCCTGAGCTAAGGTCCCACTGCTTGTCACCCAGCTCTGCTCTTTTCTGCCTGTTTTTCCTGATGTAGCTAGTGGGTCAGTGGGCAGCCGGTCCCTCATGACTGGTATTTCCATGTTTCCTTGTAGTAAAGGACTCTTTTGATCTTGCAAGAACCTTAGGAAACGTCACAAAGGCTTCATGGAGAAGGCAGTACAGTCTGATTCCTGGATAAAGGAGAGAATGGAGATCAGAGGACAATTGCTTTAGAAGGCCAGGAGCCACAGTCCGCCATATTGTCTTCAATAAAAAGCCTTCAAAAGAAAGCCTTCAGGGAGGCAACTTGGCATTGCACCTGGACTCAGGAAGATCTGGGTTCAAATCCCACCTTAAACACTAGCAGTATAACCCTGGGCAAGTCACTTGACCTCTGCCTCAGTTTCCTTATCCATTTCCTCATGCAAGGAAACAACAGCCTCTAAGGTCCTTTCTAGCCTTTAGACCTGTGATCTGATGACTCCACCAGTTTGGCCATAGCCGGTGGGAGGTGCCTTGACTCAAGGGAAGGGACAGCATTCTGTTTTGGAGTTAAGGCTGCACGTAAGGAGACTCTTCCAATGGGCCAGCCTATTAAGAGAGGGACCACGCTGATTCCTCTGGGGACGTTGTGTCCCATTTACTCCCCTGCTTCAGGAATGAATCCTAGATCTCCAGCTCCTACTATATCTCTGTCTGTACCTTCAATACCTACGTTCATATTGCTGTCCTCTCCACTGAGGGCTGTACCATCATCACCTCCCTCCGTTTCCCAAGATCGACCCCGATTTTGTGTGAATCACCTGTCACTTTTCAAAGAAGCCAAGAGGCCTGGGCCCCCAGAGGTGTCCTTCATTCAGTCATTCTGAGCCTTCTTTTCTTTCTTTCCTTCATCTACAACTGAAGTTGTGTTTGGAATAACAGATGGGGGGCACTGACATCTCATTGTCATACCGATTGTTCATTGTTCTGAGAAGGGCACATCATAATTCATTAGCGATAATTATTCCCTGGACGCTGCCTGTACTTCGTCACCCAGCCGCTTCATTAACTTAGGAGCGGGTCTCCCATTCTGGCGGCTCCAATCGATGAAGATATATTTAGAATGTACAAGTGGATGCTATTAGTTACAATATATTAACTGCCTAATTTAAAATAAAAAAGGCGATCTTTATGAAGGGCAATTAACCACTAAGTGTAATTGATAATTCATATACCTGTGATTAGGAAAGACAAATAATAAGAAAGAAATGAATGACCGACATTATTGGAGAAGACATTGCCAGCCCCTTCAGGAGTGCAGGCTGTATGGGCACTGGCTGACGCCCATCTCTTATGGCATCGTGTCTGTCTTCAGGAAGGTTCTGTGGCTTACCCAATGTCTGATTTTTCCTCCTAACTTCTACAAAATGTTCATTATTTTGATTAAATGAGATAATATTAGCACAATGCCTAGCACGTAGTAGACATCATGTAAATGTTAGTATTATTGTTCCTATTTAAATCTGACCTCATTTAGAGAATTAAAGAATGCAGGCTTTGTGTGTGTGTGTGTGTGTGTGTGTGTGTGTCTGTGTGTCTGTGTCTGTGTGTGTGTCTGTGTGTGTATGTGTGTGTGTGTGCCTCTGTGTGTGTGTATGTGTGTGCCTCTGTGTGTGTGTGAGTGTATGTGCCTCTGTGTGTGTGTGTCTGTGTGTGTATGTGTGTGTGCCTCTGTGTGTGTGTGTCTGTGTCTGTGTGTCTGTGTGTGTGTCTGTGTGTGCGCGTGTGTGTGTCTGTCTGTGTGTGTGTGTGTGTGTCTGTGTGTGTAAGCACTTTCTGTAGTTAGACTAGAGGTGTAGCAATAGGAACAACCATAATAATTGTAATAACTCCAATTTCTCTAACAATTTGTTGGTTACAAAGCTCTTTCCTCACAATACTGTGTTGAGCTCTGGATACCACATTTTAGGCAGGACCTTGACCAGCTGAAAAAAGAGAAACCAAGTTAGTGATGGTCTGGGGTCCATATCCTGTGAGAATTAGTTGAAGGGACTGGAGTTGTTTACCCTGGAGATGAAATGGTAAGTGGGTGAACATGGTAGGTGCTCTCAGGTAGGTGAAGGTCTCACCAGGAGGAATTAGATTCCTCCAGTTGAGCACTGAAAGGGGAGACTGTGCAGGTAGAAGTTGTAGGGGAGCAGATACGGCACCAGTATAAGGGAAATGAACACTTAGAGCTGTGTGTCATGAAGGCAGTGGGCTCCACTGAGCCCCTTCAGCTGCAGAACGAATGGCCCCTTCTTGGTCATCTGCTTGTCTAAGGGTCTCATCCTTTATTGGCTCATGGCCCTCTTTGGCAGTGTGATAAAGCCTGTGAACTCTTCTCACGGTCATGCTTTTAAATACTTAGATGAAATGCAAACTTTCATTTAGAAGGTATTGAAAAGAAAGGTGCATGTTTTTTCCCATCCAATTTCATGGACCCCTTGAAATCTATCCATGGGCCTTTGGAGGTATATGAGTCTCAAGAAAAAAGTTTTTAGAGGAAATTTTTGGTCCTATTTGAATTGAACTAGATGGCACCCATGGTCTTTTCCAACTCTGAGGGCCTCTGATCTTGTGATGTGCTAATTAAGTATGTCAAATTATCAGCATTCATTAAGTGCCTACTGTGTGCCAAGCACAGTGCTCAGTGCTGGGGACACAACTTGAAAATATAGAAGTAACTTAAATGTTTTCCCTGTTCTCTGATTTGAATATCACCTTTTTAAATTTAGTTTTATTTTATTTTCAGTTCTGGATTTCCTCCCTTTCTCACTCATTGAGAAAGCAAGAAAAACAGAACTGGTTAAATGATGTGTATAGCCAAGCAAAACAAATTTCTGCAGTAAGCCACTTTCTGGGGAAAAGAATAGATGTCATTCTACACCCTGAGGAGTCCATCACCCATGAGTCCTCTGGAATTGTGCTTGATTGTTGCGTCGGTGGCAGTTCCTGAGTCTTTCAGAGTTGTTTGTCTGTATAATAATGTTATTATTGAATGAATTCTTCTCCTGGTTCTGCTCACTTCACTTTGTATCAGTTCATACAAGTCTTCCCAGGTGTCTCTGAAACCATCCTCTTTATCATTCCTCAAAGCACAATAATATTCTATCACATTCATATTCCATGACTTGTTCAGCCATTGCCCAGTTGGTGGGCATCCCTCTAGTTGCCAATTCTCTGCCAGGGCAGAAAGGGCTGCTACCAATATTTTTGCATATATGAGTCCTTTTCTTCTTTCTTTGATCTCTTTGACTTCATAGCGGCATTGCTGGGTCAAGAGTAGTACAGTTTAATAGTTTTTTGGGAAGAGTTCTAACCCAAATGGTTAGCATTTGTAATTTTCCTTTTTTTATCGGCTTTGTCAGTGTGATGAGCATGTGGTGGTTACTTCAGAATTGTTTTGGTTTTTATTTCTCTAATTGTTTAGAACAGTTTTCATGCATTCATTGGTTGCTCCTATTTCTTCCTCCGAAAACTGTCTATTCATATCCCTTCACCATTTATTGATTGGAAAATGGCTCTTAGTCTAATAAGTTTCTCCACTCCCTATATATCTTAGAAATGCGACCTTTATCAGAGAAGCTTACTGCAGATATTTTCCCCCAGTTTCCTGCTTCTCTTCCATTTTAGCTTCTTTGGTTTTGCTCATGCGAAACTCCTTAAATTTTATGTGGTCAGACTTGTCCGTTTAACCTCCCGTGAAGCTCTCTTTCTCTCATTTCAGTATGACCTCCTTCTCTCTCCACAGATCTGACAGGTAATTCCTCCCACACTCCTCTAATTCGTTGATATCACCTTGTGTGTCTGTTTCCGCCATTCTTTGGTACTAGGTGTGAGATGCCAGCCTGTGCCCAGTTTCTGCCAGATCACAGGGTCCCCAGCAGTTTTCCTTAGATAGTGATTTCTTGCCCCAATATCTGGGATCTTCGGGTTTTTCCAACTTTGGATTACTGTGCTCATTTGCATCTGTATATTGCATACCTAATCTGTTTCATTGGTCAGCTTCTCTGTTTCTTACCCAGTATCACGTTGTTTTGATGATTATGACTTTGTGGTATGGACTGAGATCTGAGACACTAGGCCTCCTCCCTTTCCACATTTAAAAAAAAAAAATCATATCCTTTCTTTGGAGAGAATACAGAGGCAGACTTCATCATGGTCCCAGAATGAGCCCAACTTTTTGAAATTAGTGAGTCCAGAATAATAAGGTTTCATAATAATGATGATAAATCAGATGTATATTATGGAGCCTCAGAATTCGTATGGTCTTAGGACTAGAGCTGAAAGGCCACCTAGTCCAGCCCCCTGGAAGCCGAGGTGGTGTGCCTTGCCAAATACCACACAGGTGTGAGTGGCACCGTCCACGTCAGGAAGCCTGTGTGATGCTCTAAGGTTCACGGTGGTACCCTGAGGGAGATGACACAAGCGCTGTTTTATAGCTGAGGAAGCTTAGTCTGTCAGTCAGCAAGCATTGGTCACTGGTGCCACGTGCTGGAGGTACAAAGGAAGGACAGACAAGACCCTGCCCCTTCCTCCCCTGGAGCTCACGTTCTAGTGGAGGAGATGACACACAAAGGCTTCTCAGTGGAGTAAAGACAGCACCTTCCACCCAAAGCGGAGTGGCTGAGCTTTGGCTCTGGGGCTTGGGGGGGCCATCCTGGTGGGCTCCATGCAGTAATTAAGTATATACATGCAGCTGTCCTTTAGGAAAAGTTAACCGCCAGTCCTTTGTCTGACATCTCCCCATTCTAATATCTGTCCAAAGGGATGGAGCGGGTGGTCTTCTGAGGGCCTTTCCTCCCCTCTGATCTGTGATGTGATAAACCTGTCCATCCATGGTACTTGCCACAGCTCCTAGCACGCAGTAGGCACTTAATAAATGTTTATCGATGGATGTATTGATTGATTCTATGGGCCTTGTGTCTAAGATTCTCCTAGAACTAGGAGGGATGGCTGGTCTTGACACTTAAATTCCCGCTCGCCCATAGAGACTTGGTCCCACGTGTGACATTTAGACTGGCCAGATCTTGCGTTTCTCACCCTCTGCCCAATCTCACCATAGGATCAAGCGATCAGGCTTGAAACTTCAGTTCTGCACGAACGAATCTCAGAAATCTCGGGGCAAGTTTGTGGGACTGCTTCAGCGTTTGGGATTTGACATCTCGGTGAATGAAGTCACGTCTCCTGCCCCAGCTGCTTGCCAGATTCTGAAGGAGCGAGGCCTGCGGCCCTATCTGCTGGTTCATGATGGTAAGACTGACTTCACTCCCCTAAGCCTGAGGAAGCTCATTAGGAGAGGGTGGATTTATTCTGGACGGTTCAGATCTCAGTAGCTGATTGTGTGGCCAACTCATAGAAGTGTTTATAGAGGTCCTTCTGAGATGCCCAGAAGTGAACCCTCTTGAGTTTGTGGGTTTGTGGGCCTTGGGTTTGTGGCTGCCCAGAGGAAACATCTCCATTTAGTGATGATGAGAAATTTAACTTTATTTTATCTTTCTGTCCACTTAACTGTCCATTCACCTGTCTGTCTGTCTCATCTCTCCATCGATCCTCCTATCTACATCCATCTGTCTGTCACCTATCCACTTATCTGTGCAAAATCCACAGGTATTTACTAACCCCCTCATAACGGGTTTGGGGAATTGTAGAGCCATGTAAGCATTCTTGCTTCTCACTCACTGGCTGGGTGACCCTGACCCTGAAGCCCTGTTTACTTCAGGTTCCTCATCTGTGAAATGGGGGTGATCGAGAGGCCCCCCCCACGAGACAGTGACTGTAAAGTGCTGAGCACAGTGCCTGGCACATGGTGACTGATGCTGGCACAGAAAACGACCATAGACCGGGATGGGGAGACGGGACTTGGGTGCACATGAGCTCGATTTCTGTCCTTGACTCAGTTTGGTCAAATAAATCCTTGTTCCTAGCCTAGGAGGCCCAGGGGACCCAAGGCTGGCAGGGAGCAGAAAGGGAGAGAGCAAGTTTTTCTCTAGCCCTGGGCTAAGGGCTTTTTTTATTTCCTTTGACCCTCATAACCACCCTACAAGGTAGGTGCTAATATCATCTCCATCTTGCAGATGAAGAAGCACAGATAAGATGACTTCTCCAGGGTCACACAGTAGCTGGAATAGGCTTTGAACTCAGGTCTTGCCGACACCAGACCTAACTCAGTCCCCTTCCTGTGCCACCACTTGCCTCTGGGCCTCTGAGGCCCCTCATCTGTGAGAAGCCTGCAGCCCAGGGTCCCCTGAGGTAATAAAGATCAGAGGCAGGCTTCGAACCCAGGTCTTTTGATGCCCAAGTCAGTGCTCATTCTATTACACCTTGAACTGGAAGGTGATTTAGGAAGGGGTCATTTGTAAATGCTTAAAAGAGAAAAATAATTCTCTGTAGGAAATTAAGGAAAATTAGTTCCTTTGAATTTTTTTTCCCTAGTGGCTAGTGATATATAAATCATAAATTATATTTGTGAATGTGGAAGAAAAAATGACCCACCTCTGAGTTTCCGTTCTGTGGGAGGACATTTTTTGTGCTCAGAAATCAGGTTGGGATACTGACAAAAGGACTTTGGTAAAGTTTGGCTGTGTGGGAGACTGGTGACTTGGGGGAGGGTGGTTTTTTATTTTATTTCATTTTCTGTTTTGAGGAGAGCAGACAGAGCAGGGTTGCCTTGTACCTTATGCATATTTTAAGAGGATGCCATTGAGCAGCCTGGAGAATTCTCCAGATTTTCTATCTCATCTGTGGCTCCTGCCTATCCCCCCCAGGCTTTTGACCTGCCTCTGTTTTCATCTTAAAATAGCTTCTGTAGCCCCAGAAAATCTTTCCTGGGCCGTCCCAGAGCTGAGCCTTAGATGGAGACAAGAGGCCCTAATGGAAAGACCTGAATAGCTCATTACCAGCCCTTCCACCTAGTTAAAGGAGGCTGTTCTTTGGCCCCTAGCAAGTGTTAGCTTTATTGAGAGCTCTTCCTTAGTAATGTAAGCGCTGCTTGAATGTGGTTCTGCAAGGAAGGGTGGGAAGTGATTTATCAGGAAGGAAGAGGTCTGCCAATGCATAATGAATAATAATAATACATTAATAACATGTTTTATTACAATGTATTCTCCATATTTTATAAGAAACATTGTGTGTGAGAGGGAAGACAGTGCCGGGTTCTCAGTGGGGATCCCAAGGATGGAGGCAGTTTCATTTTCATACAAAGTGCTTTCCTAGTGATCTTTGGTTTTTCAGGGTCGATTGATCCTCTGTAAATTTTGTTTGGAAGCCAGTCTTCGTTTCACCAGCAAATGTCGATGATTCAGACCTTTTGGACTGTTGGAACTTCATGAAACAGCCCTGGGTCACAGGCCGTGCCGTCCCCACCTTGACCATCAACAGTCATCATTGCGTTAATGAATTACGGGTGAAGAGACATTCTTAGAGTTCAAAGGAAACAACCTTTTCCCCCAAATGATTCAGTTTCCAAAACAGGAATTCTACAACCCTTGCTCTCCAGCCAGAAGGGGATTCAGAGCCCATCCAGTCCAACCCTTCCATTTCACAGATCAGGAAACTGAGGCCCAGAGAGGGCCGCACACAGGCTCATAGCTGGAGACAGAGAAGGGCCCTCAGCGTCCACCTCTTGGATTTTACAGAAGAAGACGCTGAATGTTGTGAAAAAAATGTTATTTTTCTTTAGATTTTTACCTGGCAGCACCCGCTCTCTGAATATTCAGAGCAGTCAAAAGTACTGTCCTCTCAAAATCTTTCAGAATCCCTGCTCTGCTCTCTCATGCCTTAGCTTTGTATCCCAGCTCTGTGTCATCTGAAAATTGTGTCAGCATATTGTCTGTCCAGGTTGTTGATAGAAACATTAAAAAACCACAGGGTCAAACACAGATCCCTGGGGCACTCCACCGGAGACCTTCCAAACTGACACGGACCCAGTCATCGCTACTCTGGGCTTGCTCAGTTCCACTGAATTGTCCTTGCTCAGCCTCCACCTCTTCATCTTTTCCCGAGAATAGCTTGACAGTCTGTCTAGGGCTTTGCTAAAATCTTGCCAAACTGTATTTGTAGTGATACCCTGATGTGTCAGTCAGGTGATCCAAAATAGGGCGAGCAGAACATGACCCATTCTTGGTGAAGCCAGGCTGACCCCATGACAGCCGCTTCCTTTTCTGGGTATTCACAGACCGTTCCTTTATCAAGAAGACATTGTAGACAGGAATCCACGCCAAACTCGTTGTCTGGTAATGTCAGAGCCTCCTCTTCTTCAGGCAATCCTGGGTGGACTGCTTCGATCCTCCACCATCTTCCAAAAGGTCCTGGCGCCGTCTCCAGCTTCACAACTTCTGGGTTTTTCAGTCCTTTGGAATGGAGTTCGAGGCCCGCAAGGGCGGTTCCATTACTGTCTTCCAGCTCATCTTGGGCATCACCTTCCTGGTGGCCATCTTCTCCTGACCTTTCACAGCCCAAAGATCATTCTGCCCAACTTAGAGCACAGAAAGCTACCCGGACGTCTTCTCTCCATTGGCCCATTGGCCCAGCTCATTGTTCCAGCCACCCCAAGCAGCACTGAGTCTCCCCCAGTGCCCGAGGGCTCACTCTCCTGCTCCTCAGTATTTTTCCTCTCAGGCTCCTTCCCACTTCTCCTGTCTATGTCTGGACTGTGCATAGATGTTCACATATTGTTTCTTCCATTAGAATGTAAGCCTCTCGAGGACAGGCACCATGGTTGTGCCTTTCTTTGTCTCTTCAGTGCCCGGCATGAGCTTAAGAAATGCTTGTTGACTGACCGATAGCCTGTCCTTCCACTGAACCTCTTATTTCCCCAAATACATTGACCTTTCAAGAAGACCCACCTTCGTCCTCCCTCATTAGCTCTGCTCACCAGCCTGAGCTCATGCTGACCATCAACACCAGATGATCTTCTTCTTTAAAAAAAATTATTACTTATTTTTAGCATTCTTTTGTTTATATTTTTAAAAATTTTGAATTCTGAATTTTCTCCATCCCTCCCACCCCTCCCCAGCCCATTGAGAAGGCGAGCAGTGTGCCCTCAGACACTCATCTTGAAAGGCATTGTGGCCTAGTGTTTAGAGTGTTGGACTTGGAGGAGTCAGGAAGACCTGGGCCCCCCTCGGACCCTTACTGGCTGTGTGGCCCTGTGTCACTGAGCCTGACTGAGCCTCAGGTTCTCACTGGTAAAATGGTGATCCTGATAAGACCTTTTGTAATACAGAGCGGACAATAGCTTCAGGTGCTTGGCAGACTTTCAGGCCTCAGTCTTCGGTGTTACTTCTCATTCTCATGGCCTATGCAGAGTCTGTGAAGGCGCCTCCCTTCTGGGTTAGCACCTGGGCCTTGCAGGGGCTGTTGGGCAGTGGCCGTTGGAAGTCACGGTCAGGATTCAAATCCTTCTCAGAAGGGCATTGCCCGCCATGCGCCAAATGTAGACTTCTGTCTGTCTGTCTTGTCTGTGATTTGGCTTCACTTTTCTGATAGTGTCAGAGGGCCCTGCAAAGAGGAGAAAGGGCCACAATTGAAGCTGGTGGTCAGTCAGTCCTGGCCACTTCTTCTCCAGACCAGTCCCTCCTCTCTGTTTCCAGATGTCCGCTCTGAATTTGATGGGATGGACACCTCAAATCCAAACTGCGTCGTCATTGCAGATTCAGGGGATGGCTTTTCTTACCAAAATGTGAACAAGGCATTCCAAGTTCTCATCAACATGGAAAGTCCAGTGCTTATATCCCTGGGAAAAGGGTAAGTTGACTCACAGTGTTTCTAAGAATTATTAATGAGAGGCAGCAAACAGGCCTCCAGACTAGAAAGAGCCAAATTCAAATTTCACTTCTGACCCAGACTGGCTGTGTGACCCTGGCCAGATCCCTTAACCTCTCTGTTCTCTAGACAACTCTCTGAGACTGCTCATGGAGGAGGAGATGCTGACCCACATTGAAGTTTCCTCACCCAAAAGTTTCTTCAGCCATTTTAATGTCAAGTCCCTTTACTTATAAATGTGTAATCTCCTATTTCTTTTATTTGTGGTCTGGAGTGGCCCCTGGGGGTTTAAAGGAGGGTAAGGAGAGGAGAAGACAAAGACAGGAAGGAGGAGGGAGAGAGAAGGAAAGAGAGAGAGAGTCAGAGAGAGAGAGAGAAAGAGAGAGAGAGAGAAAAGAGAGAGAGAGAAGAGAGGGATAAAGAAGAGGAGGAGGAAAGAGAGGGGAGGGAGAGAGAGACAGAGAGAGAAGAGACACAGAGAGAGAGAGGGGGGAGAGAGAAAAGAGAGACAGAGAGAGAGAAGAGAGGGAAAAAGAAGAGGAGGAAGAAGGAGAGGGGAAGGAGAGAGAGACAGAGAGAGAGAAGAGACACAGAGAGAGAGAGAGAGGGGAGAGAGAAAAGAGAGAGAGAGAGAGAGAAAGAGAGAGAGAGAGAGAAGAGAGAGAAAAGAGAGAGAAGAGAGGGATAAAGAAGAGGAGGAGGAAAGAGAGGGGAGGGAGAGAGAGAGAGAAGAGACACAGAGAGAGAGAGAAAGAGAGAGGGGAGAGAGAGAAAAGAGAGACAGAGGAAGAGAAGAGAGGGAGAAAGAAGAGGAGGAGGAAAGAGAGGGGAAGGAGAGAGAGACAGAGAGAGAGAAGAGACAGAGAGAGAGAGAGAGAGAGAGAGAGAGGGGACAGAGAAAAGAGAGACAGAGAGAGAGAAGAGAGGGAAAAAGAAGAGGAGGAAGAAGGAGAGGGGAAGGAGAGAGAGACAGAGAGAGATGAAGGAGAGAGGGAGAGGGGAAGGAAGAGAGACAGAGAGGGAGAAAGAAGAGGAAGGAGAGGGGGGAGGGGGAGAGAGGGAGGAGGAAGGAAGGATAAAGAGGGGGGAGAGAGACAGAGGGAGAATCTTTTTTTTGCCCTTTGTCAATTATGTTCTGAGAGAAGAACTTCCCGCCCCCCCAAGCCCTTCAACCTGGGGCACAGCCCCCAGGCTGCTCATCCTCTGGCCCAGCCCCAGAGCTACATCAGCAGGGCTTTATTTCTCTTCTGTTTAAAGCAGTGGTTCTCGACCTGTGGGTTGTGACCCCTTTGGGGGTTGAAGACCCTTTCACAGGGGTTGCCTAAGGCCATTGGAAAACACATATTTTTGATGGTCTAAGGAACCAAGACACCACTCCTCTATCCATCTCTGCCCACATGCAGATATGCCCACATACAACTATGAAAGGGTCATGGCATTAAGAAGGTTGAGAACCACTGGTTTAAAGGAAGATTGAGCAAGAAGATGGGCCTTCAGGCCTGGAGGAGAAGTCTTGGGTTTCATGGGGAGCAGCCCTCTCTCCATCAAGGCTTTTTTTTTTTTTTTTTTGCTTTTGGGAGGGCAGTTGGGGTTAAGTGACTTGCCCAGAGTCACACAGCTAGCTGTGTGTGTGTGTGTGTGTGTGTGTGTGTGTGTGCGCACAGCGCGCTCTATGCACTGCCCTGCCTAGCCGCCCCAAGGCTTTTTTTAATTGAAGGTATTTTTTGGTCCAGGTGAACAATTGTTAAAAGATGGAATTGAGTCATGAGTGTAGGGAAGTCCTGCATGTGAAATGTTCCCCTGTTTATGTGGATTGGCTACTCATCTGCCCCTGATGGTTTTAGAAAGTTACCTAGAGCCCTGATGTTAAGGGACTTGCCCAGGGTCACCTAGCTGCTTAGTGTCAGAGGCAGGACAGGAATCCACCTCTTTTGACTCCAGGGACAGTCTTCTGTTTCCTCTACCACTCTTCCACTCAGCTTGGGTGTGCCAACTCTGAATCTTGTTTTTTAAAATTGTTTTATTTAGTTAGTTAGTTTATTTTTTAAATTTAATTTATTTCATGATTTCCTTGATTATTTTATTACCTATATGGAGAATCTGTCGCTTTCTGACCCAGGGGTGGGTGATGCGTGTTTTGCCTCTCTTTGTACTTCCAGAGCTTAGCACTGAATCTGACACATAGTAAAGGCTGATGCCTGCCTGCCCCAGCATACGTCCTGGAAAGGCCTTGGCTGTGAGTTTGATGGGTGACCATAGAGTTTTCTTGGCTAAGGGCCAGCCATGGAAAACCACGGAAACCACTGTCATTGGGGAGGGGGCAGGGAGTATGGGCAACATCAGTGGAGGCCCACACCGTGGGAGTCCGGAGCCACAGAAGCCGAGGGCTGCCTGGCCTTGGAGGCTACTTGCAGCTCCTCCAGAATGCGACCCAGGATGCCTGGCTTCTTGTGTAGCACCATAACGTGGAGCCATTACAAGGCAGCCTGTACCAGGGTCCTCGTCCTCAGGAAGTGTACTGGGCTGAGGCTGACCTCCCTGAAGCTCCCACCCCTGGGCCTGGCATCTGCTTGGTAGGAAGCATGATCAGAGTTCACCCTTGGAGTGGAGAGTGAGCCTTAGAAGCATCTCTGCCTCAGGCAGCCCCATGGACTCTGGCATTTTTCACTGAAAGTGTCTTCTCCCCAATGACAGAAAGGCTTTAATGGTGCCTCCTTATCCTTAGTGCTAAGAAGCACTAAGACATGTGGAGTCTGCAGCATGATTGCATAAGAAGAAGAAGACCAGACAATAGGTGACGGTGGGTGCTATACAGTGTCACTGGACGGTAGATGATGGCAGGTGTTTTAAATTGTCACCGGATGGTAGATGACGGCGGGCATTATAAAGCGTCATCGGATGGCAGGTGATGGCGTTGAAGGCTTTCAAAGCACGTCACAGGTTTTCATGCTCCATTTCTCTGTGCCTCAGGTTTCCTCGCCTGTAAAATCTTCAGACAGTCCAGGATTAGGAGGAGAGTGCTGAAGAAGCCTCTCCCTCTGGAAGGGGGAGCCGCAGGCCTCCTGCCTGTGCCTGGAGGCATTGTGTTTTGTGTGTCTTCTCTCTGGCCTCAGTGTCTCTGCTCCTCCTGCTTCAGACTCTCTGAGGAGTCACCTGCCTCCACGTCCCTTAGCAAGGGGAGGCAGCGATCACTTGCCTCACTCAGTTTCCTGATCTGTGAAATGGGGATCGTAAGAGCCCCTACCTTGTTGTGAGGATCAGATGACATAGGATTTGTAAAGCGCTTTGCAAACATTTGTTTTTGTTCTTATTATATTTTTGTGATTAACATGGTGACAGCTTATTACCTTCTGAGGGGTTAGATACTGATTGGAAGTAACCGTTGCCTCCTGGGCTCTCAAAACTGGGGACATTGGGGGCGTGTGGCCTTAGAAAGCTTGTTCCTTGCCCACAGCCACTCAGTCCCTGCCCCATGGTGGCCTAGTGGGCACCAGGCCACCTCCCTCCAGCACACCCCCCCCCCCCCCCCCAGCTCCCAGGCTCCTTGGAGCGCCTGCCTCCTGGAGAGGGAGTGATTTACATTTAGCATCTGTTTGGGGCCGAGGGGGGAATTGGCTTGGTAATTTCCCCTGTCACGCCTCTGTCAGAAAATTAAGCTGTTTATGCCATAGACCACAGAAGGTTAATGGCTGTTTTGGAAAAGGTCAGGTGGTCATTTTAGAGACAGGCTGCGCTGTATAATCGGAAGCGGCAGCAGAATAAAGCATAAAATCGCATCTGACTGCTCCCAGCCCCCTTGCCATGGACAGATAGGTAGAGAGGCGGACAGACAAGTGGATGGATAGGCAGACAGGCAGATGGACAGGCAGACAGGTGGGCAGACAGACAGATGGACAGGCAGACAGACAGGTGGGCAGACAGACAGATGGACAGGCCCACTGAGCTGCTTCTCTCCAGAAAGTTGCTCATCCAAATTCTTTTTCTAATAAGAAAGGAACCACTCAGTGGGCTCCTGAGCGTTGAGAATAACCCTGGCCTGGTCAAAAAATGAGAGGAAATGCTTTATTTACTCTGTATTGGGAAATTTTTTCAGTGCACACTTGGCCTCAAGATAGTTTCATTTCTCTGAATTACTGAAAAATCAAGAGAAATCCCAGGCAAGGAAAAGAAAAACCCAACAACCCTGCAGGTTCTGGTTTTCAAGAAAAACATACATGTTAAAATGCCTAATTTGGGGGGGGGAGACCTTGATTTAAGCTTTTATTCCCCAGCATAGCGAGGCCACCCCCACCCCACCCCCCAGGCCTGGCAGAGAAAGTGATTCATTTGGAGTCGAGGAATGAATTTCTTTTCTCCCCCTCTGAGGCAGAAGCTGAAGAGGTTGTCTTGGAGCTTTGAAGCAGCCATTGTGTGAGATTCTTGTCTGCTCGGGGCTCCTGAGGGCTCAGGCCAGGACTTCCTTCCTGGGCCCAAAGCCTTTGCTCAGAGCAAGCAAGACTGAGAGGCCCACCTCGGGGCCCCCCAGGGTGAAGCTGCCATTCATCCAGCCCCTGCTTGGAGACCCCTCTCTGTCCCAAGGCAACCTACCCCACTTGCGCACCATTTTTATTGTAGGAAATGTTCCCTTCTCCCAAGCTGCCTCTCTGCAGCTTCCCCCAAGGCTGTGAGATATGCCCTCTGGGGCCAGGCTGAACACGGCTAATCCCTTTTCCACTTGACATCCTTTCAAATACTTGTTGGCAGCCATCATACCTCCCCCTCCCCCTGTAAATCCCTACACAGCCTGCCTTTCTTCCTTCTCTGTGGACTTCACTCTCCCTCCTACCCTCTGATCCAGCCAAACTGGCTTCTCTTCCTTCATAACATGTCAAATCCCGTTGCCCGTTTCTGCCCTGGCTGCATTTCCTGCTTACTCTCATCTCATAGGGTACCTGTCCCCTTTAAGACACAGCTTGGGTCCCACCTTCCTCTGCACAAAGTGTCTCCTGATCGCCCCTCTGCCAGTCGGCCTTCTCACACCACCCTGCATCTCACAGCTTTATATAGACTTTAATGTGTTCATTCTCTATTTGTGTTGTAGATATTTTTATATGACCAGCGATTGGCTTAATAAATATTGATTGATTGGTGGAGTCTCTCGGGTTTCTCTAGCAGGCCCTTCCCCACCCCAGCAGCCCTCCTTTGGAGATGCCAGCTTGTCAGTGCTCTGCCTTCCTGCCCGTCAGAAGGTCACATAAGGACAGGAAGCTTGGCTCCAGTCCAAGCTGCAGAGATGACTGAAGTAGGCTTATTAGGCATGGACTGGGGGCTACTTGTCTCATCTCCTTGAGCACAAATGGTTAACTTCCATCGTTTGGATAGGAGTTACAACTGCCATCTACAATTCCTGTTGAGATTAAGTCTGGAGTCTAAAGCTGTTCTGTTTAATTTTACAAATACGTGCTGTGTGTAGTGCCTTGGGGGAAGATTGAGAATATATTTAAAACATTGACCCTGCCCTCATGGAACTTACAGTCTGGCAAAAGGTGTGAGCCTCGGCTGCCTGTTTCTCTAGCACGTCTGAGTCTGCAGGGTCCTCTGTTCTCAGAACCCTCCCTGCCTTTGCCTGTCCCCCATCTCACCTTGCCAAGCTCTGATCCTGCCTCCCTCTCCCCAAATGCCTTCTCTGCACCTCCTCTTTGAGAGCTGCTGGATACACTGAGTAGAGAGCAGACCTCTCTTTAGATCTCTCCCCCAGCTTCAGTCCAGCTTCACCAGGAGCCTGTGGAACATCTCAAGCCCTGCCTGTCCAAAATTGTCCTCATTATTTTTCTGTCCAAAGCTTTACCTCTTTCCTATTTCTCCCAAAGGAACCACCATCCTTCCAGCCTCCCAAGCTTATAACCTCATCATTCTCCTGAATGTCTCACTTTCCCTCACCCACATATGTGGTCCATTGCTAAATCATGTACAACATCCCTCTCCACTCCCTGTTCCCTCTGAGTTCAGTCTATCCCTGGCCTCTCTCCCACTATAGCCCATCCGCCATGCGGCTAACAGAGGAACCTTCCCTAAGTAGGGATCTAAACAGGGACTGTCCTAACTGTGGACAACTCCAGGGGCTTCCTGTTTCCCCCAGGTCAAAATAGACATTTCTCTGTTTCACTTTGAAAGCCTTTCACCCCAAGCTACCTTTCCAGGATTATTGGATCCAACAGACCTCCTGCACTGGATCCAGCCAACTCGCCTTCACTCTTCCTCTCCCCGGACCCTCTGCTCTCTTTTCTCTTCCTTGAATCCCTCACTTCCTTTAAGACCCCTCTCCAGCAGCTAATGCCCTCCTTCCCACATGACCTTGCTTGTTAAGCACAGTTTTGTATACATTTATATTTATTTACTTAACACTTAAGTTGTACCTGTGCCTGTTGTCTCCCTTATCAGAGGGAATTGTTTCCTTCTTTGTCTCTCTTCCCATAGTGCTTAGTACAACAGCAGCGACTGCTTGTTTGAGATGAGGCAGAAAACCTGTCCTCCCAAGGAAGTCTGTTTTACTGTGGATAGTTCTAGTTCCTTAAATCAAGCTGAAATCTGCCTCTGCATTTTCTAATCAACCAACAATCATAAACCTTTGCTAAGTGCCTACTATGTGCCAGCCACTGTGCTAAGTGCTGGGAATACAAAGGAGGCAAAAGACAGTCCCTGCCCTCAAGGAGCTCATAATCTAATGGGGGAGACAACATGCAAACCAATATGTACAAAGCAAGCTATATATAGGATAAGAAGGAAATAATTAACAGAGAGAAGGCACAGGAATTAAGAGGGGCTGGGGAAGACTTCTGTAGAAAGGAATTAAAGGAAGCCAGGGAGGTCGGTAGGCAGAGATGAGAGGGAAGTGCATTCCAGGCTTGAGGCCAGCCAGGGAAAGTGCCTGTAGCTGAAAGATGAGGGGTCTTGTTTGTGTAACAGCCAAGAGGCCAATGTCACTGGATCAAGGGATATGTGTTGGGGAGTAAAGTGTGGGAAGACTGGAAAGGTTGGGCCATGTGTGAAGTGCTTTGAATACCATACAGAGGATTTTGTATTTGATCCTAGAGGTAACTGGTGTTTACTGAGTAGTGGGGTGACACCATCAGACCTGTTTTAGGAAAATCACTTTAGTGGCTTAATGGAGTGGGGAAAGAATTGAGGCAGGCAAACCCATCACCAATTATTACAACAGTCCAGGTGTGAGATGATGAGGGCCTGCACCAGGGTGGGGACAGTGTCAGAGGAGAGAAGAGGGCATATTGGAGAGATGTACTGGTGAAGTCTGTGAGAGAGTGGAGGTGACACTGACAAGAGATTCTGCCAGAGCTGAAATCTATGAGAGATACTGCAGAGGTGAAATCTACAAGAGAGGCTGCAGAGGTGAAATCTACAAGAGAGGCTGCAGAGGTGAAATCTACAAGAGAGGCTGCAGAGGTGAAATCTATAAGAGAGGCTGCAGAGGTGAAATCTACAAGAGAGGCTGGAGAGGTGAAATCTACAAGAGAGGCTGGAGAGGGGCAATTGACAAAAGATGTTTCAAAGGTGAAATTGTCAGATGTTGGCACCATGTTGGATTTGGGGGATGAGAGACAATGAGGTGTCCAGGATGACTCCTAGGGTGTGAGGCTGAGCAACTATGAGGATGGTATTGCGTGATGGTATTGCCGTCCCTCCCCCTGTCCCCCAGTAATATGGAATGTAGGAGATGGGGAGGGCTTAGGGGGAAAGAGAATGAGTTCGGTTTTAGACATATTGAATTTAAGATTTCTGTGGGATATCCAGTTGTAGATGTCTGAAAATTAGCTAGAGAAGTGAGATTGGAAATCAGCTGAGAAATTGGAGCCAGAGGTAGATTCATCAGCGTAGAGATAGAAACTAAATAAACTAAATCTGTGGGAACTGATGAGATTACCAAGTGAAATAGCATAGGAGAAGAGGGCCCAGAACAGAGCACTGGGGGACCCCCTATGTTTAGAGGGTGTGGTCTGGAGGAGAATCCAGCAAGGAGACAGAGAAGTAATAGTCACAGAGGGAGGAGGAGAACCAAGGAGAGCCTTCTTCCGAAGAATGCTCCCTTAGATGTTTCAAGGTGGGATCATTCTAATTCCCCTCCCCCCTTTCCTTCTGTAGGCTAAGCATCCTTAGCTGTCTCCCTTGGCACATGTGGTCTTTTGTGCATTCACTGCCCTAGTCACAGCCTCTTTGATTCCTTGACCTCTTGGGAATGTCCCATTGGGAAGGTGGTAGTTCCTTAATTGATGACCAGCCTGTGATACTGTAAACATTATCATCCCTACTTTTCACATGAAGATTCAGGAGAGTCAGGGAGGTTAGATTCCTTCCTCTTGGTTACCTGGCTAGTGAGTGGTGGTGGCCCTGGGTCTTAGGACTCACAGCCCCACAGTTCTGTCCACTCTCCAGCATGGCTGCTCAAGTTTTCTTGGTAGAGGGGAGCAGCCACTCTCAGTTGGGTTGTCTTTAGTTATGCAGGAAAATAATTCCTGGATGAGTGGGTCTAGACCAGCCCTTTAAATAAACAGGCAGACTTGATCAGGAATGAGATAGGAATGAGACTATCATTCTGTTCTCACCCAGTTCAACTTGTCTGTCACTCGCCCTATTGAAAATCCTGGTCTCCACATACATATTTATTACTGTCCTTTAAAATTCAAAGGCCACCGGAAGATGTTTATTGATGTGACTGATCTTCTAGTGGCTTTAATAATACTGAAAGTCAGCCCTCCCTCCTTTTGTTTATGCCTCAAAATTCCAACTACTCTTGCCCCTCTGACAACTCAATGGGGGAAGTTACTTTTCCAGCCTGGGTGTTGAGTTAGACAGTTTTACCCACAGTTTTCATTCTCTTGAGAATCTATCATCTTATGATTTGTGGCCCCCTCACCTTACTGGGAGAACATTGGTTTTGAAAAGTGTGATTTTGGTAGCTGGGAGCAACTTGGGATCACTTGAGATGCTCAGTTTCATCCAGCTCTGGGCCTGGCTTGTGGTCCCCCATCCCTCATATACAGGCTGAGGTTCTAACTCAGCTGAATGCCCACTTAGCTGCATAGCCCCATCTGGGCATCAGACACCCTTGATCCACTAGAATTGCCCATTGTGGATGGCAAAGCCAATCTCTTTTGAGGGACTGCAGGTCTCATAGAAGAGGCTCCACAGTGGGCAGGGCCAGATGTAGAAGTGTCAGTCAACCTGAAGTGAATTGAGCTCAGGATCGCTTTGTGCCCTGAGCTTGCCTAAGCCATGGGTGCCTTGTGTTGGCTGCTGGGTGATGGACAGTGACCCTCTCACCTGGGCAGGTCGCTTTCCTCGGCTTGAAGTTCTGGGGAGGTCAGCCTGGCAGAAGGAGAATTAATGAACATGTCTTAAAGGAAGGCTCTTAAGAACCTGGCCTGTCACCTTCTCAAGTAAGTTAGGGGGAAAGAAATAAGTTGTCTCCCTATAAAAACAACTGGTGCCCAAGAAACTTGGGCCACGGTTTGACCTCTGGCTAATAGGAAATGTGCCAGGTTGCTGTGGAACTAATGGAGTTTTCTTTCTCCAGCAGCCATTAGGGGTTAATTATTAGCAATGAGGGGTGAGCCACAGAAGCTTTGAGCCTACTATCCTTTCCCAGAAGCCTTAATTGTCCTATCCCCCTGTATTAGCAAGTGGAGACCATCTGCCTGCTTTGATCTCCTGGCTAATCATTGAGGTGTTTACACGGGGCTCCCTCTGGGGGGCTGCTCTCACTGACTTCATTGACAGCCCCCTCCCTGGCCTTGGGTCTGTCCCAAACAGAGTGAGGGCCTCAGTCCTTTCAGGGATTTTACGGAACAGGCGCTTCCATCAGGAAGGCATGGCCCTTTGTTTTTCCCTAATCCACATCTCTTTTGTGGGGACCCTTCAGCTGCCCAAGCCCAGGGCCTTTGCTGCCTCTTACCAGCAGCACAGGAAGAGGGCATCATACAGTATCAGAGCCAGCAATCGTTGGGTCTAACCGCCTCTGAGGGAGAAACTGAGGCCCAGAGAGAGGACAGTGCTTGTCCTGGGTCACTTGACAAGTCATTGGTGGAGGTTTCCTGGCTTCTCCCAGGCATGGGCTCCTTGACCTGCATTCCCCCGCCCCGCTGCCATGACCTATAGGGTAGGGGCATCCAGTCCAGTCCTCATGGGCAGTAGATGGCAGAGCCCAGGCTTGTCCAGCACTGCTGAAATCAGCAGCTGAGCCATCTGCATAGTTCTGGTATAGTGGAAGTAGCCCTGGCCTTGCAGTCAGAGAACCTGGGTTTGAATCTTGCCTCTGATGCCCACTACCAGAATTACTTTGGGTATTCTTTGGCCTACCTGGGCCTCAGTTTCTGCTGTCAAATGAGGCAATTGGACTAGATTCCATCTGAGCCCCCCTCCATCTTTAAGCCTGTGATCCCACAGTCTGGTGGTTCTATGTAAAGGTCTCCCAAAATATTGAGTGAGTGAGTAGAGGCTCCTTGGTGGAGCCCCGAAGACTTGCTAGAGTCTTTGGCAGGCCTGAAGGGATGGTAAAATGCAGGAAAGACGGAGAGTCCCATTTCTCTGGAGAGGGGCCAGGGGCCTGCCGGCCACAGTGTTGTTGCTTTTGTTTCCAGACGCTACTACAAAGAAGGAGATGGTCTGGTGCTCGACGTTGGCCCATACATGAAGGCCCTGGAGGTAGGAGCGTCTTCTCACTGTGTCTGTGCTTCTACTTGGCTTGTGGCTTGGCCCTCATCCTCATCCTCACCTGCATAGCAATGACAGCAGTCGTAATGGTGACAGTGATGAGCACAAACATTGAAAGTCGCCCAACTCTTTACAGTTATTCTCTTGCTTGGTCCTCATGACAACCCATCAAGGTGGGGGCTGTTATTATCCCCCATTTTATAGGTGGGAAAACTGAGGCAGACAGTCGTGAAGCGACTTGCCTAGGTTGGTTACCTGGGGTGGTATTTGAACTCAGGCCTTCCCGATGTTAAGGCCCCGCTCTGCCTGCTACCTGGCGGCCTCTAACAATGAAGCAGTTTGTATCCACAGATTGCTTTCCTGCATGAGCTCATGTAATCCAAAGAGCTCCCCCTGTGAGGTAAGCTTAGTAAGTACAATTATGCCCATTTCACAGTGAAGGAAACTGAGGGCCTGAAGTACGCCCAAGGTCACACAGCAAGCGAATGATGGAGTGGGGATGTGAACCACCACCATCTGACACGGAGGGTGCTGGTGTGAGACAGCAAGGCTCTGCTTGGGAGTCACCATCCTCAGTCTAGTTCCTGGCTCCACCCACCCTCTAAGGGCTCCAGGTTTCCCCTCTATAAGATGACAGGATTAGCCTTGAGGATCCCTAAGGTGCCATCATAGCCTAAGCCCTAGCAGCCTATGACCACGATGACCTTGCCAAGCCCAGGTGTCTGACCATGCCCAAGTGGAAGGTGAAGGGAGAAGAGGGGGAGGGGAAAGCGAGAAAAAGTAGGGGGACACATGGGGTACTGCCTACCCTGGACATGAACCCTTTGCCAGCGGTGCCCAATGTTCATGGGGAACCGTGACCCCCCAGGGAAAGCCAACACAAAGACACTTCCACAGTGGGAGCTTTGTCTGAGAGGCTGGACATGAGGGTTCCCAAGTGGATTGGAGGCCCAGCTCTCTCTCTCTGTCTTCGTCTCTGTCTCTATCTCTCTGTCTTCCTGTCTCTCTGTCTTGGTCCCTCTGTCTTTCACTTCCTTTCTCTGTCTCTCTGTTGCTCTTATTCTGATATCTTGGCTCTGCTCCCTCTCTCTGTCTCTCCTATCGCCATCACCCACATCAGCCCTGTAATGTCCTGTGCTTGTGCGGTTCCTCATTCAGAGTCATGGGTAGATGGGACTAATCCTCCCTGGCGTGGTGCTATGGACCCTTTTGGCTTAGGGTTGGAGCCTCACCTGCTGTTCTCTTTCCTTCCCAGTATGCCTGTGATATCCAAGCTGAAGTGGTGGGAAAACCAGCTCCTGAGTTCTTCCAGGCAGCCTTAAAGGAAATGGGCTTGGAAGCTCATGAGGTGAGTTGTACCTGAGGAGCTGCCCTGCCCCACCCAGTGCTGGGAGACTCCCAGGGCCATTTTATCTTCCTCACTCCCCTTCCTGGCCTTCAATGCCTTCTCCCCACCATGCTGACCCGCAGCCATCACCCCACTTAGTGTCACAGCTCTGAAATCCATCCACCGGCATCTGAGAGAGTAGATCTTGAGGTCAGGTCGATTTGGGCAGCCTCACACGGAACCAGGCAGGGTCATGGAGTGACCATTTTTGTGGCTGTGATGAAGAGACGTGGGTGATGGTAGAATCCTGTGGGTTGGGAGCTGGCTGAGCGAGCAGACCCAAAGCCTAGGTTCTTGTGAGCAGAATAGTCTGGTAGCGCATCCCCACATCTGCTGCTGGTCAGTCTCTTGTTCAGTGCCTTAAACGGGGGCTTAGATGTCACACTTGTCACAGACCTTGGAGGGAGCACCCATTGACTCTTTGAATGATGGAATCAGTCCACCAGCCATCATGTCCAGGAAGTATCTGCTGTGCGTCAGGCACTAGCTGTGGTCCTGAGACTGTAGATGTAGAAAGGAGACAGGCCTGTCCTCCAGGCGCTTACAGTCTGGCGGAGAGAGATCACCTACATGGGATGGATGAGTGCCAAAGAGTACAGAGTCACTTCTCAGGGGTCCATCAGGAAGGTAGAATGGGGTTCCCGGAGGGCCTTCCACAAAGGAAGAGGGGAGTATCCTGGGGAGGGGTGGGCTGTGGGATGGCTGTGAGACTCTGGGGAAGTGCTTTGGCCCAGGATGGTCACACTCCTTGATGCCGCAGTAATGATGTCCATCTGATTCTTGATCCTTGAAGAAGAGGCGACAAGTTCTCAGTGAGTTCGAAGAATGGACCCAGTTTCAGAAGGAGAAGTGACACAGGGACAAATGTAAAGCTCTCTGCTCCTTTCTCTCTTCCCGCCTTCCCCAGTGCACAGAGGGCTGTGCCAGGCCCTTGTGCCGTCCTCACATTGGGATCCACATAGGAAGATAGCCCTGACTTGGTTTCCACACTGGTCTTAGGACAGGACATTGTGATCAGTTCTGACCCCTTGATTTCACAGCACCAAGTGAAGAAGAGCCCCAGGGGCAGGCCCAAGGGCAGCAGGCAGGGCTGGGGTGGGGTGGGGTGCGGCAGTCAGCTTCTTACTACATAGGGGGAAAGTAGAATAGCAGGACAGCCGAGGGAAAGGGGTTGTAGCTTCCTGAACTACAGCAAAGTCAGCCCTTGGTCTCTGTGCAAAATTGTGCTCCATTCTTGCAGCTTAGAATTTCTCCATCAGTGTGAACCCCTGTGGCCCCATGTGTTCCTGTGCCCTTTCTGGGACATTGTCCACCTGTCTGTCTGCCTGCCTGCCTGTCTGCCTGTCTGTCTGTCTGTCTGTCTGTCTGTCTGCCTGCCTGCTTGTCTGCCTGCTGTCTGTCTGCCTATCTGTCCATCTGCCTATCTGTCTACCTACCTGCCTGCCTGCCTGTCTCTCTGTCTGTCTGCCTGCCTGTCTTGTCTGTCTGTCTCCCAGTCCCCCCCTGGTCCTCTCTCCTCCTCACTTTCCCTCCTCATTGTGATGTCCACCCCAGTGACAGGCGATTGAGTTGCCACCAAGTCTGCACCCCCACCCCCACCCTTCCCAGATGCTCCATCATGGGCTGCTCCAGCATGTGAGGAGATTTAGAAATCAGTGATTTCCCAATTAGGCTGTTTCCAATGAACTGATATATGAGGAAGGTGCTAATTTTCTGTTTGTATTTTCCTTCCTAATGGCAGTCTCTGTGGTGAGCTCTCTCCTGGCTGTCTTGCCAGGCTGTGGTGAACCTGAAATTTTTCAAGCTGCTGTAATCAATAAAGTTATCACGAGTCATTTCCCTTGATATCTGCTCCTGCCCGAGACCCTGCCTTGCCTCGTCCTGCCGAGATGTTTCCAGCTGGTCTTGAAATAGATAGAGCTCCCCCAAATCCAATTTTCATTTTAACCTTTCCTTAGTGGCATAGAAATAACAGATTGCTGGTATTCCTTTAATAGATTAGAAATTCAAGCCTTTCAGAGGTAACCAGGCTCTTCATAGGATTCAGTAATGAGACAAAGAATAACCCACCTCAGAGGTTACCTGAATCCTACAGGCACTTGTTTCAGCCTGCTAGCCCTGGGTGCGTTCATGACTATTTTAAACCTAAAGTAAAGTTTAGATCTTGGCAGTTTCTATGATCATTAAAAAATTCTGTCTCTAGCAAATTATCTGCTTCAGTTGACAAGTGCTCCCATGCATGGTGTGTGTGAGAGAGAGAGAGAGAGAGAGACAGAGACAGAGAGAGAGAGACAGAGAGACACAGAGAGAGGGAGAGACAGGGAGAGAGAAACAGGGAGAGAGAGAGACAGAGAGGAGAGAAAGACAGAGAGAGAGGAAGAGAGAGGGAGAGGAAGAGGAGAGAGACAGACACGGAGAGAGGGAGAGACAGAGGGAGAGAGAGAGAATCTAGCCTCTGGTTAGTCAGTCCAAGGGCAGACTCCTCATCTGGACGCCTCCGGAGGAGGAGGAGGAGGGAGGGCTGAGGGGGTCGGTGGTTTCCTCACTGGGCACAGCTTAGAGCCCTCCCGGTGTTCCAGGCTGCCGGGCGTGGCAGGGCCGTGCAGAGGGCCCTCTCCCGTCAGAGCAGACGAGGCCCTCTGAGAGCCCGCTCCATCTTAAATCCCGTGATTAAGTGTCACGAGGTGAGACGAGGTGAGACGAGGGAGAAGCGGCTTGCGGCACCCGAGGAAGGCTTCGTGGCCAAGGGGGCCCGGCTTTCCAGGGAACAAGCCGGTGTTGTTCAGGTGTTCCAGTCGTATCTGACTCTTTGTGACCCATTTGGGGTTTTCTCGGCAGAGACACTGGAGGGCTTGGCCGTTTCCTTCTCCATCTCATTTTACAGGTGAGGAAACTGAGGCACACAGGGTGAAATGACATGCCCTGGGTCACACAGGGAGTCAGTGTCTGAGGCTGGATTTGAAATCAGGGCTTCCTGAGTACGGGGCTGGTGCTCTGTGCACTCTGGTGCCACCTAGCGGCCCACATGCTGCCTGCAGGTCACTTTTGAGGGAATTCCTTTATTTTTCCCAGGAATGTCTCATTCTCTGTCTCTCTCTGTGTCCCCCTCCCTCACATTCTCTCTCCCCTGTCTCTCTCTTTCTCTATCTCTGTGTCTCTCTTAGCCAGGGAGAAGATGAGGGAACAGACAGAGAGCATGACAGAGGGGGACACCACGAGACAGAGACAGAGGGGGAGAGAGAGTCAGTCTCTCCATCTCTCTCCCTCTCCCCCTCCGTCTCTCTGTCTCTGTCTCTGTCTCTCCGTCTCTCCAGGCAATAACAAGCCCCAGTTTTCTCTGTGTATTTAAAGGGAACCTGCCTTTATGGGACACATGAAGCATTCACTTAAATTCCACAGATAGAAAGGTCTCAAGACTGTCTGGGTGGCACGGTTCTCCTGCTCCCATAGGGAAGTTCTCTCGACCTGAGGCATGTCCGAGGAGTTGGCGCTCACCCTCTTTTCTCCTACCACGTTTTCTTTATTATGATGGAGTCTCGACCAGTGGCCCCAGAAGGCTTTCCTCCCTCCACGCACTCACCCGTGGAGGGGTCCGTGGGTTCTCAGCAGTACTTGGGTACAAGGTGAGATTCAGGGAAGGAGGATTTGACTCTAACATGAGTTTTGAAGAGCAATAGCATTTCTTTCCTGAAAGTCTGGTTAACAGATGGGCATCGCTGCAGGTCTGGGCATTCCTAGTGTAGCTGCTTGGGGTCTTGGGCCTCCTGGGAAATTCACATTTCATCTGAATTTTCCATATTTTAGAAGATATTTCTTATTTTCTGTGAGGGTTAGAAAGGAGATATGGGCAAGGGAATGGAGAGCTGGCCTTGGAGCTATGGGTTCAGATCCTGCTCCTTACACTGGCTACATGTCACCTCATGAGAAGGTGCCAACCTACACAGGTGGAGGGAGTTTCCCCACTTGGGAATCACTCCAGTGCCATTGGCCGAGGCCTCATCCTCTGTTCTCTTGCCACCAGCGCCTGTTGGTGCTTGTCCTGGGGTCTTGACTCCTCAGGTCCTCTTCCAGTTCACCAGCCGGGTGCCTTCCCATCAAGTACAGAAGGATCAAGATACTTTGGGGGAGGGGATGACCTTCTCTTTGGGAACCCCCCCCTCCAGTGATAAGAGCTGCGGCTGCTTTTGGACAGTTGAGTTTTCTCTTCCAGTGGTTTTTCACTTTCTAATACAAGGGGTTCTGGACACCCCTTGGACCTTCATTGGTCTAGGGAACTCCCAGAAGAGGACACTTGACTCTCCGATGCCTGTCAGCCACTCTTCTGTCACTGATGGCTACCTGGGAGCATGGAGAGTCAAGCGACTGGTCCAGGGGTCAGGACTCTGAGGCTGGGGCCTCGTCCACACTGCTGCGCAGCCTTTCATTGGTGATGGAAGGGAGTGTTTAACCCTCACCTGACCCTTCTCCCAGGCCAAGCGTCATTTAAAAAGATGGTTATAGAAATGAAAATGGAGACTTCCCTGCGGGAGGCTGTGATTGACACCCGAGGGATGGTGACTCTGCAGAGCCTGGGCTCGGAGCCGGTTTCTCGCCTTTCATTTCCCGGCCCAAATCCCGGCCTTCAGCATGAATAAATGAAGGTCCATGCGCCTGCCCATTTGTGTGCAGCGGGAGCCCACACTGGCGAGCTCTTAATTCTTGTTTTCAGCGGGTGGGTGACCTTTGAGTTTTATGTGTCTGTCTCTCTTCTTGCCATATTGCAGTGAGAAAGGAAGTTAAACCTGGGTTTGACAGGTAGGGTTTTTTATTTCCCTTGACAGCCCACCTCTTGGCCTCTATCTTCTTGCCAATGATTTTTTAAATCCTAAATGATTTGGGAATAATTGCTCCTCCGTTAGTGATTATCGTCCTTCACCGATAGTAAATCTGTGAAGTCCCGGGGGGCCGGAGTCCATTTTGGTATGCGTATACCACAAGCTGGTGCCGACAGGCATCACTGATCATGTGCGGCCACACTTCCCCACTGCCTGTCCCCCCACCAGAGAATTCTCCCAGGAGATGTAAAACATGCGGGGCAGCAAAGTCCAGGGCTAATTGCCCCCTTTGTTCACAGGCCTCAGAAATGAGTTTCTGCCTGGACGCTGCCATAGCCTCATTTGGAAGGCTGCCTGCCCCTTCCCTCACTCCTGGGCCTCTGTGTTTTATTCCAATGCACCAAGACTACTTGGGAATGCCCCGCCACTGAGGGTGGCCCGGCAGATGCTCGAGCTGCAGAGAGCTTGGATTGGCCCATCAGAGGCTGTACGCCCTCCTTTGACTCTTACTCACCATCCCTGTGAGAGAAATAGGGTGAATTATGTTATTCCCCATGAAGAGGGGAAATGGCTTTCATGGTCTGTGTGAAACAAATTCCTGTGTCCTTTCCCAATGCCAAGGTAGAGTGGTTGTTCTCTGCTATCATCAGTAAGTCAGTCAGTGAGCAGGCATTTATTAAATGCTTACTGCATGCAAATCCTCTTTTAAGGCACCGAGGGTATGAAGACCAGCCCAGCTCCCCAGGAGCTCCCATTCCAACAAGGGAGACAGCTCTCAAACAAACGTTACATGTAAGATAAATTAGAGATAACGTCAGGGGGAGCCACGAACATTTGACGGGACCGGGAAAGGCTTCTTGTAAGAGGTGCATTGTAGCTGGGCCTTCCTCCTCCTCACCCTCCATAAAACTGACTCATCTGACTTCCCAGGGGAAGAGCCAGTGGGAATGATGGAATTGCAGAAATTCCATGGAGGGTTTCTTGTGCAGAATTTGAATCAGAAAGGGAGTCTCTAGAGACACAGAGGTCCTTCAGGTACTCCCCTGAGTAGAGGGTGCTAGGCTGCTAGCCTCAAGCCTGGGGTGCAACCAAGTGTCTCCCTAAGAGCCTTGGCCTGACACTGGGAGAAAAGCCCTCCCGTTCCCCAGACTGTGACCTACAGCCAGATGGATGGGCAGCACATGGAGCCAGCCTGTCCACCTGAACCTCCACTCTGAATAGACATGTCAGTCTGACAGTGAGCCAGGCCCAGACATGAGTAGAAAGAAGAAAGCTGGCTAGGCAGAATCTGGGAAACATCAGCACTGTCACCGTCGGTGAGCTGCTCTTCGGTACCAAATCCCGCCTTTGTCCCAGGGAAGGCGTCTGCTCGGAACCATGGAAAGCCCCAAAACTCCAAAGCCTCCCCGTTGTAGGGATATCTCCAGAGGGACCCAAGAGAGGGCTCAGCTACTGTCTGTTTGCAACTGTGACTTGGACCCAGAAAGAGAGAGAATATCTGTCCTTCAGAAGAGTTGTGGGGAAAGAGTAAATGAATGAATGAAAAGCATTTACTTTGTACCTACTGTGTGCTAAGGACTAGACATAGAAATAGGAAAAAGAAAACAGTCCTTGTTTGTAAGGGACTCACAGTCTTTGGAGAAAACAGCTCATCTTGGAGAGGGGGGGGAGCTGATGGCAAAACCCAGAAGGTATCTCAGGTTGGAGCAGCCTCGCCCACCGCCATTGGGAAGGGGCTGGTGGGTCTCAGGGTCAGAATGGTGAGAAGATTCAGGGTCCTTTTTGGCAAGTGCGGACATGGGGAGGGGTTCAGTGTCTGGGCAGGAGGGGAAAAGAGGAAGGGGGCATTGTCAGGAAAGCTGGGAGGGAGGAAGTGCCACCTGCCCACCTCCTACCACCTCCCACTCGGGCACTAGTTTTGTTTGAGGCTTTCCAGGTACTTGTTCTTCCAGTCCTCCTCCATGTTCTGATTACCTTCCCTATCTGTCAGCATGCCACTGGAAGGGCCACACGTGGCCCATCAAACATGGACAGACAGAGGGACCTTTGGTGAGCTAAAAGCTTCCATTAACACATCCCCTGCTCACCTTCACTTCATCCCACTGTTGGCTGGTATAGAGCGTGAAAAGGGCCACACCCCCAGTCTCCCCCAGCTCATACTGGTGTTAAGCAAGGTACCCCTCCCCTATGCTTAAGTAATTGATTTTACATTATGCTAATCCCTGCCGAAGTTTATCTGACTGATCCCAGCCCTTTGGTGCAGCTTGACAGGACTGGGGGGATTAGTTTTGTTCTTACCACATTTGGGAAGTGGGCCTTTGTGGTCAATAAGGGTATTGAAGAGACCAGGGTGGCTACAGGGCCCAGCGAAGTGTCCCTGGAGACACCCCCCCCCCCCCCCAGGAACATTCATGCCCAACCACTTTGTGCTGGGAACCAGGGGAATCCATTTAGCTGTAAGGCCCATCTCTTCATCCTGTCCCCATATTTAGATGATACCAACTCACCAAGGCTGTCACCCAAGCCCTGATCAGAGGTCATCTGGAAATCTAGTGACCTTGTCACAGAGGACAAGAGGGCTGCTCACCCTGACTTCTTAGAAAGAACCCGCACAGAAGTGAGCAGAACCAGGAGAACATTGTTGTGGTGCGATGACCAGCTTTGATAGACTTGGCTCCTCTCAGCAATGCAAGGATCTAAGACGATCCCAAAAGACTCAAGATGGAAAATGCTGTCCAGCATCAGAGGAAGAACCGTGGAGTCCAAGTGCAGATCCATGCACATGATTTTCTCTCTTTTTTTTTCCTTTCTCATGGTTTTTCCTTTGCTTCTGATTCTCCTTTCACAACATGTCTAATGTGGAAATATGTTTAGTATGATCATACATGTATAGCCTTTATCAGATTGCAGGCTGTCTTGGGAAGGGGGAGTGGAAGGGGAAATTTGGGACTCAAAATCTTATAAAGTGAACATTGAAAACAAAACACTAATTAATTTTTTTTTTTGAAAGAGTCCAGTCTGGCCAGGTGGCCCCAAACCCCTTCCTTAGTCATTCAGCCTAGACCTCAGCTGGAGAGTCAGAGTTTAGTGCATCAGGATTCGTTATAGGTGACCTGATTTAAGGACAAACAGCGATTTTAATTTCTATCTAGCATGTGAATTGCTTCCACACAAGCAGCCCTTCCACAAGGAAGGAAGGAGGGAAGGACAGACACAAGCATTTATCAAGCCCGTTCTGTGTGCCAGGTGGGCTCTGCCGTGCAGTGGATAGAACACTGGACCCGAGTTTAAATCTGGCCTCAGACACTTACTAGCTGTGTGACCCTAGGCAAGTCGTACAACTGCTGTCATCTGTCCAGTGGGGATAATAGTGGCTTCACCTCCCAGGGATGCCGTGAAAGTCAAGTGGGAGAATGTTTGCAGAGTGCTTTGCAAACCCTGAGCTATGGAAATGTTAGTGATTGTTGTTATGTCCTTGTAGAGAAGGGAGGCCGCTTCATTTATCTTTGCAATCTTTCTAGTGCTAGAATAGGGCCTCGTTCACAGCATTTTCTCTGTAAACTTTTATTTAATTGTTTGCTCAGTGAACTCCATCACCCCCCACCCCCCATAAATGGGAGAAAAAGTAAACTGAGGCTAAGGCTGTAACCAAATCACCAGTGTCTCCGTGAATGAGGCCTTACTGTACATGAACAGCATTTCACTGGAGCCACCATCCCATCAATTCCATCAATCACCCCCCTCTGGTGACCAACTTTAATCCTCAAAACAAGCCAGTTTCTCAATGGCCTTTTCTCAAACATCTGTGCTCCTTGCCAGAGGCGTCTCCTCTCCCTTCTCACAACAAAGAGGAACAGCTAAGCAAACAGACTGTCACAGTGGCCTGACCATATCCTGCATTCTGCACCCATAGGCCTCCACATGTCTGGAAAGTGGGGCGAACTGCTTCTCCGTTATCTCACTGACGCAGTTTTAATTCCCAGGAATTATTGTGTTTGTTCCTTGAAACTCAGCCACATGGCGTCATTGGAAGAATCTTGCTGTTAAAAGAAAGATGGGCCTTTGTTTCAGGGAGAAACTTAGAAATATTGACAGTCCTGTACAATTCCCAAAATGCTGCCCAGCCTGCTTTCTTCTTCCTCTTCAAATCCAGGCCCAGTTAATTGTCCATCCTCCACATTTGTCCAGTTCAGTTAAATTCAGCAAGTTCTTATTAACTGCCTACTCTGTGCCTGTGTTAGCTGGTGTCCCAGGATACAAAGGCTCTGGAAGCTTCCATCCTCCTGGGGGTCAAGCATGTAAACAGAGAAATAGATGCAACTACGGTGATGGAGAGAGGCTCCTCATGGGAGAGGACACATGAGGCCTTGACAAAAAGCAGAGATGAGGAGGGAGGACATTCCAAGCATGAGGCATAGCCTGGGCAAAGGAAAAGAGGCAAGAGATGGACCTCTGAGTTCAGGAAACTGCATGTGAGCCAGATCAGCTGGTTGTAGCTGGTGCGTGAAGGGGAATGATGAAGGGGTTTAGATGCTGGACTGAGTAGCTAATGTTTTATTCTAGAGGCAACAGGAAGCCAGTGAACATCCCGGAGAGAGGAAGGCCACAATCAGACCTGTGCTGTAGGGAAATTACTTGGGTTGTTGAGTGGAGGATGGATTAAAGAAAAATTTAAAACAGGAAAATTTAAAACAGGAAGACAAGTTCAATCATTTCAGTTATTAAGGTGAGAGGGGATGAGGTCTGGAAAAGTCTCTGGGGTGCACGCAAAGGGCGTGGAGGTCGGGGAGAGTGAGGAGTCAGTTCTGATTCTGAGATGATGAACCCTAGTGACTGGGAGGAGGGTGGAAGAGCGGCAGGGTAGGCTGAGGGCCATGTTTGATTTGAGGAGCCTGTGGGACACTGAGTTGGAGAAGGTCAGCAGGCAGTTGGTGACAAGGCTTCTGAGCTCTGGCGACCGACTGTAGCTTTGGGAGTTATCTCTTTAGAAATGATCACTGAGGGGGCAGCTAGGTGGTGCAGTGAATAGAACACTGGACCTGGAATCAGGAGGACCTGAGTTCAAGTCCAGCCTGAGACAATTGACACACTAGCCATGTGACTTTGGGCAAGTCACTTAACCCCAATTGCCCTCCAACAAGCCAAAAAAATTAAAAAAAAAAAAAAAGAAACGATCACTGAGCCTTGAAAGCCAATGCAGTCACTGAGTGAGTGTGCAGAGAGGGTCAAGAAGAGGGCGTGGTTCAGAGCCTCAGGAGATGCTGGACAGGAGGAGGGGGCAGGACATAGATAAAGCTACAGGAAAGGGGACTGACACAGGGGATCCAGATGGGGAGGAGAACCATGGCAGAGGGAAACCCAGGGTGGAGAGATACATGTAAACTGTAGGGAAGTCAGGAAGGATGAGAAGCTGGCCAAGGCCACCAAGTCTGGCAATCATTGGCAACCTTGGTGAAAGCAGCTTGAGGTGCGTAATGGGGTCACAAGTCAGACTTTCACTTTGTGGAGAAGGAGCGTTCAGAACTAGGTCAGTGGGACTTGCGAAGTTGGGAGAGAAAAGCAGTCCGGCCGAAAGGCCTCCAGAGCGGAAAAGCGAAAGGCAGAGGTTTTGCACCCGCCTCTGCGTTGCAGCTTCCCACCCGCAGCCTGCAGACAGCAGGGGGACTAAGTGATTGTTCTGAGGCCAGTGCTCTCGCGTTGAGCAGCCTGGATCCAGATTGCCATCTTGGGCCTCGGTCTTGGAGTCTTCATTATCCAGTCAGCCGGAAGTAAGTAGGAAGGGACCCAGCACCTTCCTGACAGCTACGGCAGCCGGGAGGCCCCCAGTGATTTGGAACAGAGCTTTCCCTTCTGCAAGCAGAGCCCCATAGAGATTAAAAAAAAAAAAAATCACGGACTGACCAACCATGAGTAAGAATAAGCATAAGAAGCAAAGTAAGAACAGCTCCCAAACCCTAGATTCCTTCTTTGGGGAAAAGAAAGATCATGGGAGAGAGAGGGAGGAGGAGAGCGCAGCCAGAGTGCCTCCACCAGGGGCCTCCAATAAA
>CM053589.1:200182518-200230587 GCA_028646515.1 Pseudochirops corinnae
GGAGCTTGGATTAAAACCAAGAATCTCCTACCCAGCAAAATTGAGCATAGTATTCCAGGGGAAAATATGGTCATTCAATGAAGTGGAGGACTTTCAAACATTCCTGCTGAAAAAACCAGAACTGAAAAGAAAGTTTGACACACTTTGTGGAGAAGAGAGTAGGAGGTAAGAAATGAGTACTAGTGAATGCTGATGGCCCTTCTAACAGATGGTAGTTTGTGGGGGTGGAGAAGTCAAGAGAAGCTTATGGGGGAAGGAAGGCCCATGGATATAGGTCATAAGGAAGGGGCCAGTGAATTTAGAGAGACTGAAGATTAGAGAGGGGGGACATGGTTAAAGGGCTATGTGCCCACAGCGTACAGAAGGGCCAAGGAGAGAGGTTGTTGATCTTGACAAAAAAAAAAAGCCTCCTCTTTATCAGAAACTAGAAGAGGGAAGAGAGAATGGAGGACAATGTAGAAGGATCCAAGATATACGGACTAATGGACCAGCTCTGTGGAGCTGCCCATCCACCTGCATAGCAGTCTGAGCAATCAGCATTCTTTTTAAATGTTTTATTGCTTTTTCACCCAGCACCCCAGTTCAGTAAAGCAAAACAAACTGATCCATTGATCACATACGATAACTTGGGCCTCCTGCGTCTTTGGCTGCCCTCATGTTACTGAGAGGAGGGAGGCAGCCCTCTCCTGCCAAGCTCAAACTGGTCAGCGGTTCAAAATGAGTTCAGTTGGCCGCCATCTTGTTTTGCTGTGGTTTGCGATGAGTTCAGTTGGCCTCCATCTTGTCCGGATGTTTCTCCTTGTTCTGTTGTTTGCTAGCTCATGAAAGTCTTCCCAAGTTTCTCTGCCTTCTTTATTCTTGTTCTTGCTTAGGACAGTAATAGAGATTCTTCCCTCTACTTGGTTCTTCCTTGTGGAGAGTGGGGCTGAATTCCTGACTCTTGACAGGGATTATGGTTCTCCTTAAAGGCTTTTCAGGGGTCTGGGGGTGAGTCATCCAGCACAATGGCTTCTACAAACCCCTGCATCTGTGGGTCCTTCGGAATCCCTCTTCTTGGTCTCTGCTCTAGATATCCTCCGTGAAAATGGCAGATGCCTTTGGGGACCATGTGGCTCTCAGTATAGGCTCCTCTTGAGGTGGACAGTCAGAGGGCCCTGGAACCCAGTCCAACAACAATCATTCCTCTTGTTTTCTCTTTCACGGAATATTAGGTGATTATAACATATGCAAGAGAAAGTGCTTATTGGTGGAATGCATCAGAGGGGCCTGAGTGTGCCATTTGTGAAGCTTTGGTGGCTTCCTGTCCTGTAGGACAGAATTCAGACTCCTCATAAGTCCTTCCCAGCCTGGTTCCAGCCCCTCCTTACAGGCTGATTACACCCTCCTGTGCCCTGTGGACAACAGTCCACCTCCATCTGCCTGTCCCTTTGTGCCGCTGCCTCCCATGCATACCTCTCATAGTTAGTATTTATCTAATGGGCTTTTTACATACTATCTGATTTAATCCTCAAAACAAGCCTGGGAGCCTGGGAGAGGGCCCAGGGTCCTGCTGCTGGCAAGTCTCAAAGGCAGGTTTTGAATTCAGTTGGCTCTGCCTCCCAGTCTCAGGCAGCCCTTGACTGTCTGTCCTTCAGGCTCAGCTCAGATGTCACCTCATCCTTCTTCCTCCCATTGTGTATCCAGGCTGGCTGCTCCGGGGCTGAGATGTCTGCCCTCCTCATTCCTACCTGCTCAAGTCATCACAGCAACAAGCATTTATTAAGCACCAATATGTTCCAGGCATTGTGCCTTAGACACAAGAACAACAAAAACACATACCTGCCCTCAAGGAGCTTACAGTTGAGCAGGGAAGACAGGCAGGCAGTGACTTTACAAAAGAAGCAGTTTGGAATCGTGCTGAGAAGGGGAAGGGGATGCATATGTCCCTGTTCTTTGACCCAGAGACTTCCCTCAATACATACACCCCCAGCAAGGTCAGGAGTAGAAAGAAGGATCCCATGTGAGTCAGAACTTTCTGTGATAGAGAAAGGGCTGGAAACCAAGCAGATGCCCCTCTTTTGGGGAATGGCTGAACAGCAGTATTAATGAGACGGAGTGTTCCCGAACTGTAAGAAATAACGGGGCAGCTAGGTGGCGCCGTAGTGCACAGAGCCCCAGGCCTGGAGTCAGGAAGATTCCTCTTTCTGAGTGCAAAACTGGCCTCAGACTCTTACTACCTTTGTGACCCTCGATAAGTCCCTTAACCCTCCTTGTCTCAGTTTCCCCATCTTTAAAATGAACAGGAGAAGGGAATGGTGAAACATTCCAGCGTCTCTGTCAGAGTCAAACCCAAGCAAAATGATTGAACAACAACAAAGAAATAATGGGCAGGAAGATTAAAGAGACGCATTAGAAGACTTAGATGACCATCTCTTGTATCCTCTTCTCTCCACTCCCCCAGCCCCCACCTGAGCTCTGGCCCTCCTCACCCCTTCCCTGGCCTACTGGCTGTAGCCTTCCCTTGGATTCCCTGCCTCCAGCCTCTCCTCCCTCCAGTCCATCCAGGACGAAGATGCCAGTGGGATTTTCCTGAAATGCGGTATCACCATCTCCCTCCCTGCTCACGAAGCTCACTGTGACCTCCAGGATCTCTTCTTCCAGCCCCATCTCAGGGGCTCCCTTTTCTCTCAAGCTGTGCCAGATTTCCCAGTTCGAGGCTTTTCTCCATCCCCATATTTTCCTCTAGTGTTCTGTCTGCATTAATCTCTTGATTTAGAGAGACAAGGGACCCCAAAGGCCATCTAGTTCATCCCTCTCATTTCACAGATGAGGAAACCGAGGCCTGGTGGTGGTCTGAGGTGGTGGTCGCATGCCTTTGGGGACCATGAGGTGGAGGACTTTCAAACATCTTTCCTATTGTCAGCTCCTTGAAAGCAGGGACTGAATTGTTGTTATCTCTGTTGACCTGGTGCCTAGACCAGAGTCTTGGACATAATGAGTGCTTAGTAGAGGTTTGTTGATGAATTTTCCAGGAACTTAATCTTTAAAAAATTTGTTCCAAGAAGTAGTATGTTCATTTGGGCCGAGTTTACATTTTTCTGTTCCTTCCATGCTCTGCATTCCTGTGGGGGGGGGTGTGCCTGTGTGGAGTTTTACCTTTAATCAGCAATACCTTTGCTGTTTAAAGACAAAAATCCTTTCAAAATGTTGGTCAAAAAGGTTAAAGAAATAATTTAACTTTGTAAAAGTTCTGAAACTTGGGGAAATGGGAAGCAGCGTGACTGTGTAGTCGCCAGCAGCCCATAAAATCCTGCACACGCTCCAGATGAGAAATTCAGGACTGGCTGAGTTTCCCCATTCACTTTGGCCATGCCAGATCACTTTGACGTCTTTTGATTGATTTCAAGTGGCGAGGCTTTATACGGCTCTGAGGCCTCCCCTGCAGAGGGGCCGCATGAAATACTGCGCAGGTGGGTGACTTTTAATCAATACAGTGACAGTATTATCTTGCTTAATTTGTACGATGGCCGCATTCAACATCAAATCAAGCCGTTTGTTATGTCAGCGGAGATGAAGTGGAGTCTGAGTAGAAAGAGCCTCACATCCATCTTGTGTATATTTCATTGCCGACAGGCCGTCATGATTGGAGATGACATTGTGAACGATGTTGGAGGGGCCCAGCGCTGCGGAATGAGGGCGCTGCAGGTGCGCACGGGAAAGTTCAGGTCAGTCTCTTTTATTGCATTCCTGCTCTTTTGTGCCATGATCGCCGCCTGCGGGTTACAAGGCTTCCCATGAAATTGTCTTCTGGGGGCCCAGCAGCTCCCTTAAAACCCCCAGACCAGAATGGGCAAACGTGGGTGCTTAGCAGATTGGGTTTCAAAGACTGGATAGTGTCAGAAGAGACAAAACAAATGAGTCTTTCTGTTGTTGCCAAAGGTCAGGTCGAGCTTAGGCAGGGGCCTCGTGGCCTGTCAAATTGAATTCTCTGTTCTGGATACAATGGTCTGATATGTTTGATATATTTGTTAGGGGGTGAAAGGATGATATTCATGGCCTTTGTGGGTGGTAGAAAGTGGAGCACAGATCAGAACTCTAGTTCATGGCCCTTGAAGAGGGGAGTGGCTTGTTGACAGGGTGGGAGTCTGCTGTAGTGCAGTGATTGACATTGTGGAGTTGTGGTCATGATGTGACATGGGAGGCTACAGTGTGGGAACGTGCCATACACACTTCCTCTCCCTGCAGCTGATGTGAGGGCTAGACTCCATTCTGCCCATGAGACCGTGCCAGGAAGGTTTAGACTAGAGTCAGAGGACCTGGGTTCAGATCTGGTCCTCTGCTTCTTAGTTTCGTCAGCTGTAACATGTAGGGCCTGGACCCAGTGATGTCTGAGGTCCCTTTTAGTTCTGAAGGTCCCATGCAGTTAGAGCTGCTCTTTCCTCTTCCTGGACGTGGTCACAAAGAGTGTAATTACTCAGGAAATCACTGTAGATGGTCGGCCAGAGGGACATGGATTGATCGGTCAACTCAAACACGTGTCAAGTGCCCACTTTGTACCACGCGCTGTGCTCAGCATCGTGGATACAAAGAAAGGCAAAAAGCAATCTCCATTCTCAAGGGACCCCCACAGAAACCATGAGGTAGCTAGATTCATCTGGAACATCTCCTCTACTGAGCAGAGTGGGGACAGTAGTGCCAAAACTGGGTGGGAAATCACCTTGCCCCTTCCCCCCACCTCCCATATACCTATTCCCAGTACTGCTACTAATTCTGAGATCACGGGAGCCCTGCCCCAGGAGGGAGAGTGGCCTCCAGAGGACATGCTCTCTGAAGTTCAGGCACTGGACCCTCTGGGCACATGAACGTCTTGGCAGACTTCCTTCCCCCGTGCACACTGGAGGTCCTTGCTCCAGAGGGTTAGTGATGAAGAGTGGGATTCCCCAGCGCCCTAGAGTTTACATGTGGCATAACAGGGGAGATGCATTTTGGACAACCAAAGAGGCCCAGAGGGAAGGAGGCAGCAGTGGAGCAGGTGTGGAGGACTGTGCCTTAGGAAGGTGCCCAAGGCCATGAGTGCCTGGGAGCTCTCCAGGGTGCTAGAGCAATGTTGTTTGGGTCTCCCTCTGAACTAACAATCTAAAAGCCTTTTTAAAAGTCTTCTCTGAAATGACCAGCCTTTGCAGACCATCAGTCTATCTCTGAAGCCAGTTGGCAGCTCCAGTCTCATGTAGTTAGTGTCTGGCTTCAGCTTGCTCCTGTGCTGATGTGCCTGGTCTGGTTTCAGCTGTCACCTGAGCTATCCAGGCCCATTCCTCTGCCCCACCTCCTCCTTCACTGAGGTTGCAAGAAATGAATGGTTTTTAGGAGGGTGATAGATGCTGAGACAATCTGATGGGTAGGGGAGTAAAGGGTTTTCTTGATGGATGATGGAAGAAAGGTGAATTAAGGCATCTGCCATCAAAGCTGTTTAATCTTCAGTAATATACTGCACGTGGTCTCGTGTTGATGTGGCCAGGCCTTGGCCACATTTCCTATTAAAAGTGACTCTTCTCAGCCCAAAGTAGCTGGTGAGACTTAACAGTTTTACCTGGGGGAGAAGCAATGATGGAGGACGGGTATTCTCTGTACGGGGAAGGGATTAGGGCTGAGCTGGTGAATCAATGAGTAAGCAGAGACATTGATGTCTCCCAGTAGAATCCTGAGTGTGGAACTGTTGTCTGTAAAATTCACTTTTGGTTTCTGAAAGTGAGTTTGGCTTTGGAATTCATGGATGAGTAGAACGGAAAGGCTCAGGGAGCCTGTGAAAGCGTGACTCCCCCATCTTTTCTGTCTTCTGCATGACAGATTCTAGCTCTGTGCTTTCCTGGCACAGTCCAGGGAGGACAGGAGATGATGGGAGCAGGGGCTGGGGAAGAAGGGAGGAAGGCAGAGCAGAGCCAGAGAGCCCCCAGGCTGTGTGTGTGTGTGTGTGTGTGTGTGTGTGTGTGTCTGTATGAGTGTGTGTTGAGGGGAGATGGGCATGTGTGAGTTTGGGTAAATGTGTATGGGTGTAGGGGTGTGGATATGAGTGTGTATGGATTTGGGGTGCTATGTGCATGTATGTGGGGGGTATGGAGGTGTGTGTGGAGTGTGGGTGTGTATGGATATGGATGTGTATGGGTGTGGGGGGTGCGTGTATGTGGGGGGTGTGGGTGTGTATGGATATGGATGTGTATGGGTGTGTGGGGGGGTGTGTGTATGTGGGGGGTATGGAGGTGTGTAGGTCTGTATAAGTATGGGTGTGGGTATGGAGGTGTGTGTGGGGTGTGGGTGTGTATGGATATGGATGTGTATGGGTGTGGGGGGTGCGTATATGTGGGGGGTATGGGGGTGTGTATAGATATGGGTGTGTGGGTATATGGGGGAATGTAGAGGGGGCGGTATATATAGAAGCAGAAGGTTTCCCTCAGTTTACATCTTGGCCTTTACCTTCCTCCACCCATCACCAAGGGCAGAGAACCTTGGCTGCTCCTTTAGAGGGAGCTCACTATGTGTGTGCCTCCATCCTGGGTGCCTGAGAGCCACTGTGGCTGGGAGAGCAGAGCCTTCTTCCGCCTGAGCAGGCGTATGGCACCGTTGAGACAAGTCTGACAAATCCCCTGGGCTGAGTTTCCCCTGACTGAGTCATTGGAAGCTTGGGGGAAACTTTCCGATCCAGACTTGCCAGGGCATCTCTAAGCTCTGGAATGAGAGAGAAGTTGCCCAGGCTCCACTACAGCTTCCCAAAATAAAATAAATGAGATGAAGCCGCTCCACTGTCCCCTGCCTTCACCATCCCCACCCCCACCCCAAGCCTAAAACCCTGGGATCCCCATGGGGTGTCAGGCTGCTCTGGATTACTCCTCACGATCCCCACACCCCCATAGTCTTATCTGGTGCGCGGCTCTGTGCCAGCTCAGAGGCCTTTGAGCCCAACCCCTTCTTCTTGTACACAAGGAGACTGAGGCCCAGGGAGGTAGAGGGATTCGGCCCAGGTCACCCAGGTGGTAAGCAGCTAATTGAAGACTTGAACCCTTGTCCCCAGAACCAAAATCATTTGTACCCTTTTTCAGGGAGGGCTGGCAACACGATGGGCCAGCTACATTTTTCTATCAAATCGAATCTGAGAAACTGGATAGTTCAACAAGTCAATCACCAAAATATATATTATGTACCTTCTATGTGCCAGGCGCTGGGGGTATAAATACACTGAATGCCAGACTTGCCCCATCGGGAGCCCCAAGGAGGCTTTGCTCGGTGTCTGTGAACGTGGCCGTCACCATCTGACAGCCTCAGGAATTAGTGCCTAAGTGGGTGAAATGAGAATGAAGGACCTGGTCAGAGATATCTGGGGGGTGCAGATGGTCCCAGCCTTGAGTGTGTCCTCTCTCTGAGGTGGATTCTTCTGCTGCTTGGGAAGGAGAGAAGAAAGTACCTGAGCACCGGGAAGAGCAGGCTTGGAGGGGCTGAGAGAAGACCAGTTAGCAGGTGGTGTGTACACCTGGAGGTGACATTAGTGTCTGGAGCAAAGGCACTAAGAGTGTGCCTGAAAGTCTTCTAGATGACTGGGGGGGGGAGCTGCCCCCTCCACCTGCACCCGTCATGTGCACACACACACATATGCATGCCTAGACATACATGCATGTACATGTTCCAAAAACTATCAAACTGCAAAATTGCATTTGGGACCGTGTGTGTGTATATGTGTGTGTGTGTGTGCGTGTGCGTGTGTGCGTGTGCGTGTGTGTGTGTGTGTGTGTGTGTGAAATGGAGGGGTATAAGGTGTAAATAGACTGGAAAGGTCAGAAGAAGCAAGATGGCAGAGGGCTTGAAATACTGGATGAAGGATTTTAGATCTGATCCTGGGGGCAACAGAGGTAAAGCCATTGGAATTTTGTGAGTCTGTAGAAGGCTGACATGGTCAATCTGCACTTAGGAAAATCCACATGGCAGCCAAGTTGAGGATGGCCCTGAGTGGGGCGAGAGGACACAGGCAGAGCCCCAGGAGGCTACTGTAGGTGTCTGTTTGTCCCAAGTTCCCTTCCGCAGCCTTGGTGATGGACAGGTGGGTCTGTATCTGTCACCACTGAGGCTGGGTCCCACCCTACTTTTCTGGACCTCGTCTCTGCCTGGTCTCCCGCCCGCCTGACACAGATTCCAGATCCTGGACTTTGGGGGCAGCTCATAAGGATGTAGCTGACTTTAGATTCCTGCAGAGACAGAAGCAGGTGCAGGGCCCATGAGTTCAAAGATTATGATAGTGGACCTGGAAGTTCTTGCCTCCTCTTTACCGGACATAGCCAGGCAGGACTAAGGAAAGACCAGGGACTTGTTTTGGGTGAATGCTCATCACTGTCTGTCTCTTTCAGACCAGAAACAGTTAAGAGATTTGGAAGCAGGGACCTCTCAGAATATGGCATCCTGCCTTTGTAGAAGCAGTCTCTCCAGACACCTCCCTATGGACAGCAGCATGCAGAGCATGCTGGGTGTGCTCTGAGGATGGGACTTCCATCGTCCAGACTTCCCCCACCCTTGCTTTGCTGGTGATTTGGAGGGAGCACCTTCAGGTTGATTGATGAAGTCAAATGCCAGACTCAGAGAAGACAGTGAGAGGAAAGGAAGTGGAGAGGCCAGTTGTAGACAGCTTTTTCAGAGCTCTAGCCACAGTAGGAAGGAGAGTCACAAGGTGGTAGCCAGCAGGGACGATTCTATGGAATGAGGGAGAGACATGGGCCTATTTTTTGACAGTTGAAGACAAGTGAAAGTGGGGATGACAGAGGGGACAATCTGTTGGAGGAGCAGGATGAAATGGGGTTACTTGTGCAGTGAAAAGGGTTAGCCTTGGAATGAGATCCCTTGGGCAGGTAGAGGGGTTAGCCTTGGAATGAAATGTCTTGTGCAGGGAGAGGGGTTAGCCTTGGAATAGGATCCCTTGGGCAGGTAGAGGGGTTAGCCTTGGAATGAAATGTTTTGTGCAGGGAGAGGGATTAGCCTTGGAATAGCATCCCTTGGGCAGGTAGAGGGGTTAGCCTTAGAATGAAATGTCTTGGGCAGGTAGAGGGGTTAGCCTTGGAATGAAATGTCTTAGGCAGGGAGAGGGGTTAGCCTTGTAATGGAATGTCTTGGGCAGCTAGAGGGGTTAGCTTTGGCAAGGAGAAAGGGCACCTCTTCTTGGAATGGGGTGAAGGAGGAGAGAGTAGGGACAGTCATCTGAGGGCTGTCAGATGAGGAGAGCCCAGGGAGCTTTGGGCTAATGGTCTCCCTTTTGGGGAGTCCTTAGCTGAGAAGATGAGGGTGGGGTAGAGGGTACTATGGGAGGTTTGTGGATAGAAGAAGTTGTTTTGCTTGACTCTGAACATTTGTTCAAAGGGATTTTTCTGTTTTTCTGTTTTTCCCCCAGTGGTGTGGTTTGTGAAGTTAAGAATAAAAAAAATGCCCAAAAAAGGCGAATCCTTAGCAGCCATCACAGTAATGAAGGCAGAAGTGGAGTGTGTGTTGAGGGGATCAAAGAAACCAATGCCGCCTCTGCAGGTGTCCTCCGGATCCCCCACGATGGCCACCAGGAGGAGGGAGTTCACACTGCCTGAGGGCCACTGTGGCCCTTGCGGCTGTCACGGCAGCTGCCTGGGGAACCTGGGAGCCAGGCTTTTATAAAGGTCAGGCCAATGACCTGGGCGGCTCAGACTTTCCCCTAAGTCAGCAGTGCCAGGAAGCTGCTGCTGGGGGCTTTTGCCACGTCCCTGGTAACTAGACCTTCAGGAGCCCTATCCTAGAAGTTCTGCAGGGCAGGGCAGAGGCCGCCTGGGGCCCTTTGGGCAGCTGCATCCTGGGCCATAGGGCGGTGCCAGCTTCCTGTCTTTCCAAGGCTTGTCTGCCCAGACCTTTTTTCTTTTGATTTTTCCTGGTATTTTCCACCTTGATCCGCCTCTCTGCCTCTGCCCAGAGAGCTGTCCTAATAGAAAGGAAACGGGGAAAGTGACCCCACAGAGCCGGGAGTCTGAGGGCCTGCGTGGTGCTGGCCAGCCCTCTGCCCCTTCTGCACAGGAGGGAAGGAGGGGATTTCCTCATCACGACTTCTTGGCCTAGACCGGCTGCTGGGAAGGTGGGAGGGGCCAGGCCCTGCAGCTCTGTGTGTTCATCCTCTTGGCCTCAGTTTCCCTCTCTGTAAAGTGGAGAGCCCCTTGCCCCACCTCCCTCCCAGGGCCTTTATGAGTGGGAGTCATGACCAGTGTCTCTGTGGGCACTTTCCCCATGTCAGGGGCCAGGCCCTCCTGTGCATGTATTCCCAGGGAAGGGAAGGAGTGGGTGGGCTGTGTGCCTTCTGCAGCCCCTCGAACTTTGTTTTCTAACTCTTTCCTAGTCTTCCCCGTTACTCCATATTTAGGGAGGTGCCATAGAAAAATACTAGCCCTGGAGTCCAGAGGACCCGGTTTCAGATCCTGCCTCTGACATTAAGCAAACGCCTCAGCCTCCCTGGGCTTCAGTTGGCACATCTGTAAAATGGGCATGGGGTGAAACATCTGTGAGTCGAGGATCCTTCCGGCTCTCCCACTGTGGTACTTTAGGCCTTCTTTCCATGTGCAGGCAGCAGCGCATCTAACGTCCCCATCAGAATTCTGAGCACGGCCTCGTTGGAAAGAGAAAATTGCTTCACAGACCAGCGGCTCATTTTTCTTATTTATTTAGAGAAGGTTGGAAAGCTTTGATTATGAGCCTGTTAGTGGAATTTGCCTGGAAAACCATGGCCAAGCCTCCTCCCCTCCCTGCCCTTTTAGACTGGAGGATTCATGTGCTGGGAACCCCTGCCTCCCCCCTGGCACCCACATATCCTGCCATGACTCAGTCGCTCTATTTGCCCCATTGTCCAGTTCAGGGTGAAAGTCTAGGAGGAGTTTTCCAGCCAACCCTGACAACTGGGCAGCCTCCACAGTTGCCGCTGGCAGGTTACCAGACGTGTATGTAATTCCCAGCTTAGGAAAGATACTTGGGTTCAGTTGCCCAGGGCTCAGTATGGGCACGGAGGGCAGAAATCTAATCTAGGGGGAGGGATGGCTTGGGAACTGAAGGGGAGAAGGCCCTGGCAAGCCTCCAACCTCAGTGACAGAAATCTCAGGATCACAGCCCATTCTTCAGGAAGGTGGGATTATCTCCACTTCTATTTCTTCTCCTCCCAGGGCAACGGAGGATTGTCTCTAGTGGAACAGATAGCGCCCCAGGCATTGGGTGTTTAGACCAGATGGTGGCTCTAACTTCTGGATTTTATGTTAAGGAAATTCTCTTTCTAGTTTGAATATCTTCATTCCAGGTGATGCTTCTGGGTGGGGGTGATCATTGAACATAGGTCTGAACTGTCCATTTATTCAAACGTTATAGCTGAAAATGATCGCCCCTGAAAGAAAAACACAAAATAGTCTACATCCAGAGCCCTACTCCTTCCTATGTGGTGAAAGGTTTCATTCCGCACTGGTCACTTAGGGAATGACTTTGCTCTCTCCCTCCCCATCTTCCATCCCAGTTACCAAGTGGATCCCGCGCACAGTTGTCTGATCAACATTCCTAAAACACACGTCGCTCCCTGCTCAGAAATCACTGGTGGCTACCAGGCACCTCTGGGATAGCGTACAAGATCTCTGCGCAGCCTGCCCGGCCCCTAGACAACCGTCATCTCCAGCCTCCGTGCCTTTGCACAGGAGCTAATGCTCTTTCCTTCTCAAAACTACTTTATGTTATTTTGTATTTACTTTCCTATGTACATGTATCCCTATTGTAGAATGTAAAGCTCTGTGAGGGCAGAGACTATTCATTTGTATTTTATTCCTAGGCTTAGCACAATGCCATGTGTATACATGTGTGTAGACATATAGATACACACATAATATATACACACATATACACACATGTGTGTACATGTACATACACATATCGATACACACATAATATATACACACACATATACACAATATGTGTATACATGTATATAGACACATAGATACACATATAATATACACATATGTGTATACATGTATATATATACATACACACACATATATATATGGTATGTGCTTAATAATTGTTGAATTAAATTAGGTAGGCAGAAGACTAGAAGAAAGGTCCTGGAAGAAAGAAAAAGTACAGATAGAACCCATTCCTTGGGGGTGGCTGGGTGATGCAGTGAAGAGAGCACTGGCCCTGGAATCAGGAGGACCTGAGTTCAAATTCGGCCTCAGACACTCAACACTTACTAGCTGTGTGACCTTGGGCAAGTCACTGAACCCCAATTGCCCTGCTTCCCCCCTCCAAAAAGATAAAAAAAAAAACCCAGCCCTTCCCTTCATGGAGTTTATAGTCTAGCTGGGGAATAAGGCACAGACACATGCCCAGTATTGCACAGGGAGTGCCAAGTATAGTGTGACATCTGACAAGGGAGAGTTTGTTATTATTGGGGAGGTGGGAGGAGTCGTCGTGGCCTGGGTGGCGTTTGCTCTGTCATTTAAAGGATGGTTGAGGGTGGGGGTTGATCCTCCCAGTAATAGGGAAGAGGGTGAACAGGACCCATGCAGGGACAGTGACGCGTTCTGCTTGGCTGGAGAGGGTAGGAGACTGAGATGAGATTGGAAAGGCCAGCGGTGCCAGGGTGTGGACAAGACACAGGCAGACCTCTGTGCCGGGGAGATAGACAAGACATAGGTCTGAAGGTGGGCCCGCAGGGAGAGGAGGGCAGGGGATGCTGTGAAGTGCACTGCTTTAAATGGGATTAAAGGCTCCCACTGATACAGCCCCGCGAGGTCGGCACGTGCTGGGACGTGGGTTACATAAGTAATGTTCTCATTCTGTCGTTGAGAGAACTGAGTCACGGTGGGATTAAGTGACACGAGGAGGAAGCACTGAGGTGGGTCTTGTGGGAGAAGGATTGGGACCTCTGCAGGCCTGGGTTTGTATCTCGGTTCTGCCTGTCGCTCCTTTAGTGATCTTACCAGGTCGGCTCTCTCTGCCTCTTTGGCCTGTGTCCTTTGCTGCACAGTGAGGGGTTGTGCTAAATGTCCCATGAAGCCCCTTCCAGCTCAGTGTGAGCCTTCTGCGTTCAAGCCAAGGCATATTAGGGCTGGTCACAAGGGCCCGAGGAGCCAGCTGTTCTGGTTCAGGCTTGGACAGTGGTCAGCATACAGTCAGCATGAGGACAGGCCCATGGCCCAGAGGAGCTGGAGGAGCTGCCCTTGTGTAGAAACCATCCAGCTCCAGCGAAGGCTCCATGGCCTCATGGGAGCTAGTGGGTGTCCTCCCAAGCTCTGTGGCCTCAGGCAGGCCTGAGCCTCCCCCTTCCTCATTTGTACATTGGAGACAAGGACACGCACAGAACCCACCTCAGATAGCTCAGCTCTAGGCAGTGGTCCTGGGGGGATTAGACGTAGCCTGCCTGGTCCAAAGGGCAGGACGAGGGGCAGATAAGGCAGGTTTGAGCCTGACAGTTTGAGTTCTCCCTCTCCGTCCTGGGCTTCCCCTCACCAGATGTCTGCGTGAGCGGTTGGTAAAATCGTGGTCAGCCCAGCTCCACCTGCTTGGAGGGTCTTGGGGCACCTCACCTGAGGAACAAATCCATGTATGTGGGAGCCCCTGGGGAGATGCACGTGCCTTGTGAGCAGAGGATGGAAGGCTGCTAAGCAAAGCTTTTTGCCAAGATGGCAGGCTGGTGCCACGGGCAGAGGGGCAGGATCTAAGGGAACGTGCTGCTTGCATCAATGGCACCAGGGCCTCGGACGCTTCGCATCTCTTCCCTCTGCCTCATTGTCTTCATCTGTAAATGAAGAACTTGAGCTCATCGGCTTCCTGGGTCCTCTTCGGCCCCAAATCTCTTACCGTAGCTACAACCACGGGCATCTGTCACCCCATCACGTAGCTAATGTCTGTAAGCCTCTCCTACCTCTTCCCTTATTAAAATGTCAGCTCCTTGAGGGCAGGAACTGTCTGGGCTTGTTTCTGTATTCCCAGCAGTGCCTGGCCTACAGTGGTGCTTAATAAAGGCTTTCCCTGGCTATTCTTGTGTGGAGCGCAGGCCCAGTGTGCATTCCCCACTCCTTGATGGCCCACTCAGGCATCATCACTGACAGACACCTAGTAGGAGCATGCTGTGGTGCCTGCCAGGGCCTGGGCTCAGTAGCCCTCAGTCCGGATTCTGCCTGTTCCGGACCAGCTGCATTTGTTGGGCTCGTGGGGCAGGGCCAGTACCAGGGACTAGAGCCCCCGGGGACAGAGAAGGGCTGTCACGGGTCAGGGCCAGGAGGCAAAAGCGATCCCAAACCCAGGTGTGTGAGCCCAGTGGCCTTCTGGGGGGAGGAGAGCAGGAAGCCCGGCTGCTGGGATAGTCTGAAGGGAAGGAGTGGGAAGGAGGTCAGTGCGGGGGTGCTGGGAAAGGACCTGTGCAGCTCCTGCCCTGGGGTTTCCTGCAGCCCCCGGGAGGTCCTGGCCGTGCCCCACTACAGAGACTCTGTTTGAATGGAAACTCTCTGAGGGTGAAAACTGGTACGTTTGGGGGTCTCATCCCTGGCTGTCGGCGCATTGTTGTTGTGGAGCAGCCCTGCATGACCCCATCGGGGTTTTCTTGGCAGAGATACGGGAGGGGTTGGCCATTTCCTTCTCCAGCTCATTTTACAGGTGAGAAACTGAGGGTGAAGTGACTTGCCCAGCGTCACACAGCTAGTAAGTGAATGGGCCAGATTTGAACTTCAGGGGATTAGCCTTTCCCGAACCCAGGCCTAGTGCTCTGTCCATGGCACCACCCACCACGCTGCCCAGTTAGCACGTAGGAAGCACCAGATGCTTTTGTGTTCATTCATTCATTCTTTCATTCTCACTGAGTCTCATGACAGCCTGCAAGATGAGTTCCGTATGTGTTATTATCATCCCCATTTCATAGATGAGAAAACTGAGACTCAGGTGAAATAACGCTCCTTGCTTAGCCACGGAGTCAGCCCACAGAGGCTTATGAGGCATTCTGTGTACTGAGTGCTGTGCTCATCACGGGAGCTGTGCAGAAGAGCAAACCTAGCCCCGTGCCTGAGGGGCCCACTGGGCTCCCGGGGTCATTATTACTCTTCTTAATTAGGCAGATCCATGATTACACTGGAGAACCCAGACCCTCCACCCATGCAGGTAGCAGCCTCCATAGGTCTTCTTGTCCTCGTCAATTCTCTTCCGTGTTTTCCTCCCTACAGGACACACCCCACTACCAGCCTGTGAGCTTTTCTTGGTGCCCTCCGAGGTCTCAGTCTAGCCCCTGGGCTCTTCATCTCCTGTGGACGTTCTGGACATGTGGCCAGTCTGCCCCCCACGCTCCCCGTGAGTGAGGCCAGAGCTCCTGCTTGTCCTCACCATGGATCCGACCATCCCTCTTCCAGTCAGGGGTCATCACTACCCCCTTGGGGATCACACAGCAAGCCAACGCTGATATTTTGCTTCTAGAGCTTGTAGAGCTCTGTGCACACCTTACAATACGCCAGCCCCGGCTGCTGTTATGACCATCCTTGTCCTTAATATTATAGCATCTGAGACCCGAGGCCCAAGGACTGCTGGGGTCAGGGGCTGACAACACCTGATGACGGTCCATCACCAGTGACCAGACATGGCGGGGCCTGTGTCCAGACCAAGCAGGCTGGTAGTGGGGTGTGTCCTGTAGGGAGGAAAACATGGAAGAGAATTGACTAGGACAAGAAGACCTATGGAGGCTGCTACCTGCATGGGTGAAGGGTCTGGGTTCTCCAGTGTAATCATGGATCTGCCTAATTAAGAAGAGTAATAATGACCCCGGGAGCCCTTCCCCCAAGTTCACCTTCTTTTCATGCTTTGCTGGGGCTGGCAACCCTTCACTCCCTGGTTCAGAGGTGAAATGTGCCAAAAATGCTGGCGGGCCAGAGATTTCAGCCCTTATCGCATGTCTGCATCCTCCAGGCTGAGGGGCAGAGGCCTGAGGCATCACTGAGGCCTCTGTCTTGATTCTGCAGCTCAGAACGCTGGATGCCAGAGAGGGGAAGGCACTAACCCAGGGTCACCCAGCTTCTCCTCAGTCGGTAGAGGTGACGCTAGCGGACACTCGGTCCTGGCATGGCTCCTGGGCCAGCCTTCTCTCTGCCCTGCGTGTTGCTGGGCAGTTTCCCAGGAAGAATTCCCATGGTGCAGCCTGCCCCAGCCAGTGTTTTCTTTCTTTAAAAATAGAATTTTGTGGGTCTCTTCTATCTGACATCCCCCTGATGAGAGGCTTGGAAGGTAGGCCAGGAATGGCCGGGGTGCCGACCTGCCCAGGACTGGGAGGTGTTCATTAAGCAGGCTTGCCCAGGCACCCGCTGGTGTATGAGGGTACACAGACAGATGAGAAGCATTCCCTGCCCCTGGAGACCTGGAGTCTATTCCACGTGAACTCCAAGGCCATGAGGACCAGGCCTGGGCCCTGGGGGCGAGCACTGGGCCTGGAGCCACAAAGCGACTCAGCCTCAGACACATGTGCCTTGACTTGGGTCTGCCTCGGTTCCCTCAGCTGTACAGGGAGGACAGTGATAGAGCACTAGCCTCCTGGGGTGGGTGTAAGGATCAAGTGAGTTAATATTTTTACAGCTCTTAGCACTGTGCTTGGCACACAGTAGACACTTAATAAATGCTCATTCCCTTCCCCTCCTCCTTTGCAGATGGTGTGGTCTGACTCCGTTCACCAGTGCTGATTGCCATCCCCCCAGTCCTTCTTATCCATACACACCCACAGACCAGAGGTTCTTTACCTTGGGTCCACAAATTTGTTTTTAAAATTAATTTGATAGCTCTATTTCAATAGAACTGTTTTCCTTTGGAATCCTAGGTTTCATCTTATGAATTTAAAAACAATATTATGGGAAGGCTCCATTGGGCTCCCCAGACAGTCCAGGATATAGGGAAGGTGAAGCCCAGCCCAGGGGAAGCCGCCCAGGTACAAAGGAGGCCAGGAAGCGCCCGTGTCCCACGTCAGTTAAGACAGACTCTCCCCAGCCCACACAGCCCAGCTCAGGTCCGAGGAGCTGGGAGTCAGGTCAGAAGCTGTTCTTCCAGATAAGCATGTGAGGCCCTGAAAATAGGCCTGTGTCATGGAAATTCTGACACGGCCGAGCCAGGGTGTCCTGAGTGGGTGCTCAGGCTGCTCCCGGCCGCTCCTTCTGACTCATTCTCTTTCCGATTATTAATCAAAAACATGTCTGGAGGAAGGTTTTCTAATCCTCTGAGGTGTTTCATCAAAAAATCGTCAGGGAGAGCTCATCTAGTCCCTGTGATTGGAAAGAAAACAAGCCCTCCTGAGGCGTAAACGCCACTCTAAAGCCGTACAGACCAGGGCTCCTAGAGAAAGGACCGTCCTCTTGGGAGGTGGGACCCCCCCACCCCCACCCCGGGGGCTCCCTCTGGGCCGTTGGGTCCTATTATAATCTTTGTTACTGTCACCAAAAATAATGCCAGTGACGGTTATTCTATAGAGTGACTGTGTCGTGGGTGTGCCACAAGGTTGTGGATACCCATCATTCATGATGTAGAGAGCACCTGTGACCCGGGGTCCTTGGAGGCCACGTCAGTGGAGCCCGGTCAGTCTGGTCACTCTCATCAACAGGCAGCCCATGGCACATTGGTTAGAACATTGGGCCTGGGATGGGGAAGACCCAAGTTCAGATTCTGCTTCAGACCAGACGAGCTGTGTGACCCTGGGCGAGTCACTTAAACTTTCTCAGTCTTGGTTTCCTCAGCTGTGAAATGGGGATAATAATGCGGCTGCCTTCTGGAGTTATTGTGAGGATCAGATGAGAGCATGTGTGCAAACCTGAAGATGCAGCAGGACGCTGTTGTTACTTAAGCACCGCATGTGTCTGGGCGCTTGTGATGCAGACACAAAGTAGCCCCTGACCTGGAGGAAGGACACGTTCACAAGTACATCTAGGCAGAATTTTAAGGCGTAATGTTTTGGAGAGATGTCACTAGCATCTGGGGGGATGAGAAGGTGGCACTTGGGTTGAGGCTGGGAGGAAGCAAGGGTTTCAAGAGATGAATTGGGGGTACATTCTAGGCATGGTGGGCACTGCTCAAGCAAACGTGTGGAGGTGGGAGATTGGAGGCTGGTGTGTGAGGAATAGCAGAGCTGGTGAGTGGCAGGATCAGGAGGGGGCCCACATTTTTCAGCTACATGGCTACTGGCCTTTCACCCTCCAGATCTTGCCCTCTGACCAGAGAAATGGCCAGGTCCTTGCCCATTGATTCTCTAGAGCAGGGGTGGGGACCTTGCGGCCTTGAGGCCCATGGGGCCCTTTAGGTCCGTGGCCACTTGACTGAATCCAGACTTCACAGATCAGAACCCCCCCCACTCCCACCTCACCCCACTCCATTCAGAGCCACTCTTTGGGTCCAGCTGCCATTCACCCAGTTTGGAGCTGGGCAGTGATGCCACGTGGCATCCAGGTCAGCCATCCCTGGAGGCATCCTCTGATGGCCTTGTCTGGAGAGGAAGGACAGCTGGTTAGTCTGAGCCAGTGGCCTCCCACTCAAGCCCCCTTGGTCCTCAGCGGCGCTGCCTCCTTTTCTCCTGGCTCACTCACCGTCTCTCCAAGGAGGGACTTTAGGGTTTTCCCAGGAATCCCACGATCAGAGGCAGAGTTGGAAGGGACCTCAGTCGGTGGCCATTGAGTCCATCCCTCCCATCTTACGGGGAAGGAACTGAGGCAGAAGGAAGGTGAGTTGTTTGAGGTCAGCAGTGTCCCCCCCAGACAGAGACAGTGTAAATGGAGGGTAAATCTCAGAGGTGAGGCCCCCGGTGATGGTGGGATCTGAGCAGAGTCTGAAGGGAGAAGGAGGGGGAGGAGAGTGTCTAGGCAGCATTTAAAGTTGGCAGAGCCCTTGACTTACATTCTCTCTTTTGATGCTGGCCACAGCCCTGGGCAAGAGGGGCCGTTAACGTCCCGCTTCCACAGATGAGGTGGCTGGCCCAGCCCTGGGCACCTCCCCTGCCCTTTGAGGCTCCTTGTCCTAGATGGGAGCTCCTGGAGGGAAGGGGCTCCTCTCCCCAGCACTTAGCACAGCACGCAGTAGGGACTCAGCCAGTTGTCCGTAAGTCTTGGTGTGCTCTTCTGTGATTTGGAAGCACGGCAGGAGCTGTCTCCGTGTCCCCCTGCAGGGAGGGCTGAACCAGCTGCAGCCACAGCCGCTGTCCCAGATAACCTCTCACCTGCTCGGTCCTTAGGAGGAGAAGCAGCAGCTGCTTCCTCCTCTGACACCCAGCGCCTTCCTCTGCAGGAAGAAGCTCAGGCTTGTTTCGAAGCCCCGAGACCACACTTAACCTTTTCTTTCCTTTCTTCTCGGTGTGACATTCTTCCCCTTTCTGCCCTCCCGAGAGGGTCACATCCCTTTTTCTGACTTCAGTTCACTCCCTGTTAGCTGTTTTTGTCCACTCCTGTCCCTGTCACAAGGACATTCTTGTTGGCATAGAATTAAGCAGAATAAAAACCAAGCAGCGGCGCCTCTGCTTGTGGGCAGTTAGTCTGGCCTGTTCACTCCAGAGGATGGTCCTCCCCTGCTCTTCCTCACTCTTTTCTGTCTCTCTCTTGTCCCTAATAGAAGTTTAAACACACACACACACACACACACTTATTCACATACACACTCATACACTCACACACACATACACATATACACACACATTCACACATACACATTCACATACACACATGTACACACTCACACATACACACACTCACACACATACACACACTCACACTCATACACACACTCTCACACAGAGTCATACACATAGTCACACACACACACACACACACACACACACACTCACACACTCACTTTTGCTCATCCCCAGCCTTCCTTGCCACTCTCATTTCAGGCTTAGCTTGAACCCCCCTGGCTTCCTGCCATTTTGTATCTATAAGATCTTAAGATGGTCTATCAGATTGCTTACAGTCTTGGGGAAAGGAAAGAGAAAAACTTGAAACTCAAAATCTTACAGAAATGAATGTTGAAAACTGTCTTTACGTGTAATTGGAAAAAAAGCAAATACTATTAAGTGGGGGGGATGGCTGTCCCAGACACGTGCACCCCATTCACAGTTATCTCCTGGTTTGGTTTGCAGGGGGGGAGGGCATTGCTAGGTTTTATCCAGCATAGTCACTGTCATTACTTTATTAATAGAAGCAAAACGCAGAGCTTTATAAAACCAAAAAAGCCGGGCTTCGTCTGGGTGGTGAGTTTCCTGTGTGCCCACATCAGTCTCTTCAGACAGCCCCCTCTTTTCAGAGTTTTGTTTGTGCCAGTTTTCTGTCTCCTCTAGGATGGCTCCAGCTCTTAGAAGGAGACCCATCCTTCCTTTAAAACACAAACTGTCTTGGACTCCCCAGCAGTGTCTGTTGAAGTCTGGGGACCGTTTCTCAGTATGATATGCAGAGCCACTTAAGCCAAAATACATGGGCTTGCAAAGGGAACCAGTTCTATGGAAATGGTGATAGAATCTTTTGGCCATCCCCTGGCACCTGTCCATGCCCCGGTCGCCTTCTCTCCGGACTCTTGGGTGGCCCACCGTGCTCTGGCGCCTTTGCTCTCCCCATTCTAGGGGCCTGTTGGACTCCGTCTCATTTCCTCTTCTTTTATCACAGACCCCAGGTTGGCGAGGGGCCTTGCACCCCGGGGTCTGACTATTTCTTCCCCACTAACCTGCTCTTCCCTGTGGATGGGAAACAGGCCTGGTGCAGACCCCTCCTGTCTGCATCCACGGGATGGCTGCACCAGAACCTCTCGGTTCCTTCTCACTGAGATCCTTTCTCCGAATGGGATTTTTCTGTCTGGTGCCACTTTCTTTACCTGTTCTCATTCATCTTTTTTCTTTTCCATCTTCCCTCCTCTGTCTCTTTTCCTTTTTTTTTTTTTTTACTTCTTTTTGGAGCAGCCTCCCTCCCACACTCCTCCCAAGGGCCTCACATGGACAGACAGATACACACTAAGGGAGCGGGGCTGGACCCCAGGATGACCACCGGGAGCCCTGAGCTTTCTAGCTCTTCAAGTTGTACCTCTTGGCATGTGCCACTGGAGGGAGCCTTAGTACCAGGCAGCCTTCAGGACCAGCCCCCTGTTTATAGCATCATACATAGCTGGAGGCTGGAAGGGACCCCCAAGGCTATCTCGGGGCCCCCTCATTGGATAGCCAGTTACCCATCTGCCCAGGTGATGCTCACATCTTCAAGGACAGATCCGACCCTTGGCCAGACCTGATTTCAGTTATTTGGAGATGAGGAGTGGGAGTTGGAGGTCTGAGTGCAGCGAGGGGTGTGGGGGTGACATGGACAGAATTACAGGCGTGTCATGTCTGGAAGCCCTTGGCCTGCCCCCCCCTCTGCAGGAAAAAGAGAGGTGGTGTATGGCGTTAAAAAAAACTAGAATAAATTGATTTGTGAGAATTTCAGTGCGATAATTGGAGGTTTCTCTGGGGGTTGGGACACATGGAGACCTAACACTGCAGCCTGCCAGATCATGGGACTGGAGATACTGGGGCTCAGAGGGCTCAGGATGGGAAGGCCCTTTAGACATCCTCTCATCCCAGGGCTCTTCACTGGGGCCCATGAACCTGTTTTTTTAAATATTTTGCTAAGTGTAATTCAATCCCCTGTTCCCCTCGGTCATGCTATGTTTTATGCTGTGCTTTTAAAAACATGATTCTGAGGAGGGGTCCACTTCCTGACAAAGGGGCCCAGGACACAAAAACACTGCAGCTCCCTCTCGGCCCAGGCCCCACAACTGGTCAGTGGCAGGCCTAGGATGCCCAGCTCCCCGGCTCCTCCTCCAGGGCTTGCTCTGGTGGGCATCTTTCTTCATTGTGATTGGCCACATTTTTGGTGAAAGAAGTCTGAGAGACGAGTAGGCAGCTGGCCATGGGAGAAAAAGCCTTGCTCCCTCCAGTCTCCCCATTAAAATCCATTTTCTAAGCCCTCTGCCATCTATTCACCCTTGAATATCATATAAATGATTATCCCCATTTTAAAGGTGGGGAAACCAATGCTCTGAGAGACTGAGATTTGCCGTGAGTCAGTCAGCATGTGTCTAAGAGTCTGCTGTGTGCCAGGAACTGTCTTAAGCACTAGCGGTACAGAGAAGGGTAGAAACATGTTCTCTGCCCTCACAGGAGCAGCAGTCTGTTGGGGAGACGAGTTGTCGCAGACTGGGTGCAGATGGACCACAACACAGGGGGAGAGCAGTGTCCAGGGGAAACATGCTAGCAGCGGGGGGCCGGGGGAGAGTGGGAGAGGCCTCCTGTGGAAGGCGGCACCTCTGAGCTGAGCCTGGAAGGAAGGTGGGGAAAGTGAGAGGGGGAGAAGAGGGGCCAGTGTGTGCAGAGGCCAGGGAGGGCCCAGGAGCAGATCAGTGGCTCCGGGTCCCAGTGGAGTTAGTGGGGCATAAGGGGTGAGAGGTATGGAGAGAGAGGAAAAGGGCTGGACAGGTGTAGGCCACGGGCAGAATCTGGGTCTTCTGGTTTGTACCACACTGTGCCTCCTTCTGTGCAGTGAGGAATTTTAAAAATCTGCCCCACCTCATGGTCGGAGGGCGTGATGTGGAGTTTCTAATGGAAGAGAAATAGGCCTTCTATGTTGGACAGCATGGTGCTCCTGGGTGCGTCATGTGGCCAAGTGTAAACCCTCTCCCCGCCAGAGACTGAGCCCCCCTCTTTCTCCCCCTCCCCTTCCCCTCCCCCCTCATCCTTCTCCCTCTCCTAATCCTTCTCTTCCTCCTCCTCCTTCCCCTCCTCCTCCTCCTCTTTCCCTGATGTACAAAACATGTGCTTGGAGTATGTTCCCAGAGTGTCTGCTTTGTTTATGAGACATCTAGGAAGCGTGTGGTGGCCGGTCATCCATCTGCTGAAGAATTTGGTTGAGCAGGAAAGAAAATTTTGTCTAAATATAAAATAGTTGGGGTTTCTTTTCATCTTGCTTCTGTGAAGAGCCTCTGGCCAAGTCGTGAAGCCTTGACAGACCGAGGTACGTTACAGAATGTCGGGCTCTCCTGGAGATGTGGAAGATCATGTTGGGCAAGTTTTACATTTTGGCTCTGATAGAGCACAATTGGAAATATCTGTGTGAACTCGGGGGCCTGGGGGATTGACTAATTGTTATCTTCTTCCATCTGGAAATCATTGCCGCCATTATTGCCAGGAAAAGCATTTGGGAAATGGAGTGTGTGCTAGGAGTGCCGTGCGGCAAGGGTTTGATGGGTAGTAGGTAATTGTAGAGAAGATTACAGTCCACCCGACAAAAGGCCAGCCTTCCACAGAGCAGGCCCAGAGGGCAGGCCCTGTTTCCTCCAGGGTTTTCTCCTAGTGGGCAGCTGATTGTTGTCAGGTGTTCTTGGTGGCAAACCTAAAACATTCAGCTTTCTCCTTGGAATCATCTGGGAAGGGTCAGGGAAAAGGGATCATGGGCATGACCAAGGGTACCCTCAGACAGTCCCCCGGAGCATGGGGACAGTCCCTGATGGAGGCAGCCAAGGAAAGGACAGGGAGGTCCTGGGGAGACACCTGAGCTTCTCCCTGCTGATAAAGGTGTAGCTGTAACTTGGCCTTCAACAGGAGGCCTGCAGGTTCTTCACAGCCGGTAGGATAATGGTGGGACACTAGGCCTCCAGGCCAGGCTTGAGTTCACAAGTGGCTGCCAACACTAGCTGCTTGACTGACCGTTTCCTCGTCTGTAGAATGGGCATGATAATAGCACCAGCAAGGTAATCCTTGTAAAGCCCTTAGCACATAGTAGGTGCTGTACACATGGGTGCTCCTGTCCATTTCCCTCTCCTGCCTCCCAGGGTTGTTGTGAGTATGTATTTTAAAGCACAAATACAGCAATTATAGTAACGATCCATGATAAGTGTTAACAGTTCTCATTCTGTGGCGGGCACAGCTGCCTCCTCGCCCCCTCAGCTCTCCACGGCATGACACGGCGCACGTCCCACAGTTACACAGAAGCTGCTTCCCTGGGGTCTCTGAGGACCTCGTAGGGGTTAAATCCAGAGGCTTATCTCGCTCAACCCCCTGAAGCCCTCGATGCCTCGACCACCCCCCAGACGATACTCCACCCCCTGCCCCTTGACGCCCCAGACCTTGCCCTTTCCTGGGGCAGAATCACAGAGTTTGAGAGGGAGAAAGGACCCTGGAGGCCACGGAGGCCCATTCTGGCAGCCCTTCCCAGGCGGCTCAAGTGGAGTCACATGATGAAGGGATCATGGAAACGATTCTGAATGAAAGCTTTCTGAGAGTCCAAGTACTTTCTCAACAAAAACTAGATGCCTAGCGGAATGAATATATGTGCGTGTGTGTATATATGTGTGTGTGTGTGTATATGTCTGTGTGTGTGTATATGTGTGTGTGTCTGTATATTTGTGTGTGTATATGTGTGTCTGTGTATATATGTGTGTGTGTGTATATATGTGTGTGGGTGTGTATATGTGTGTGTGTATATATGCGTGTGTGTATGTATATATATGTGTGTGTATGTATATATATGTGTGTGTATGTATATATGTGTGTGTGTATATATGTGTGTGTGTATATGTGTGTGTATATATATGTGTGTGTGTGTATATATGTGTGTGTGTATGTATATATATGTATGTGTGTGTGTATATATATATATGCCAGGTATACATAACACCTATATTTATTATATTTCTGTTACAGTGACATGTCAATCTGTTATGTATAATCATATTAATTAATACAACAATGATGTTAATATATTCTAATTGACATAATACATTACATATGATAATCTATGTATTTTAACATGTACATCTGTATTATACACACACACACACACACACACATACACACACACACACATCGCGTATGGAAACACGGACAGTGAGAGCAGGCAGCGTGGAATCCTCTGAATGAGGAAGACCTGGGCCCGAGTCTTGCCTCTCATATGTATAGGCTCTATGACCCTGGACAAGCCCTTCCCCCTCTTCAGTTTCCTCTTCTGCGAAATGGAGGGTGGGACTTGAGGGCCTTGGAGGTTCATTCTAGCTCCAGATTTATGATTTCAGGACTTCATCTAATTTGTAGTTTACTGCCTTTTAAAACAGCACCATCCTCTCCATCAAGTTTGTCTTAATGAACGTATTAGATAGTTCTGTTGGTTAGTGTTTATGAAGGGCCTACTGTGTGCCAGGCACTGTTCTAAGGGCCGAGTTACAAAGGCAAAGGAAGGATAGTCCCGTCTCTCCAGGAGCTTGCAGCTCTAACTCGGAAGAACAACATGTAATCAACCATATATGAGCAATCAATGGATGATAATCAATAGTGGGGTCCACTGTTGGCACAGCCACTCTGAGGAGTGATTTGAAACTATCCCAAACGTTACCGAGTTATGCCCATCAGTTGGGGAATGGCTGAACAAATTCTGGTGTAGGAATCTCATGGAGTGTTCTTTCATAAGCAATACTCACAGGGACAGTTTCAGAGAAGACCAAGAAGGCTCACATGAACAGATGCAGGGTGGTGTGCGCAGAACCAGGAGGCCAGTTTACACAATAACAACCTGCAGTGATCAGCCTCCCTTGCAGAGGTCTGGTGATGAGCAAGTTTACCCCACCCCTGACAGGAGAGCTAATGGGTAGAATGAGATAGAGGCTCTTGGACAGAACCAGTGTGTGACTTTGGTCAGCTCAACTCTGTACATTTGTTTTAAGGGTTCTATTTTTCACTTTTTCTTTTTTCAGTGGTGGGACGGAAACAATATAAAGAATATAAAATTAAATTAAAAACCAAAAAGAAGAAATCTATGTGGTCAGTAGTATTTGGGAAATTTTAATACACTTTTATCAGAATATAATAAATCCATCGAAAACATAAACCAGCAGAAATGACAGGACTAAAGCATCAGTAGAATGGCTTAGGGGAAGGTCACCAGGTTGGAAGCTAGAAGAGACAGCTTCCACCATCCCTCACCCTTTGCTGGGCAGCCTTCAGCTTGCCACTTCCCTGAGTCTCAGTTACCTCCTTGTAAAACGAAGGGGTTGGGATTGACCTACGTCTGGGCTCCCTCTCAGCATGGTGAATCCACGTCTGAAAAACTGGGTTAGTGTTTATTTTACTCACTCTGACAACTTTGGGGTTGGTTTGTTGGCTGGGGCCTCAGAGGTCATATGCAGAAGTTGATGAGAAGTCCAGGAGGGCGTGGCTAATGAAATCGAGTCCTTCCCACGCCACTCAGTTGGGGAGCCCCAGCCACTTCTTTCCTTTTGTTCTAATAGATTCTTGGCTGCCCAGGAGTCTCCCCAGGAGGCTACTGTAGGCTCCACAGACTAGAATCAAGATCTGGAAGGGGCCTTGGCTTCATAGAACCTTGGGTCTGGCACTAGAAGAGGCCTTAGAGGTCATCAGGTCCAATGCCCGTGTTTTACAGATGGTGAAACTGAGGCCAAAGGAGATTAGGTGGTTTGACCAGGGCCAAACAGGCAGCAAGTCAAAGAACTCGGGTTTGAGCTCGGGTCTTTTGACTTCAGATCCAGAGATCTTTCCCTCAGACCTAAGTGCTTCCCTTTGTTAGCACACGGATGTGTTCTGGGCATTGGAGAGGGCCTGGACAGGGAGAGACGATCCAGCAGAAAAACAATAGAGAAAAAGCAGAAGGTTTCCCTGTGAAACATTGTAAATAAACCCTGGTTCAGGGCCTCCAGGTCCAGTCTGATCCAGACGGACGCAGTTTGGATGAATTTTAACACAGCCCGTGATGGAAACACATTTAAACAGTTGTGCTATTCCTGGCCTCGGCAGTTTACAGAAATGTCTGGATTCACGGCTCTTCCTGCTGGCTTTGAGGGGCCATTCATCCTCCACTGGACACGTGGGTGAGCCACCAGGTGGCCTCAGACAACCCCTTTCATCGAAGGCATGTAGAGACCAGAGAAAGAGGGAGGGGGGAGAGGGAGAGAGAGAGAGAGAGAGGGAGAGAGTGGGGGAGAGAGAGGGGAGGAGAGAGAGAAGGAGAAAGGGGATGGGAAGATAGAGAGAGAGAGGGAGAGGGAGAGAGACAGGAGAGAGAGAGAGAGACGGAGGGGAGAGAGAGACAGAGAGGAGAGGGAGAGAGAGACAGAGAGAGAGAGGGAGGGGAGGAGAGAGAAGGAGAAAGGGGAGGGGAAGATAGGGAGAGGGAGAGGGAGAGAGAGGGAGAGGAGGAGAGAGAGAGGGAGGGGAGGAGTGAGAGAAGGAGAAAGGGGAGGGGAAGATAGAGAGGGAGAGGGAGAGAGAGAGACAGAGGAGAGAGAGAGACAGAGGAGAGAGACAGAGAGGGAGAGAGAGAGGGAGAGAGAAAGACAGAGGGGGGGAGAGAGAGAGAAAGACAGAGGAGAGAGATGGAGGAGAGAGAGAGACAGAGAGGGAGAGAGAGAGAGGGAGGGAAGGGGAGAGAGAGAGAGAGGGAGAGAGAAAGAGAACAGTGGCCAGGGGAAGGAGGGAAGGAAAAGGATGTTCTCTGAGACCAGAGATCAGATTTAAAAGGGAAGGGGGAGAGGTTCTTGGTAAATAAATCGTGGTGACAAAGAAACAGCTGCTGTAGAACATGACAGAAGGGATAATTAGATTAAAAAAATGACCACTCCTCCATCCCCTCCTTCATTCAGTGCCCCTAGACAAGGGTATTTGGCAGACTATCGACCTGGTCCCTTGGGAAGAGGACAAGACCAGGAGTGAGTGAGTGAATGAATGAATGAATAAATGAATGACGTCGTTCATTCACCGTTTGCCGTGTGCCAGGCACTGCGCTAAACACAGAGGCTGGAAAGAAATAGCTGGGAGTCCCTGTCCTCCGTTATGTTCTAATAGGAGAAGACATCTCAACTGTGAGGGTGGCCCTGAGGGGAGGATAATGAGTGGGGAACGCTGGGGTTTCAGGCCTGCAGCTGTCAGCAGCCGTGTGACCCTGGGCATGTAGGAGTTTTTGAGGTGATGATTGTAGCTCAGGGAAAGGCTGGGGTTGGACATATGAGCGGGGAGTCATCAGTAAAGGGGTGAGAAATCCAGGGGAGCTGATGAGGTCACCAAGAAAGAATGTAGAAAGGGGGGCCCAGGTCAGAGCCATAGGGAGTCCTCGGAGTTAGGGCCAGAACATGGAAGGTGAATGAACAATGGAGATGGAGAAGGAGTGGTCAGCTAGGCTGTTCCATGAAAACCCAGGAGAGAGAGAGAATGTAGGAGAAGCAGGAGATCCGCAACCAGAGGAGGCTCCTTTTAACTTGCACGTGCCTCAGTTTCCACCTATGTAAATTTGGTGTGAGATATTTTCTCTTTACTTCCAAGGCTCTCCTGAGGTCATTTCACGGAAAGCACTTTGTAAACCATGTAAACCATCTCTAGTACACCAGCAATCATCACATGATCCAGCTTTGTCTTTTTACAGATGGGAAAAGTGAGGCCTAGAGAGTAGCTTGGCCAGAGTTAGGTGGCAGAGAGAGGACAGTCTAAGAAATACGCCTGAGACTTTAAATCGCGAATGTTGCACAGTTATAATTATGAAGTTATTCATCATTGAAAGCACGCGGGAGCAGGCCGAGATGTGTGTCACGCCACCCGCGCCTGCCTCTGGAGCCATCCGCCAAGGCCGGCCTGCATCCGGGTACAGAAAAGCAGGCGCTTCATCTGTCTGCGGAACTGTCAGCAGACCATTAAACATACAAGAATCACATCAGCCCAGCTCCTCGTCCCTGCACGCCATCGAAGGACGGTGAAGAGAATGCACTCCAAGCAGAGAGACGTGGCTATAATCCACATCGACAGAACCTCAAAGGCCAGGTCTTAGCATGGGGTCAGCGAACTTTCTGTAAGTGCCAGCTGGGACCCCACCTTCTGCCCTTCTTCATGCCAGCGCCTTCCCTGTTATTTATCTCCTGTCCATCCTGTAGAGAGCTTGCTCCGTGTCTGTTTTCATGTTGTCTCTCCGTTAGATTGTAAGCTCCTCGAGGGCAGGTGCTGTCTATGGCCTCCTTTTGTATCCCCAGTACTTAGTACAGGACATCTAATAAATGTTGATTGATACGTCACTAATCTCTTTGACTGCCTTAGTTTCCTCATCTGTAAACAGCCCAGGCTCGTAGGATGGTTGTTGTGAATGTCAGATGAGGTCGTGTCCAGAGAGTGCTTCGGCAGGCTGAGCTAGGATGATTTTATTTGGCCCAACCCAAATCTGAGCCCTAGAACCCCCACAGGCACCCTCTGTTTTTTATAAATTTATTTATTTTTCGTCTTCAACATTCACTTCTGTCAGTTTTTAATTTTCTCCCCCTCTCCTTCCCGCCTCTCTCCCCAAGATGGCATGCAATCTGATAAAGGCTCTACATATACATTATCATCATTATTATTAAACACATTTTCATGTTAGTCATGTTATATAGAAGGATTAGAACAAATGGGAGCAACCACAAGAAAGAAAAAAACAAAACAAAAAAGAGAGGAAATAGTCTGCTTCGCTCTGCATTCAGACTCCATAGTTCTTTCTCTGGATGTGGATGGCGTTTTCTATCAGGAGTCCTTTGGAATTGTTTTAGGTCCTTGCATTGCTGAGAAGAGCTAAGTCCATCAAAGTCAGTCCTTGCAGACTGTGGCTGCTACTGTGTACAGTGTCCTCCTGGTTCTGCTCACTTCCCTCCGCATCAGTTCATTCAAGTCTTTCCAGGCTTCTCTGAAGTCCGTTTGTTCATCATTTCTCATAGCATGATAGTATTCCATTACATTCATAGACCACAACTTGTTCAGTCATTCCCCAGTTGATGGGCATCCCCTCGCTTTCCAGTTCTTGGCCACCACCAAAAGAGCTGCTATAAATATTTCGTACACGTGGGATCTCCTCCCACTTGCGTGATCTCTTTGGGATACAGCCCTAGCAGGGGTATTGCTGGGTCAAAGGGTGTGCACTGGTTTATAGCCCTTTGGCCATAGTTCCAGATTGCTCTCCAGAATGGTTGGATCAGCTCACAACTCCACCAACACTGCATTAGTGTTCCCATTTTCCCACATCCTCTCCAGCATTTGTCATTTTCCTCTTTTGTCTTGTTAGCCACAGGCACCCTCTTATTGCTCATGGTTGATGCCCTATCAGTTACTTCCAGAATCCATGACAAACTCCCTTATTAGGCATTTAAAGCTCCTTACCTTCTGGCCCCTTCTTCCCTTTCCAGCCTTGGTATATATGTCCCCCTCCCTCACTTTGCTCCATGGTCCAGTCAGACAGACTTACTTCTTCACATAGGAGACTCTTCTCCCACCTCCGTGCTTTTGTGCTGACTGTGCCCCATGCCTGGAATGCCTTCTCTCCTCACCTCTGCCCCTTGCAATCTCTGGTTTCCTTCATGGCTGGCTCCAGGCTGCTTATGCCTAAGCCCGTCTCCTCTCCCAGGGTTACCTTTTATCTGTTTTGTATCTGCCTTGGTATGTGAATTTTGCTTCCCCTGACAGAATGTGATCTCTCTGATGCCAGAGATTACTTCCCTTCTGTTTTGTAACCTTGGTGTCCAGCACTGTGCCATAATACAAGCCCTCGTCTCTCTCCCTTTGAGGTTTCCAAGCATTTTCCAGCTCTTCGCTCACTTAATCCTTCCATACAGTAGCCTGCTCTCTGAAGGAGACGCTCTTATTCTCACCCCCATTTTACAGATGAGGAAATTTAGGACAAGTCTGGTGAAGTGACTTGCCCACTGTCCCCCAGCCAAGAAGTGGCAGAGCAGGATTTGAACTCGGATCATCCTGTACTATAAGCATACAGGTGCTTGAGGAATGTTGTTTGATTGATTAGTTTGTGGAACAGAGGCATCTTCCCAGGTGCCAAGGTCAGCTCAGCTCTGAAAGGTGGGCCCCCCTCCACACAATGGAGAGTAAGGGGTGTCCAGGAGGCCAAGCCCTTCCGGGTGACGGCTGCTCCCAAGCATGGGGAGACTTCCCCTGCTGGAATGGGCAGATGAGCATTTTGTTTGGCTGGCCGTGGAGGTGGTGGAAGCAGGTGCTATGGAGCTCGGTCAGACATGGAAGGTGCACCTCGGGCATGGCCACTCGTCCTGGCTTTTGTCCTGCCACCAGACTTGGATGACTCTGGAGGAGAGAGTGAGGGCAAAGACTCTGTGCCTCACTTAACTCCAGATCACCCACAAGTCAAGAGGCCCCCAGTGATGTCCCCGGTCCTCCTCGAAGGCCAAACCACAGAGCAGCAGTGACACAGAAGGGCCTGGCCTCTGACACCGCTCCTCAGGTCCATGTTCACCCTTCTTTGTTGAAGAGAAGGTAGAAGCCCAGGAGTGTTGCTGTGTCACCAGGGTCAGGTCACTCGCTCTCACCAGCCTGAGAGCCTCCTGGTCCAGCCCAGTGAATGCCCAAGGCTGGCTTGGCGGGGCCTTCAGGCTTATCGATAACAAAGTGTGAATCACTTCGGTTGCCCTAGTAAACAAAACTGCCTGCCCTGTTTCAGCTTCCTTAGAAATGGGCATAGGCATGGACGCACCCAGGCTGGACAGAGGCTTGGGGGCTCACACCGGGATTTATTGGAGGGAGGGAGGATGGGAGGGGGAGTGGGAGGATGAGGGGGGAGGGGGAAAGGGGGAAGGGGAAGGAGGGAGAGGGAAAAATGGGGGAGGGAGGACGAGGAGGGGGAGGGGGAGGAAAGGACCAAGCAGCTGTAAAGACCAGGGTTCAAGCCCTGTGACCTTGGCCAAGTTATTCTGCCTCAGTTTCCTCATGTATCAGATGAGGACAAAGATGTTTCTATTACTGCCCCCACCAAGTTTCCCTAAGAAACAAAGGAGATTATGTAAAATAGATGTAAACACTTATTTTAAACCGCCAAGAATAAGTCCCGCGCCTGCTGTTTCTTTATAGGGCTTTCCCAGGTGAGGAAATGCCCTGTGCCACTCAGCGTAGGCTGGCACCTTCTCTGCCAGTGAGAGTCCCAGAGAGCCCCCTTAAGCCCGGAGACTTCAGTGGCTTCCCACAGTCAGTGCGTGTGAGAGGCAGGATTCGTGCCCAGATCTGGCCGCGGGCACCAGCTCTCCCGCGGATTGACTTGCGCTCTTGTGCTTTTGTGTAGAGCGGCCTTCAGACCCTCCGCAGAGTCGGCCCCAAAACGCCGAGAGAGCCGTTAAGATGCGTTTTCCTCTTTAAAAACAAGAAGTAGCCTCGTCCTGCCCGATACCGTTCGCCGGCCCGCGGCCTCCCTTTCTCCCTCCCTGGCGGCCACGAAGCTGGGGCAGAAGGTGAGCAGAGGCCCAGGCCGCAGTCGGCAGCCAGCTCTAAACACGGCTGTGTGCCGAGCCCTGCGCCAGGTGCTGGGGCTGAGAAGCTGAGCAGCCCCTGCGTCCGAGGGGCTTACAGTCTGCTGGGCAGACAGCGTGAAAGGGAGTACACTAACGAGGAAGCGGACGGCTCGGGAGTCGGGCCATGAGGCTGCTGGTTCCTGAGGGTCTGGTGGGGCTGACCGTAGGACAAGGGAAGCTTGTCGAGCTCGGGGCCGACCCGCCGGGGGTCTGGGGCAGATGGGCCAGTGGCCCACTCAGCTCTTGGATCGTCTTTCCTTCCTCGGCTTTGGCACGTGCCTGCCAGCTTTCAGAAGGGCTCTTCCAAGGTCTCGATTTTATCTCCTGGCCTTCTTTTACTTCCCTTCTCCGTCCGATGTTGGGCCATCATCTGGAATATTCCGGGGGGAAGCAGAGAGAAGTGAGCCTGATGTGGTTAGTGGCTCAGAGGAAGCTGTAAGATGAGGGGGCTGGGCGGGGTGACCACCCCTTGACCTCGAAATCTGGGATCCTGTGACTTCTAATGCCCTGTCTAGCTAGAAACTTTGCGACTGGGGAATGGGGGAACAAAGCATAGGATGTGAGCATGATGGAGTATTATAGTTCCTAAAGAAAGGACAAATATGAAGAAATATGGAAAGACTAAAGTGAAAAAAGAGCTACATACTGACTACAGATGCACACCTCTAACAAGGACACAGTCCTTCAATGCGCATAAAGGAAAGCGATCCAGAGGAGACTAAGCACTAAATACAGTATTAGCGCTGTCATTTTTTTAAGTGAAAAGATAGGTTCTTTAAAAAAAAAAAACTTGTATATAGTTTATGATAGAGTTGAAATTTTGTTTATTTGGATGTTTATGTTAGTGGTTAATAAGTTAACTTTTAGAAAGGAGTTGACTGAGGATGCTTCCAGCCTAAGGCACCCCAGGCTACATCTTCAAGTTAGTTTCATCATTGAGTCCCCCTGTTTTCTTGACCTAGAGATGGCAGCTGCTTGGGTGTGGGGGGGTCTAGAACCTCAAGGTGTGCTATTCAACTGGAATCTATAAATAAAAGTTCTAGATTTAAACTGCTCTCGAGAGGCACAACAACCACTTATCTATAAATCATGTACATTTATATAAACAACCACTTATCTATAAATCATGTACATTTATATAGACGTATTGATATACAAATATATACACAATACACAGTTGTATTTGTTTCTGTGTGTTAGTCTTTCTCTCCCCTCTCCCCCCTCTCTCGTCCTCCCTCTCTCCCTCTCCCTCTCTCCCTCTCTCTCTCTCTCTCTCCCCCCTCTCTCTCCCTCCCTCTCTCTCTTTCTCCCTCTCCATCTCTCCCCCTCTCCCTCTCTCCCTCTCTTCCTCTCCTTCTCTTTCTCTCTCTCCCTCTACCCCCCCCTCTCTCTTCCCCCCCCCCCCCATCCCCATATCTCCCTATCTCTGGCTCTGGCTCTGTCTGGCTCTCCAGACTCGTCGATACCTTCCCTGACTTGCTAGGGGTTCGGTCTTTTGGGTCTAGGAAGGCGCCCCGTGCTGGTTCCAGGCATCCACAAGGTGGCGCCAGAGAGCTTCGGCCACCCCAGCTGAATGTCAGTTTCCCAGGAAATTGAGATTTTGTTTTCTGCTCTTTGCCGGTGTTGGAGGGAGCCTGGCTTTCGCAGGATGCCCGCTCCAGGAGCAGCTGGGACCGAGTCTTGCCTCAAGCACTGGCCTCCAGCCAGTCAGATCGCTGGTAAACTAGCTGGAGTTGGAGAAGGAAAGAGGCATATAAGGGAGGTGGTATTTTTAACAATGGACTGGAAAGTCTGATTCACGGAACTCACTAAATTGGTTTTCTAGATGGTTCCAAGGTGATTTACTGGCTGTCGCAAACAGTCCTTGAAGAAGCCATCCCGGTTCAGGCAAGCGACAGAAGCCCGTGTCGACCTCCCCAGGCCTCAGAAAACCCTTTGCAGGCCTCATTGTTCAGTGTGATTCATTTTGGTTTTCCCAGCTGGAGGGGAAATTTTCTCTAACAACGTTAAGTGATGGCCTTAATCCTCTTCTCTCACTCTCTGTGGACTTGCTGTGTAAATAGTGGCTAAGTTCCACCACCCTGGTTTCTCCTTGAAACTCACTCCAAGGTCAAGTGGAAACTCAGTAGCCAGGCTGGATATAATAGCACTTATAAAAAAAAAAAGACACTTCACCTTTTGGGCAGGTTTTGTGGGTAGGTGGTGAGGTGCTTTTCACCTGGGTTATCTGAAGAATTTCAGTCACATGGGCTGGGGTTTGTTTTTGCTAAGGATAAGGTTCACTTCTAGTGAATTCTTCTTCTGATACTTCATTGGCATGAAGGTGACCCTGAGCTGCGCCAGGACAACCTCAGTCAGCTCCTGTCAAGGAGAAAAGCTCCTAGTCAGGGCTCTGTAATGAACTGGTCTCTGCCTTCAGTGGATCAGCTTAGTTCAGGTTCCTAGGGGAAGGTTCATCACAAGGGATTTTACTGAGATTTGTTTTGTGAATAAAGTTGATCTGAGTGGTACAGTGGATAGAGTGTTGGGCCTGTAGTCAGGAAGATCTGAGTTCAAATCTAACCTCAGAGGCTTCAATCAGTCAATATTTGCCAACTGCCTCCTATGTGCTGAGCACCAGCTTATACAGAAGGAAGCAAAAGATGGCCCCTGCCCTCACAGAGCACATGTTCTAACGGCGGAGACAACATGCAAACAAACTTGTACAAAACAAGCTATATACAGGATAAATAGGAAATATTGGAAAGTGTGTGCTAGCTGTGTGACCCTGGGCAAGTCACTTAACCTCTGCTATAAAATGGGAATGTCAGTACCTCCCTCCCGGGGTTGTTGTAAGGTTCAGATGAGATCATAATGATAGAATGTTTAGCGCAGCGCTTGGCGTGTAAGTGCTGTTTCGGTGTTATTTTTCACTGTTACGCTGACATTTTTGTCTTGGTAATTAATGAAGCTCATCTGCTAAGGCTGAGGCAGAGAGGACCCTTAGTCTGTACTAGTGTAGGGTGCCATAGATGGAAGGTCTTATTCACTGCTGGGGTGACTGCCCACCCACCTCCCTCATCTAACCCCTGCCAGCTTCCAGCTGAAGACTGGCTCACTCCACCAAGCCTGACCACACACTCTTGTCGAATTTCTGTGTCTAACGCTGGGACTCTGAGAATCAGAAGGAGTTGGGATCTTCTGCGTCAGCCTCACCCACCAGTCTTGGTAGAACGTTGGGCTGAATGGGGGCAGCCGTCCTCCATGATGCTTACTGGAAAGGGGCTTATAAAAAAATCAAACTTCCCTTTGTCTTAGCCTCTCCAACCCTCCTCTTTTATTTCATGGATTTTGATATGAACATGTCAGCTGATAGTCTCCAAAGCACGACTCACTGGATGAATCCAGCAGCCCTTCCACAGTGCTGTGTATAGGTCAGGGCCACCTCCTCTTCTCGGACAGCAGTGGGGTACAAATGGGCTGGGGGTCAGAGGCACTGGCTCTGAATCTTCTTTCTTGCTGCTTCCCAGTGAGACCCTGGGCAAACAACTCAATTCCCCTCTCCAACCCTTAACTTCCTCATCCCTAAAAGGAGGGGCTGGACACAAGCCTCAAAGGCCCCTTCGAGTTTTAGGTAGGTCTGTGATCTTAGGTGGTCCTGTCTGAGCCTTATCTGTAAAATGATTCTAGCAGTGATGTGCCTAGAGGACCCAGCCCCAGAAGAGTGCCGTGAGCATCCATTGAGACAATGTTGGGAAACCCCAAGGTGCTTTAGTAGTGGCCGACATTATCATCATCCTCAGTGTCTCCTCTCCTTCCTCTTCCAGGAAGAGCAAAGCTGCCCCAGGCTGGTGCCCAGGCCGTCCCAGGGCTGACAGCTTGCCATCCGGGACTCTGAGACTCCCTGCTGTCATATCCCTTAGGGCTGATTTCAAGCTACCATTAGACTCAATTGCAGATTGATGCATGTACCAGGATGTGAGGAGCTGTCGGCTTCATTAAGGGTGCATTTGTAGCCGCCCTGGCGAGACAAACTGACTTTCAGCCTGCAGATCTCGCAGGGGTGACACCTTGTGAATGGCCCATCAACGGGTCCCCAAAGATGCAGGTGAGAATTTAGGCCCTCACCTCCCACCGTCAGATGGACGTTTACTTGTACAAGGTCATGCTCAAAAGAACCACCGTTATTGGTAACCTTTATTGTGGAAGGAGCTGGGGACTAGGGCAGATCAGGGCGAGATTTTCCTTTGGAGTGGAAAGCTGGAAACTGGCGTGTGTAATTGTGTTTCTGAAACACAAACGTGCTCCTTTTCAAGCAATTTCCCAACCAACAGCGTTGGCTCCAGTTCCTCCCGGTTTTGTTTTTTTAAAGGGAGGTTCTGTTGGGCATGTGCAGTTCATAACCCCAGACATCAAACCCAACAGCTGGAATGTCCTGCTGATAAAAGGATCCTGATAGCCCTGGAAGGGCACTGCTGCTTCCCAAGTCTTCTGGGGAAAGGGAATCCAAGGCGAAATGAGGGCCATCTTGGCCACTTTCTTCTTGGGGCAGGGTGGGGCCTTGCCAAGCTGTGGCTGGGCCAGACGTGGCTCTCCCCAGTGGTTTTCTCTGTCAGCACAGGCAGCCGAGATGAAAGGGAGTCTTAGAAAAGCTCTGGGAACTCAAGCGGGGGTTTAATTTTGTTTGTGCAAATGTGTGATAGGATAGCTGAGAGGCAGACCACAGAGGGAGAATGTGGGGTCAGCCTATGGGGAGAGGGACAACCCAGCCGGCTCCAGAGGGCTGTGGGGGCCACTCCACTCAGCTTTCCAGACTGTACCCAGGGACCCTCTCCCAGAAAGACAGAGTGCCCAAGCCAATGCCAGCTGCCACTGAGAGACTGAGCTGCCAGATGCCATGTCTGACCTGGTACAAGGGGGAAAGGCGATAAGACTGAGGAAGGAGTAGGTTTGCATTTTCTCTTTAGGAAGATTCTTGAGCTAAATTCTCCCTGATGCTCTGGAGGCAGCTGTCTCCAGTTGATAAGCATTTCTGAAGACCCTACTATGTGTCAGGAGCTGTGGTAGGCACTGGGAATACAAAGAGGGGTGAATCAGTCCCTACCTTCAAAGAATTTACATCCACAGTATATTAGGTAAATTTAAAAGCAAGGGAGTTCAATCAGCTCATCAAACATGCTGATTATGTAACAGCCATGTGCTAGGCATCTGTACCATGCTGGGGGTACAGAGACTGACAGGAAGCGGTCCTGGCCCTCAGGAAGATGATGCTCCAGAGGAGGAGAGAGTAAAGACATACATTATATCTAGTATCCACACGTATGTCGTAATGCAGATATTACGTGTGTGTGTATTATGTACAGAGGCAAGCATGTAGGTCTATATAAATTTATATAGACAGAATAATAATAAATACAGATATATATAGTATTTATAAATATACGCATATGAAAGCAGAAATCTTGGTATTTGTATACACTAAACAGAGAATAGTGGGTCAAAGGCAGTTTTGGGGGGACTGACAGGCGAGAGAATCAGGAAGCAAGAAAGGTTTCTTGTAGAAAGTATCGCTTGAGCCTTGTTTTGAAGGAAGCTATGGCTTCTGTGAGCTGGAGGTGAGGGTAGAGTGCGTTCCATTTACAGATAGGGAAACTGAGGCCCAGAGAGGCTACTTGGTCTGCTCCAGGTCGCTAGGGCAGCAGATCGCAGGGCCAGGATAGGCTCGTCGCGGAGATGAGGCCTTGGCACATTTTTCAAATGGTTTTACAGTAAACTTTCTTTTTTCTGTTCCGATTTTAGCAAATAAAAGTAAACACGAGTCTTCCCGCAGACAAAGAACAGAAAATGGCACCCGTATAGGAAGCCGCAATCGTCTGCCGCGTGGTACTTGGTTTTTCTCGGGTCAGCTCTGAGCTGAACCATAAGAACCTGCTCCACATGGTGTCTCCTCCAGGACAGGTCGCCTTTAGCGCCACCGTACTAGTCTAGGCCTTCTCTCTCTCTGTGTTTTTCGTGTTTCACTGGCTCCCTTTTCCTTCTTTCCTGATCGGTCTTCGATGTCCCTCTCCCAGCCGCCTCCATCCCTCCCAGCCTCCTGTGGACTGTCTCTCCAGGTCCTCGGCCACACTCTTCTCTGCTGCTGCTCCACTGAATGCCCAGGGAGGGAGAGATGAATGTGTGAACTGCAGTTGGATGGGTGGCTCAGGCTGTCAGGCAGCCCCCAGGGAATCCAGCCAGCTCACTCCCTGGTGGGTTGCCTTCTGTGAAGCAGAAGGACCAGGACGTGGAGGGAGGGCAGGCTGGGCCTTCCCTCCGTCACATTCCCCAGCAGACAGTCTGGAAGCCATTGGTCTGAAGGCTTTCATCATCCTTCCAATCAATGTGTCAGCCTTTATTAAGTACTTACTGTGGTCAGACACTGTGCTGAGCACTGGAGCACACACTCACTCGCACACATGCTCACACACATGCACGTACACACTCACGTGCACACACACATGTGCATACACATACACACAGTCACATGCACACACTCGGTGCACACACACGCACATGCACACGTGTACACACACACACATGTACACTCACACACACACACAGTCTTGGCTTATATTCTAACAGAGAAGCCCCAACATGTGCATAAATGGGCATTTCTGAGTGAAGGGTAGAGGGAGAAGGATGGGAGGGGGTCAGATTTTCCACAGAATAGCTTGATCAGCATCATTTAACATTTCCAAACAAGCACGCTCAAGTCTCTTGAGTGATGTTCCGGTGGCTCTGTGACCCCAGAGAAGGCGAGATTCCCTTCGTCCTTCAACACAGATCATATTTCCCAGAATCCCAGGTTGGAAGGGAGCCCAGGGACCATCTAGGCTACCAAATTCCCAGTTAGGGGTTGATCCTCTCTTCCTGCCTGATGAGGGCTCAGCTCAGTGCCTGGCTCATAGAGAGGTCTCAGGAAATGCTTGTTGACTGACTGGTGACTTCTCGAGGCAGCTCATTCCACTTGAGAACTGGGTATTAGGAAATTTTTCCTGACCTTAATTAAGCCTTAGGTCTGGGTCAGGATTCCCACCCAGGACTTCCAAGCACTCTTAGAGCCCTGCAACAAAAAATTTCCTTTTCTGTTTCCAGAAACCAGTTGCTTTGGTTGGGGTTGGCATTCAGAAGGAGAGAAATCTTTCAGGTTTAACACACTCCTTGTTGGAAGCTTGGTCCACAGCCTTCTGCATAGCCCCATGGAAGGTCAATGTTTTTTCAGGCAGCCATGCCTTCGTGGGTCCAGACCAGTGGCTGGGAGCCTCCTTCTTTTCCTGTTGGAGTTTCACAAGCCATGGTTCCCATGAATGAAGCTGTGAATTTGATGGTTGAAGTTAGTTTTTGCTCCCATAACCTCTGTCTGCCCAAGGAGGATACCTGAGCATACAGAAGGTGTCCAGCCACTGACGGGCAAGCAGGCCATCTGGGCTTCAGTCTGCCCTCCTCCCTGAATGGAGCCCCCATCCTCCTCAGGACCTCTGAGGCTGATGGATAAGGGCAGCTCACATGAGGGGAATGGAGCCATGCCAGGTGGGGGCAAGATACTGTACTTAATTTTGGGATGGTAAGGGAGAGCTCCCTGTAAGGGCAAAGAAAGCTCACTTAATGCCCCCCAAAGAGCTTTGTCACACCAGCCAACCTTCAGAGCACCAGAACAGCGTGGCTCTCCCTCTTATCAGCTGGTCTGAGAGCGAGGTCAGCCACAGGTTTGGGCAGAAAAGCTTCCCCCAGGGGTCTGGTTGCCCAAGGGCTGTGTTGATTGGCACACCAGTTACTGAGGACGTCTGTTAATCAGCTGTCTGCACACATCCCAAGGTCTCAAAGGCCTGCTTAGGGTGTGTGTGTGAATGGCCCGCTGGGAGGGGAAGAATCCACCTTAGTCATCCGGGCTTTTAGAGTGGAGTGTGTAACAATGCCTGGAAAAGATGTGGCCATCTTGTCCTCTGGTTCCGTTGTCCATGGGGTATCAGTGACCTGGCCAGCTCCCTCTCTGTCTGGGTGATTTGTTGGGGCAGGGATACTGTGGGGATGGGGGCTTCTTCCTATTTCACATTCTACCAGGAATATGCATGTGTAGCCCATGGACTGAAAAAATAGAGGTCGTGTGATGTCATGGAGAAAAACGGGAGGTGGAGGGACGGGAGGGAGGCCCAGCCTTTTGTCTTGCCTCAACCCCTCCCTTCCATTCATCAGACATCCCAAGGATCCACCTTAGGCAGGCAGTCAGCAGGAGCATAATAAGTGATTACGAGGCCCTCGGCACCTCTCCTCTTGATTCCCCTCCCTGGTCTTCCTGCCCCACAGATTTCACTATTTCAGGCCACCCTAAACACTGCAGCCAATTAAGTCTCCTTAAACATAGATCTGACCGTGTGATGCCCCAACTCGGTCCTCTCCAGGGGTTCCCCAGTGCCTCTGAGATAAAGGTAATCGCCACCATTTGCTTTTCAGAGCCCTTTACAACCTGACCCCAATCTATCCGTCCAGCCTCACTGGACGTTCCTCCTCCTCCCACCAAACAAACTGGCTTTCTCTCTGTTCCTCCTTCTCCATCTACCATCATGGGGCCTTTGCCCTGGCTATCCCCCATGCCTGGAATGCCCTCCCTCCTTCCCTCTACCTCGGAATCCCCCTCTTCCTCTCAGATTCAACTCTGCTGTCTTCTCCCAGAAGCCTTTCTTGACCTCCCCGCCTGCTTGTGTCTTCCCTCCCACCCTCCTTGTACGTGTTTGTACTAATTCACTTTCTGGTCTTGCTCTGTGTGTTCGGATCTATACTTGTCTCCCACATTCGAAGGCACACTCCTTGAGGGCAGGACGGGTTTCATCCTTTGTGCTTGTCTCCTAGGTGTTTGTTGGTTGGTGGCTTGTGCGACCTTGGGTGATGATCATGGAGACAGGCCTTTATTATTAAGTGCTGCCCTCGGGCTACCCTGGGAGCTAGGGGCTAGAAGTACTAGGGGGTCTCTTCTCAGCTCACAGGCAGGGCGACTGAGGCACAGACAAGTTATTCTGACTTCCCGTCCTGGGTCTCTCCAGCTCCGGCCTCTGCCCTCCCTGGAGCCCTTTCACTGTCTGGGCCTCACCTTGCTCATCTAGAAAAGGAAGAGGGTAGGCTGGATGCTGCTGCTAACATCTGAGGCTTCTGGGCTCTCTACAGTTTCCAGAGTGCTTTATTAAATACGTTACTTCTTACATAGCAAAGTATTAACAGTAAGTGCTGTAGGGACCCAGCGGAGGGACATTGATTGGATCTAACTGGGGGCGAGGAGCGCAGGAGCAGGGAAGGCTCTCCAGAGGAGGTGAGGTTCACATAGGAGCAGATTGTCCTTCCATCTGTAGTCAGTGCAAACACAGAGACCTCAAGCCTAACATTGCAGAAGTGCATGAAAGAGGTGGGGACAAAGGTCCAGGGGAGCTCCGGGCATCAGGGAAGGCTTCATAAAAGTCGGTGACACCTGAGTTGGCTCGTAAAGGACCAGCCCAAAATCAGTATAGGATTTAGATGTTCTTTAAATGTTTAACCGCATTTGCTTCTAAATGGTCCCCCCTCGGAGCTGGAAATAGGACCCATGATGTAAAGAAGTGGAACCAGGACTTGCCCCAAGCCATGAGCTGGTGCTGGGCGCCACTTCTGGGGCCCAGCGCTAGGTGGGTGCTTAGTGCCGCATCTCCCAGAGAGCTCTGAGGAGACTGGGCACCGAGCAGGCCTCATTTCTCCTGCCAAGAGCAATTAGCTCTAATGGGCAACTTAGTTCCTGGAAACTCTGCTTTGTCCTCAATGTCTTGGTCTATAAATGATCGGCCAAATGCTGCATTTTTCCAGAAGCTCTTTGAGGTGTGAGGCCGAAGCTGCCAACTTTAGTGTTATTTATTAAATGGAAAAGGGGCACACCATGGGCCTGGTTGTCACAGACAGCCCTCCTCAGCCTGGGCTGGAAGAAAGGACCCAGAATAACACCTGGCGTTTCACACAGTGAAAACTTTTAATTAAAAAGTTGTTACTGATCTCGGTTAGGGTTGTTTTTTTTTAACTGCACCTTCATTTCCAAACACACTCCTCCACCTTGCCTGACTTAGCAATGGAACAAATAATTAGGGGAAAAAAAGAAAGGACGTAGTGGAGTGAACACGGACCAGTTGGACAGTGCAGATGCTGCCCTGCACCTCTGGCGGAGGAAGAGGGAATGTTTTTGCCTTTTTTTTTTTGTTTTGAGGGGAGAAGACAGGGCATTTGGGGTTAAGTGACTTGCCCAAGGTCACATAGCTAGTAAGTGTTAAGTGTCTGAGGCTATATTTGAACTCAGGTCTTCCTGACGCCAGGGCCGGTGCTCTATTCACTGCACCACCTAGCGGCCCCAAAGAGGGAATGTTCTGTCATCTCTTCCCTGGGGTCGAATTTCCTCACTTTGATTACACAGGACTCAGTATCCATTTGTTGTTTCTCTGTTTCTTTTGCTTTAGTGAGATGTATGTGGTTTTCCCATTTTTGCCCTTGCTTCTGTGAATTCTTCCTGGTAATTGTTTCTTACAGCCCAGCAACATTCCATTACATTTGTGGACCACAATTGGATTAGCCCTTCCCCAATCGACGAGCATCTCTTTGTTTCTGGTTCTTTGCTCCCACAAAAAAGTGCTGCTCCAAACGGGCCCACCTAGGACCTTTCTTTCTGTCTCTGGCTTCCTTGGAATATAGCCCAACTTTGGGAGATCTGGTTCAAAAGGTTTGGGACATTTTAGTCACTTTTGTAAAAGCATAATTACAGTTTTCTAAAATGACTAGAGAAGCTCACAATTCCACCAAAAGTGTGCTAGTGTGGCAGGGAAACCTTTTTACAAAATTAACCCGCAGTCCTGTGGCAGAGCAGAGTGCCTCTGTTTCCCCATGTGTAAAATAAACAGTTTAAACTAGATGTTTATCACAACACCTTCCAATTTCCACACATTGACCTTGCCACCCAACAGCCTGCCAGGGGTAGAGCTGGAGGGAACCCTGAAGATCAGCTCCTCCAACCATCCCCTCACAGATGAGGAGACAAAGGGCTTATTGACCTGTCCAGAGTCACACAGATACTAAGCGTCCAAGCGAGGTTCCAGCCTCGGCTTTTCTGATTCCTGGATTTGTGTTATGTCCATGACCTCATGAGAGCCCAGCGCTAATGCAGCCAGCCAGCCGCAGATCTGAAGAGAGGGGGCTGCAGTTAGCAGAAAGCACCCTCCACCATTCCAGTTGCGACTCCTAAGGGAAAAGAACAAACCCAGGTGGGCCAACATCACAGGTTTAAAATTCTGGCTGCAAACCAGAAACAACTGGTTCCTTATTCTCATTCCAACGGTGAGTTCTCCCAGCACCTGCGACTGGTCCTTGTGGTCCTGTTTCTGGGAATGTTTCAGTGCTGTGGAGTCTTTTGGGTTTTTGTTGTTGTTTTTTTAAGTTAAATCTTATGTTTATTTTTAGTTTACATCATTCATTTCTACGAGATTTTGAGTTACAAATTTTCTCCCTGTCTTTCCCCTACCCACCCCCCCAAAACAGCCATCCCACTGTATACTCCCTCCCCCAATCTGCTCTCCCCCATGTCCTCCCCCATCCCCCCTCTGACTTTCCGGCAGGGCAGGATGGATCTCCCTACCCCAGTGCCTGTATGTCTTATTACCCAGGTGCATGTAAAAAATAATAATAATAATATATTTTTTAAACATTTGATTTTAAAACTTTGAATTCCAGATTCTTTCCCTTCCTCCTTCGTCACCCACCCTTACTGGGAAGACAAGCAATTCAGTATGGGTTGTATGTGTGAAGTTACGCAAAACATTTCCATAGTAGACATATTATGAAAGACTGACTATATTTCCCTCCTTCCTATCCCGCCCCCACTTGTTCTATTCTCTATTTGTCCCTGTCCCTTTTCAGAAGTTTGTGCTTTTAACTACCCTCCCCCAACCTGCCCTCCCCTCCACCATCCCCCCTCTCATCCCCTTCCCCCCTACTTTCCTGTAGGCCAAGATACCCAATTCAGTGTGTATGTCATTCCCTCCCTAAGCCAAATTCAATTCAAATTTCTCACTTTGATTACACAGGACTCAGTATGCATTTGTTGTTTCTCTGTTTCTTTTGCTTTAGTGAGATGTATGTGGTTTTCCCGTTTTTGCCCTTGCTTCTGTGAATTCTTCCTGGTAATTCTTTCTTACAGCCCAGCAACATTCCGTTACATTTGTGGACCACAATTGGGTCCTTTTTCCCTTTGCCTTCCTGTTCTTCCCCTCCATTGTAACAGTTATCCCTTGCCTCTTCTATATGAGATAATTAACCTCATTTTGTCTCTCCCCATCTCCTCTCATTATATTCCTCTCTCACCTCTCAATTTCACCTTTTAAGTATCATCCCTTCCTATTCAATTGATCCTGGGCCCTCTGTCTATGTATACCTGTACACATATACACACACACTTACATATGTATTCATACGCATATACACCCTCCTATATAGACATATATATGGCCAAGAGGAGACAAACTCAGTTTGATCTGCAGATGACATGATTTACAAGCAAGGCCTGCTTTGAAATTCCACCTTAGATGCTTATTGTGTGACCCTGGGGAAGTCACTTAACCTCAGTTTCCTCATCTGTAGACTGAGGGTGTTGCATTCAGTTGTCTCTTTGGGTCTTTCCAATTTGAAATCTATGTTCCTATAACTAAAATGTCTAAACCCTTTCTTTGGCCCAGAGATCCTAATTCTGGGCCCATATATGACAAGGAGATTAAATAAAGGTTTTATATATGTTCAAATATCCCTAGTATCACTTTTTATGGTAGCAAAGAACTGGAGAAAAGTATGTGCCAAGTAAATTGTGGCACGTGAATGTAACGGAATATCATTGTACTGTAAGAAATGGGAAATATGAAGAATTTCAAGAGGTGTGGGGAGACCTACAGGAGATGATACAGATGCACATCCTTTGTGTCCGTTTTGGTTTTGATTATGTATGTGCATCTTCGCTTTCCCCAATAGAGAGTAAGCTTCTTGAGGGAAGACACTGTCTCACTTTTAACGTGTATCCCCAGTGTCTAGCACAGTTCCTGGGATAGAGTGGGGTTAATTAAGACTTGTTGAATCAAATCAAATTGAATTGATGATGCTCTGGGTGGTAGGAAGGGTAGGAAGACCTCTTCAGATGTCCAGAGAGGATACTTAAAGACTTGGGAGCAAGGTTTTAAAGCACTGTTGGGAAAGGAGGGAAGTTCAGAAATTTGGGGGGTGTTAGGAATTGGGAGAGTCAATACAATCTTAGTATGGAAGAACTAACAAGAGGGGGAGGAGAGTAGACTGGAGTGTTGGGTACAGAAATACTTCCAGGTCTCTCAGAACCAGAGAGTAAAGTGGATATAAAAATAACTCACCCATTACCTCCCGAAGAAAACCTCAAAATGAGTATTCCCAGGAATATTGTAGCCAAAGTCCAGAGCTTCTGAGTCAAAGAAAAAAATACTACCAGCAGCCAGAAATAAAGAATTAAAGTCCTGAGGTGCCACAGTTGGGATTACACAAGACTTAGCAGCCACTAAAATGAAGGGGTGGAGAGCCTGGAATACAATATGGCAAAAGGCAAAGGATATGGGCTTATGGGTAAGAACAACCTCCCTAGAAAACCTAAGTATAACCCTATGGGATAGAGGACTAATAAACATTCCTGATGAAAACATTAGAACTGCATAGAAACTTTGAAGTGCAAACAAGGGAGTCAAGAGAAACACAGAACAATAGACATGAACAGTCAGCTATAAGGGACTAAACAAGGAAAAACTGTTTACATTCTAATATGGGGAATTTTATATATATATATGGGTGTGTGTGTGTGTGTGTGTGTGTGTGTGTGTGTGTGTGTGTCCCTTCAGAACCGTATCATCATCAGGGGCTATGGGAGGAATCTCTTTAACTGAAGAACCTTGGATGGGATGTTATATTTTGATGATCTTAAAAGAAGAAGGGAACAGGATGGGGAATGGAACACACTGTGAGGGGCATGGGGAGAAGAGAGGAAAACATCTCATGTGACTCACAAGTCCGTAAGGAGAAAGGAGGCGGGGAAGCATTTAACACTCGAACCTCCCTGTCACGGGAACTAGTCAGCAAAGGGAGAGTGTGCTTTGCACCCTCATATACTCGAGAATAAGAAAGTTGGCTGTGAGTGTGGAGTCAGACAAAGGATCTGCCCTGGGCCTCTGGGATAGTGCCTGGCACCACCGTGGCTCCAGCCATACTCGAGTGACCTGTGCTGGCCGTCTGTGAGAATTGTTGTGGGGGCACCATGGCACAGTGGGAAGGTTGCTGGGTTTGAAGTAGAGAGTCTGGCTTCAAATCCAGGCATTACCCATAATCCTGGTGTAACTTTGGGCCAGTTTGCCTCCTCGTGTCTCCGTTTCTTCCTCTGTTAAATTGAAGGGTTGGCCTAGATGGCCTCAAGCTACAATCTGGTCATCTATAACAGAAAGAAGCCACCATCTTGTCACTGTCCCCCATCCTGGTTGCTGGTGAGCCGAGGCCTCTCTTACAGATTCTAAGCACCTCCCTGCCCTGGAAGCAGGAGCCAGGAAAGTGGTGGGCTCACTGGATCTGGTGATGGAGGCCTCAGGTCCAAATTCTGGCTCAGACACAGGCCAACTGTGTGACCCTGGACAAGTGCCTGGAAAACAAAAGAGCCTCAGTTTTCTCATCTGTAAAGTGGACATGACTCACCACCCAGCTAGTAGAGGACAAGGCTTTGTAAACCCCAGAGTTTGATAGAAGGGGCAGCAGCTGCTGTTGTGGAGTAATGTTCCTAACACTGAATGCCCACTCAGAGTCCTCCTTTCTCTTTCTTTCTTTCCTCCATTCCCCCCTTCTCCCTCTCCCTTTCCTTTCTTTCATGCCTGGCTCAGTCTCATCAGCTAGAAAAGGGGATTATAATAATGTTCGCTGCCACTCTTGATTGATAAGAATGGAATAATAATTTGTGCCTTGCAGGGATGAGTGTTGTAATTAATCATGTGTTGAATGCCCTGATATCCTTGAAGGGAGCCTTGGAGGGCACTGGCTGGGCTCTGGTTAGAGAACAACGTCGACCCCAGAAGACCCTTCCCCTCACATCTTGGGTGAGGACTCTTGGCGGTGGTGGTGGCAGCTCAGGCTCGGGTTTGGAGGGGTTGGGGAACGCTGGGCTCCCTGCACCGGGCCTCAGCAGGCCTGGCACGCGGCACCCCAAGTTGGCTTGGAGCACAGAGGCCTCTGACGGCTTCTTTGAGATGTCAGGCCTATTCTTCGCCTGCTGAATGGGAGCTCACGGTTGAAAGGTCCTCTCAAGCAAAGATTGTAATGGCATGACCCTGAAGAATTAGCAGATCTACATTCTGTATGTTTGGGGTCTAATTGGAATGTAATTGTAATCCATATGCCTGTTAAGGTAAGTACACTTATAAACCCAATAGAATCCATAGATCAGTAGGTCCTTAGCTAATTAAGTCCACCATAATTAACATTTAAAAACTTGTAATTACTGGAATATCCTTTAAACTGGTCTTCAGAGCTGGTAATGAGAGGTCTGTGGAGTCTGGTGAGCCCAGCCTCCCCCTCCTCAATCCATTTCCATTCTCACTAATCCTTGGTGTAATAAGTTTCACCTGGGAAAGGGGCTCCCCTAACAAAGGCCGACATGGATGCTCTCAAGCCCCCCAATAGACTAACAGTCCT
>CM053589.1:200231087-200256758 GCA_028646515.1 Pseudochirops corinnae
CAGTGCCGGGCACATAGTAGGTATTCACACCTTGTCTCTAGTACACAGGGCAGTGCTGGGCATGTAGTAAGTGTTCAGACCTTGTCTCCAGCACACAGGGTATTCCCGGGCACATAGGAAGTGCTCACACTCTGTATCTAGTACAGAGCAGTGCTTGACACCTAGTAGGTGCTCAGACCCTGTATCTAGCACACAAGGCAGTGCCAGGCATATAGTAGGTGTTCAGACCTTGTTTCTAGTACACAGGGCAGTGCTGGGCATGTAATAGGTGTTCAGACCTTGTCTCTAGTACACAGGGCAGTGCTGGGCACGTAGTAGGTGCTCATTGCTTGTTGACTGTGGTCCTAGTTCCAGCCTGTTTAGAAACGGCCCTAAGGTACGAATCTCCTCTCACAGGGCCGTGGGGGTGGCATTTCTCTTTGGGGGCCCCATTATCTCGTGTTCCTCTAACAAGCAGCTCCAGGCTTCCCCAGGAGGAAGGGAGATGAGCAGCTCACTCAGCTGGAATTCAGTACATCAGACCATGACCGTAGGAGAGGGGAGAGGGGAGGGTTTGGGTCCTGCTCTGTCTCCGGTCCCCAGGCGTTGTTGGGATGTTAGCATCTCCCCATCCTGAAGGAGGTCACAGCATCTTCAGACGCCGCTCAGCTCGTCTGCTGCTGTTCCTGTGACGGGGAGGGACAGGCCCTGAGGACCCCATTCAGTCTCCACTGCTGCTTCTTACTAGCTGGTCTTTCAGTCCATTGGGGCAGCCAGGGGAGGCCGTAGTGCACAGAACACTGGGCTTGGAGTCAGGAAAACAGCTTCCTGAGTTCAAATCCTCTCTCAGACACTTACTGGCTGTGTGACCCTGGGCAAGTCACTTCACCCTGTTTGTCTCAGTTTCCTCGTCTGTAAAATGACCTGGAGAAGGAAATGGCACACCCCTCCAGCGTCTCTGCCAAGAACCCCCCATCCCAAAATGGGATCACAGAGTCAGACAGAAGTGTAGCAACAGTGAAGGGAGCTCTACCAGTGGAGGTTCTGACCTCTGCAACTCCATTCATTCATACAGAGGGATCACATGGATTTAGAGCTGAGAGACCAGTATCCCCATTTACAGGCATATAAACTGAGGCCCCGAGGCTCGAGTCACCTGCCTGGATCAGAGTGGAGATTCGAGTGCAGGTCCTCTGACCACAGGTGCCATTTTCACTCCATTCCACTACACTGCCTGTCCTCCCTCTCACTGACCAATTGATCTCCAAGGATTTATTGAATATCTGTTTTGTGCAAGGCACTGAACGGGGGGATGGGCAAGCATGATCATATCCAAGCACCTGGGGTACATGCAGAGTAGATCCAAGGCAGCCTTAGAGGAGAAAGCATCGGGCCTGGGGGGCACCCAGAGGGGTCTACTGTAGCAGGTGACTTTCAGGGACTTAAGGAGAAATGGCATTCCAGGCAGGAGGTATGGCCAGTGCAAAGGCCTGGGGAGAGGGGAGATGGAGTGCCTTGTAGGAGAAGCATCCAGTGAAGTGGAAGGAAATACTAAATAGCAAACATTTAATATTCTTTAACTGTCTGGATCCTAGGGTGCCCAGAGGAGTGATGTGTGTAAAAAGCCCTTGCAAAGGAGTCGGGTGGTGAACGGCTTGGAGTCCTAAATAGAAGAGTGTGTATTTGACCCCAGAGGTAATGGGAGGAGATACTGAGCCGGGGACTGGTACGGCAGGGCCTGTGCTTTAGAAACAATCTCTGGCAGTGGGTGGAGGCCTTGGCTGGGCACACGGAGACCTGAGAAAGGGAGACTGTCCCCGAGGCCCTTCTGGATTCTCTGCTTCTATGGTGATGGTGACGGTGCTCAGTCATCTGCCGAAAGGATGAGGCCATCCTGACCTGGCTGCCCCACGGCTAGGATGGGGAGTCTGCCTGTGGGTGGCCTGGCCAGAATCACCTTCTCAAGGCTCAGCCTGACCCTCTCATTCTAACGTTCCCAAGTATTCTGTGACTCCCCATTGCGTCTGGGAGGAAGCTCCTCAGCTGCCACCTGCAGCCCTCCTCCAGCCTTGTCTGATTTCGGCTCATGCCCTTCCACACATTCCAGCGTGTCTTCTCTGCAGACTGGGTCACTAGCTGCTTCCCAACTTCAGGGTCAGTTTCCTGCCTCCAAGTATTTGCCTATTATCCTCCCTGTCACCTTCCTCCCGTGGGATCCTTCTGTTCCTTGACGGCCCAGCTTACCTTCCTCACTCACAGAGAAGACGAATCACTGCTTCTCCTGTTTAATTCAATCTGTTATTTCTAGATTCTTTCTCTCTTAATCTCTTATTTCCATATTATTTCTGTACTAATTTCTGTTATTTCCATGTTGTTTCTATATTAATTTCTGTTATTTCTGTTAGTTTTTATTATTTCTATATTCTTTCTACGTTCTTTCTGCTTTCATCTCTGTTATTTATGCATTAGTTTATTGTTATTTCTATATTAAGTTATGGGTAATTTCTGCTATTTCCATATTAATGTAATTTCTGTGTTATTTACTGAGCAGATCATGTCTCCGATTTCTTTATCCTTCTTCTTATTCATAGATTTGTTGCATTCTGATAATGGAATATTGACAGCTTTCTTTATATTTTTATGTATTTCTTTTTGTTTTTCTGTTAACCTTTATAAATGGAACTGTCCAATTGTTTGGTGCATATAAGTTAAAGAATATTAAATGTTTGCTATTTAGTATTTCCTTCCACTTCACAAAGGTAACCTTAGGGCCCCTTCTTTCTCTTTCTCTAGATCCTTTCCCAGTGATCTTACCCGCTTTCCAAAGTTCACATGTTTCTTCTACATACATGACTCCTAAATCTGCATACTCAGCCCACACCTCTTTCTCCTCATCTTTAGCCCCCCTGGATGTCATGTAGGGACCCTGGCTTCAGTATGTCCAAAATAGAGCTGATCATTGGTCCCCACGAAGCCTCTTTTCCTCCTCTTCCTCACGGCCCCTTTCTGCTAAGAATGCCACTCTCTCTCTGGTCATCCAAGCTTGCAGTTTCGAATTTCAAAGTCATCCTTAGCTTCTGACTGTGCCTCAGTCCCTACACGTCCAGTCTGTTCCCAAGTCTCATTGATTCTGGCTCCATACTTTATCCAGGCCCTTGTCCTCTGTCCCCAGACTAGCCCAGCAGCCTCTGAATTGGTCTCTCAGCCTCCAGCCTCACTGTTCCTCCATGTTGATGTTTCTAAAGCCCAAGGCTGACCAGGTCATTCCTCTGCTCAGAGGCTCTAGTGGCTCTCTGTGGTCCCTAGAGTCAAGTACAGACTCTTCCATTAACCTGGAAGGCCTTTCGCACTCCGGCTCCAGCCCCCCTTTCCAGGCTGACTTCACCTTCCTGCCCTTTGTGCGTCCTGCATCACATTCATGCTGGTCATCTGGCTGTTCCCCATCCGTGGTGTTGCCTTCCCTGTTCTGTACCCTTGAACTGGCCGCCTCCCCATTCCAGAAATGCTTTCTCACCTCCTCTCTGCTCACAGAACCCCCAGACCCCTTCAGGGCTCAGCAGAAGGGACGCTTCCTCCTAGAGGCCTTCCTGGATTTCCCCACTGGCTAGTGTCCCCTCCTCAAATTACTTTTCTTTTGTGTCGATGGTGTTGTTACTGAATTGGTTCCACATTTCTTTTCCCCAGTTGAATATCATCCAGAAGCGCCATCCAATTCCAAGGTCATCTAGTCTACTCCCCCTCCTTTTATGGTCTGTTTAACTCTGGTTTTTGCAGCCCCACCACCCAGGATAGGGTCTGGCACACAGTAGGTGCTTTCATTGGACTTGTGATTTCACTGGGATAGGAAGCTCCCAGAGGAGGGATTTCCCTCTCAGTGCAGGTAGCCACCTTCTCTGCATCTCTGTCCTAGCATGCTGCCTCAAGCATGGAGCAGGGGTTAAATTTGCTTAGGCTCCCCCAGCCAAGATGGGGCAGAGATGGGATCTGAGCCTTCTCGGGCCTTCCTGGCACAGAGGCTGGCTCTCCATCATCAAAGCCTCTCAGATTGCACCGACGTTAAACCGTCACTGATCACAAGATGCTAAGGAGGGCCTAGAGCTGTGAATGATTAAGAAGTTAAAATGTACCTAATTCACATTTCTTGAGCCAGAATGTATTACATGTTCTTAATTTAATCAGCTGAAATTTTGTCTTTGATTCCCCCTTTTAAGTGAAAGATTTTCTTTTAGCAGGAAATCTGCATTTCATCAAAGATGGCATCTAATTGAGGGGTGGAGGTGAGGGGTTTTTTGTTCCCACCAGAAGTTTCTGGTTTTGAGCTCTGACTTCATCATAGACCGTGGATGAAGGGCTGAGATTTCACCCATGTTAATAGATCAGAGTGGGAGATAGACAGAACCACGTGGATCAGGGCCCAGGAAAGATTCCTTACTCCGTGACAGAGAGACCAATCCCAGAGCTGATCTCACCAGCCTCCAAGTTTTCCAACCTGAGCCTGTGAGATGTTGGAACAAGTCAGGAGAAAAGGGCCATTTCAGAGAGAGTGATGGATGGATGCTGCTCACTCAGTTGTCATGACAAGCCAGGCTGCAGAGAGGAAGAGCCCTCAGTGGCTTCAGCAGTGAAGCCTCCTGGGGGTCCTCAGCCTCTTGACAGTGTGAGAAGGGGCGATGCCTCCATCACTCCGAGACCCTCAATTCTATATTATGAAGACAAATAAGTGTGGGGGGAGTTGGGGGAGAGACGGGCTTTCCTGCCTCATTTCTAAAACATCTGTGCTGTCTTTCATCGGCAGTATCCGCACTCAACTAAAAAGTCAGCAATGATAAGAAAATCAGCAGATTTTCGAAAGAAGCCAGCAGTGCTGGAGGCGGGTCGGGGATCTGTGCAGCATATTCAGAGCCTGGCATCAGAATCTAAAATCCCAGGGGGCTGTAGATAGGCCTGGCTTCCTGGATTTCTCCAGCCTGGCATTTTACCAGTAAGGAAACTGAGGTTCAGAGTTTGCCCAGGTTGCCACGGCTGATTGGTGGCAGAGCTCAGACTGGAAGCTGGGTCTCCCGGATCAGATAATATGGTCATGATAAAGTTTGCCTCATTAGGACGCTTTTGCACAGCATTGGCAGCTCACAAGGCTGTGTGGGGGTCGGCCTTTCACAAACGGCAGCCAGGAGGCTGCTCACCCGCTGTGGGCCTTGGTGCTTACGGCTGTTTTTCCTTTAATGAGGAACATCAGTGGCTTGCCATTGATGGTCATGCAGCTTGGTGTCCTCACGTCACGGTCAGACTCGTATCGCTCCTCACACACCTGGCCCTCCAGCCAGACTGGTCTGTTTGCCGCCCCCTTGGCACAGGCTGGGCGTGCCCCACCTCCTCACCTCCACCCACAAAAGTCCTAGAGCCTTAAAGGTTCAACTCAGAGACCACCCCAACCCCTACAAAAGGCCTTTCCTGATTCCCCTAGCTCTCACAGTCAAATGTGGAGGTGAGGAGAAAGAACACTCCAAGACCTAGGTTCAAATCTTGTGTCGACACTTCCTGCCTGTGTGACCTTGGGTAAGTCACCCAAGCTCTGGACTTCAGCTTCCTCAGTGGTGACATGAAGGGCTTGAGCCCAGTGCCCTCGAGAGGCCCCTCTGGCTCTCTGTCTGTGATGCATCATCTGCTGGGTCCGCGAGCCCATGGAGGTTGCCAAGTGTTCAGGCCTCTCCTGGTCCCACCTTTGTGTTTTTGGAAGGGAGTGTTTGTGACGCATTTGTGAAGTGCCAAGTACTTTTTAATTCTCCCATTTGATCCTCATAACAACTGTTTGAGGTGGGGACTATCATTATCGCCATTGTACAGGCGAAGAAACCAAGGCAGGCAGTGGTGAAGTCCCAGCTAAGCAGTGTCTGAGGCTGGACTTGAACTCAGGTCTTGTGGACACCCTACTCAGCCCTCTGTGCACCGTGGCGCCCCCTGGTGGCCTCTGTAAGTGAGAGGTATGCGGCTTTAAAGCTAAGCAGAGTTCATATTTGATGCTGACCAGAGGCAATAGGGAGCCCCCAGCAGTGATGAGAAGGGCAGTGACCGGTCAGATTTGTGCTCTAGGAAATGTGCTGTGGCAACTGTTTGTTGAGTGGCCTGGAGGTGGGGAGAGAGGCCAGTGAGGAGGCTGCTGCAGGGTCTGGGGAGAGGTGAGGAGAGCCTGAACCACAGCCGTAGCTGTGAGGGGGGACAGGAGGTCAGTGCAAGAGACCAGGCAGGGACAGGGGGAGAGAGGCGAGGTTCTCTGGACACACCGGCAGGGGCAGCGGTATAGCAGAAATAGGGAGATCTGGAAGGAAATAGCATTGGGGGGAGGAGAAGAAAATGGGCTCAATTTGGAGCATGCGAGGCTCGAGATGTCGTATGCATGTATGTGTGTAGAGGTACATGTGCACACTTGTGTATGTGTGTATGTATCCACACACCTGTATAAAGACAATGCCTATGTCTACACACATGTGCACGTATGTATGCATGTTCCCTATGTAGTTCGTGTGTATGGGGGTGCCCTAGGCTCTCCTCTGTCTTTATGTAGACTATACACGCCCTGTGTAATACATGTAAGCATCTAGATACACTCACAGATGTGCACCGATATCCGTGTATGTATCATACATGCACACACTCACACATATACATGCACCCGCACGTGTCTGTGTCTATTTACACGTGCATTTGTGCACATCACTCACAATACATACACGTGTCCATGTGTACATTCATTTATGCATCGCTCACATGTAGACAACACTGCACACATGCTTGTACATATGAACCTCTACATATATGTGTGTGTGTCTTAGTCATATACATAGAAATCTTTAGACCCCTGGGAGCCGAGGAGGGGAGAATTTCTGGAAGTGCGGGACCGTGGCAGGATTTTTTTTTTTGTGGTTGATGTCAAAATGCATAGAAATAGAATCTGGACATTTCTGATGGGTTTGCTGGTGGTTTGGGTTTATCTAGAGACAAGAATGTTTATCTAGAATGACAAGATTTGTCATTCCTGAAATAGACTGCCCTGGGGTCATGGAAAGTGCCTGGATTTGGAAGCTGAGGACTTGAGTTCCAGTTCTGGTTCTGCTGCTTAAAACCAGTCTCGCCACAAGCTCTTTGCTTCCCTGCTCTCTGGACTTTTCCTTCTCCATACTCAGTGAGGTGGCCACTAAAGTTCCAACCCCAGCTCAGTCTTAGGATTGTTGGGCATTTGTCTTTGGCAAAGAAAGCTTAGAATAGGCACGAGAATCCTGTCTATTGTCTGTGAGTCACTGGGCCGAGTTCCGTGACAGAGATGAACTTTCTGTGTCCATAGCACCTGGAATGGGGCCCTGGGCACAGAAGGGCCTTCCAAAATGTGTGTTGAGGGAATGAATGATTTGAATTGAATTGAAAAGTATCTGATGAACAGACGCCCCATTTTTGGGGCTTTGGGGCCCAGGGCTCTCATTACCCATTCCCATTCCCCCATCCAGGCCGCCCCACTGGCTCTCAGCTCCCCCTTGATGAATGGTGCGGACATCTCGAGGCCAGCTTTTATTTTGGCAAATAGCTTTTATTCCACATTTACAAGTGGCTTTTTTCCTTTATAGCGTAGAGCTTTGAGCCAAAACAGGACACAGATGTCTTAAAAAACAGGAGTAGATTTGATCTGAAAACGTCTCTGTGGCCGTGGCCATTCTCCTGCTCGCTCAGCGAAGAGGGACCTGCTGCCAACACCCCTTCCAAGGATGTTTGGAAGAAACGTCCAGGCCCCTCATTTTTCTCTCGACCTTTGCTGCGGCCATTGGGCGGCCTCAGCACTGGAAGTTTAAACGAGTTACAAATAAGACGTAGCTGGCTTCTGGAACTGTGGCAGCTGGGAACTGGGGCACCGGGCCTTGGATTTCCCCACTCGTTTGTCAGGGCTTTGCCGCCATGTTCCCTTGTTCGAGGGCCCTGCTGGAGGGGGGCTCTGGGGCCTCTGAGGACATCTCCCCAGAGAGGTGCTCACTGGGCCCACTAGCCCAGTGTCCACACACATGCTGTGCTAGCGAGAGAAGGAGAGAAACCAAGAGGACAGACTTAGATGGGGCTGGGGACAGCAGCCCAAGGAAGGCATTCCGGTTAGATGGGCCCTCAGGTGATGCCCCTTGCACTCACTCAGCAGGCGTCCCCCCTCATCTCTGCATCACCTGCATTCCCAGGGCTCAGAGCACAAGCCTCCCGAGGGCAGAGATGGATTATTGCTTATTTTGTAGCTGAAACCATTCACTTGGATGGCACAGGGTCTTCAGAGCAGCCAAAATGGTGATGAGCCTTGAGACTGTGCTGGGGGCAGTGAGGGAGCAGTAGGCTGTCCTGTGTTCGAATCCTACTACAGACACCTGACCCTGGGAAGGTCCGAGCCTGAGGACAGCAGGAGCCCCTGCTCCATCCCAGTGTGGGGAGGATCGGTGCTCTGCAGTGCAGTCTGAATGCTTCACAGACAGCTGTGCTGTCACTGTTAGGACAGCGAGTGGTTAGCACAGGTGAGAAGGCTGAGGCAGGGGAACGTGATGCCTGCATTCAGGTGTCTGTGTTGCTGTTAGCTCCTGTCCTCTCTTTAGGAACTGGAGTGTTCCGCCTGGAGAGAAGACTCAGGGATCGGCCTTGTCCTGTTGCTTAAGACCCTCGGCATGAGTTAATGAGGGGCCATCTGTACCAGCTCCCTCATTTTACTGTGGAGGAAGGAGAGGCCCAGGAATTTATCTGTGCTCACACAGGTAGTAAGTGTTCCACGTGAGATTTGAACCTGTATCTAGGAGTAATTTGGGGAAGTCACAAAGAAGCATATTTGGACTTAATATAAAGGAACATTTTCCAACCACTGGAGTCAGCCGACATAGAAGGTGCTGCCTCTCCAGGAACATGGCTGGCGCCCTCTCCAGGTCTCCAGCCAGATGCTGGACTCCTGAGTGTCACGGAGCAGCCGTTCCTTCCATGTACAGGCTTGGCCTCAAGGCCCCTGACTCTCCAGTTCTGGGGTTCTGCCCCTCTTTGGCCTCCTCCCAGGGAGCTGGTAATGTGCCCTAGCAGCCATTTCTTGCTTTAGAGTGGGGGGATAGAACAGGCTCTAGGGGTCCTTCTGGGGGCACATGCCCCAGCTTGGCAACAGCCAGAGCAGCAAAGCTTGAAGCTCGCTTGGTGTGCCTTGGGTGGAGCAGCTCATGGGGCTTTCTCCTGGGTAGCCCCTGAGAGGTTCTGGGTCAGGTCTCTCCTGGAAGAGGAGGGAATGCCAAGCCTTAAAACGCCTTGTCAGCGCTGGTGGCTGGTCTTCTCATCCTCATTGTTACGACTCCCCTGCCCCCGGCTGCCTCTCTCAGGACAGATGGCTGCTGGGAACCTCCCCGCCATGCCAGGCACACCTGCTTTATCAGCTGGAACACGGAGCAGTAAACCGAGCCAATTTCCAGGCCAGAAGGAGGGGATGGTCCCGCCTCGCTCTGGGGTTCCCCTTCAGGTGTTTGATCTCACCCAACACATGTTCCCCATTAGAGATGATGCATTCTTCATGTCGACACTGCGGGGACGGCTCCAAACACAACAAATTGCCGTAAATTAGGGGCATGTTAAGTATTCATTGGGTGCGGCACTTGGCGAGTCTCTTTTCTCAGCACCAGAGGTGTGACCTCCACACACAGTGTTTGGGGTTTTCCCCCCATTTGAAATAACGTTTCTGGGGGCTGGTTTTTGTTTACTTGCTTGTTTAACAAAGACCTGTTTGTAAGAGGTGGGGGGTTATGGGTGTGGAACGTCGCATATACTGTCCTGCTTAGCGCAAGTGTGGCCGACCTGCGTGGCTGACCTGCTCCTTAGGTGTGATGGCTCTCTGGGTAGGGAAGGAAAGCAACACGGAAATTCAGGAAAAACTAGAAGGAGCAATTCACTGCCTCTCCCTCGAGGCCGGCCCCTGCCTCAGAACTGGCCCGGCACATCACTGATAGGAACATAGGGGCCTTTCTGCACTGGATGGTTTTTATCTTAAGGGCTGTCCAGTCCAGGAGGGGGAGCAAGGAGGGGATCAAAGGTCAGTTTGGCAATGTTGCCTTTTTGGGGGGAGAGGAATGGACTTTCCCCAAAATGTCAGACTTCCTGCCCGAGAAGGAAGCTGGCAGGTTATCTTTTAGTGTTGCTGTCATAGGAGACTGAAGGACAGCAGGCTTGACCTTTGGGATACCCACGAACTGTCCACTCCCCAGCTTCGAGTCTCTCTGACACAGCAGCCTCAGAGGCAGTAGCAGCAGCATTGCCATTTTATGGATGTGAAAACTGAGTCCCCTGAGCAGCTTCCGAGAGGACGAGACTGGCAGAGAAAGGCACCGGACTGGCCTAGCCTGGGCATTGAGTTACATGAGACTGCCACAGATTAGTGATGGACCCACTGGGCTGTTGGCATTTGAGCCGTTGGACCAAGGAGCTCCTCCTACCTGTCCAGTCTGGTCTGGTGGACGCTGGGAGCCCCAGTGGCATTCTGGCATCTGTCCCCTTTGGGCTCTCTGCTCACACTTGTCTGTGTCTCTCTAGCACCAGCAGGTGAGGGTACTCTGGACTCTCCATAACTGGCGGGGGGGACTGATCCCAGAGCTCTAGCCAGTGATGCCCACAGTGTGTGCCCTGCCCACCTGAGCAGAGGCCAGCTTGTGAAGTCAGGCTGACTTGGTGGGGCTGGGCCCTCAGGAGAGAGCAGAAGCAATGGGGGGGAACAGAGGGCCCCCACCCATGCTTGGCAGTGCCCACAGCTGACATCTGTTGGCTGATCTGCTGTTTGGGCAGCCGTGCTGGAGACCCTGCAGCTTGATCACTTATAAGGCTTTTGTATATGCCAGTCCCTCACTGGGAGAAACTGCCCCATGCCCCTCCAGATCCATGGCAAGACTTCTGTCTACAGAGCTAATGAGGAGGAAATTAGGACAGGTGGCAGGTGGGCTTCTGCCCAATTGACTCCAACAGAAGAGCTGCATAAACCCCTGAAGATAAGACTCCCTCTCTGGAGGTGGGTTGTCCCAAGGCCCTGGACCAGCCCCTTCTCCATTGCGGGTAGCTCTTCCTGCAGAGCCATGATTCTGAATACGATGGGAAGTGCCATGGGACTGGCTGTCTGGGAGACCTGGAGCCTGGGCCTGCCCCACGACCCATCCTGGCCATTTCCTCCCTGGGCCAGCTCAGCCTGAGGAACCCAGGCCTCTTTCTGGCCTCTAAAAGCTGGTCAGTCTGCTGGACTTGACCACCACGGGGCCTGGCCCTGGAAGAGAGGGCCCATTTCATGCCCTTTGGTGTGGAGTGGCCTTGGGACAGACCCAGGGAGTCAAGGACGCAAAGGAGCCAAACCCAGAGTGCATCCCACTCGGGGGACCTGGCTGTGTGAGGGAGTCCTGTGTCTGGAGAAACCCCAGCATCCTGGGCTTTGGCCTTTGTTCTGGGCCGGTTCTGTTTCACAGAAACAGACAGTGGGAAAGCGTTTATTCAAAACCCACTGGGTGAATGCACCCATTTCAGAGCCAGCCTGGCTAATGCCTTCACTTTACAGATGAGGAAACTGAGGCCCAGGGAGCGGCCTAAGTCACGCGGGGTGGAACAAGCATCGATTGAGCTCCAGCAATGGGCCAAATGCGCTGTGCCCAGCATGCCAAAGGGACCTCCTTTGATCCTCATCACAGCCCTGGGAGGTTGGTGCTGTTGTCACCCCTATGTTGCAGTTGAGGAAATGGAGGCAGATACAAGTTAAGTGACTTGCCCAGGGTCATACGGATTCTGAGGCCAGATTTGAATTCAGGTCTTCCTGACTTGGCCCAGCACCCTGTGCACTGCTAGGGTAGTAAGTGACAGAGGGGAAGATTTGAACTCAGGTCTTTTGACTCCAGAATCAGTATTCTTTCTACTACACTGTGTTGCCCCCTCCTCTTCCCCATGAAAGCCTACAGTCCTCGCCCTCAAAGAGCCATTAATCCAAGTAAGTGTTGGTCGTCTCTCTGCCTAAGCTAGCTGTGTGGTCTTTTCTAGGTTCACTTCTCTCTCTGGGCCTTGCTTTCCCCATCTGTAAAGGGAGGGATTGGACGAGATGGTGGCTAAGGGCCCTCCTGGCACCAGCATTCTCTTGGGTGGGGACAGAGACACAGAAAATTCAGTATAATATAGGGTGGTTGGAGCCAAGAAGAGACTCCCTTTAGCCAGAGGTGTCAAGGAAAGACCTTCCAGAAATGGTACCCCCTCCCTAACCCCTCCCCAGCGGCTCCAGTCCCCTTCCTCCCTCATTCATTTCCTCAAGCGCAGATCTGGCCACCTGCGCTCCCTGCCGCCTCCAGGCTTGAGTGGGATTTCTCTCCCTGTTTTTGAAAGCCCTTCCCAGCCTGGCCACAGCTGGCCTTTCCAGCCTCCTTATACCTTGTTTCCCTCTGCAGTCCAGCCAGACTGACTGTCTTGCTGTTCCTCATACCTGACACCCCATCTCCCACCTCCCAGTCTTTGCCCTGGTTGGCTTCCGTGCCTAGAACATGCTCCCAGCCTCACCTCTGCCTAAAATGTCAGTTCCTTGAGAACACAGCATCCTTGTTTTGTACTTGTGTCTCCAGTGCGCAGTCCCTGGCACGCAGTAGGTGTGTGTTGAATTGTTGACTTGAAATGGAAAAAATAGCATTGGGTAACATGGGCCAGGAGGGTGGATGGAGGCAGGGGTCAGTGCTTGTCAAGTGACACAGTCTTCTCCTGCTGCTGCCCAAGGAGGGAGAAGAGGGTCATTTCCATTGCCCACTGGTAGCCAACGACAAGGTGACACCCCGCTTGCCACGGCTGGGCGCGGCTGGCCCACTGCCTGAGAAACCCTGGCAAAGCCAGCCCTTCTGGCCTGCTCTGGACTCAGTCCTCTGTCCCACAGCAGCCACTGTGGGTCTGCTCAGCTCCTGCTCACACCCAGAAGGCAAGGGGAAGGGAGTTTAAAAACAGAGCAGAATTAGGCGACCAAGCAGTCATCCTCACTGGGCTTGACTCCACACAGCCAAATGCCCTGAGTTTTTATTAAGCTCTTGCTGTGTGCAGACCACTGTATTCTCAGCTAGTGTGTGGGAGCTGCTCTCAGGTGACTTATTGTCTAGTAAGGAAGACGTAGTGATAGGGAGGCTTTCTCTAGGCCTAGGGGATGGCATTTGAGTTTGCATGGACCAGGACTGAGCAAAGAGATAATGACTGAGCATCCTGGTCCCTGGAAGCCATTGGGGCTGGAGAACTGGCTAGTTTGGCTGGCATGCACAGAGCATGGAGGGAGGCATAGGCCCTGGGCCAGTGGAGGCTTGGTGGGGCTTTGAACAAGGGAGGGTGGGAGAGAGGGAGGAAGGTAGGAAGGAAGGAAGGAAGGAAGGAAAGAAAGAAAAAAGAGAAGAAAAGAAGGATAAAGGGAGAGAGGGAAGAAGGGAGAGACGAAGGACAGAGAAAGGAACAATTAACCATCTTCTGTGTGCCTGGCACTGTGCTGAGGGCTTTGCAGTGTTATCTCATTTGAACCTCACAACAGCTCTGTGAGGCAGATGCTACTGATTCAGAGACACAGGGCAAGGACCCACAGAGACAAAAACACTTAGTGATGGTAGACACAAGGAAAGGTTTCACATGTACAAAAAAAACCCAATCAGTATTGGGGCATGGCTACCCAGGTGGGTGGTGTGCCACAAAACAACTCCTGATGGATTGAGAGAAGCCTTGTATGAACAGATGCAGGATGAAGGGAGCAGAACCAGGACGACAGTGTGTACAGAAGCACCTTGAGAGACTGAAGAACGACCCTGCAGTGACAGGCTCCGCACCAAGCAGGCGGCTCCTCCTCCTGAGGGAGGCAGGGGGGTCTGGGTGCAGAACGAGGCACACTTTTGGGCAGGGCCAACATGGGGCCACTTTTCCTTGACTCTGTTTATTTGTTACCAGGATTTTTCTTATTCTTTCAAGAGCAGAGGAAGTTCAGAAGACAGCCCATATAAGCAGGGCAGCTTTGGATTTATTATATGCTTTTAAAAAGGGGGCTGGACCTGCTCAGGATTCACCGTCTTCGATGTTGTCCCCCTTTCTTCTGCTGTACTTTGTACAGGAGGGGGTTAGGTTCTGGGCTAACAAAGGGCTGCTCAGCAGCTTTATTTAATGAATAGATAATAGTCATTTATAATTAACACAGCAATTGTTTGCACTTGGTTAAAAATACTCCCTATGATTGTGTAGTTGCTATTTGCTGAGCAAACCCCCTTTCCTGTCGCTGCCATGAAGGCCAAGGTCAGGCTCCACTCCAGGATCAGGAATTCTAGGTTGGCAGAGCTCCTGGCAGAGCACGGAGCTGGCCAGGTACAGTGCCCCAGGAGGGCTAAAATACTGCACAGCTTTTCTCAGCCCCTCGACTGCTAGGCCTGGGTCTCCCAAGCCCATTACCTTGGCTGGGAGTCCTTCCTTGGGGCCTCTCCCCCAAACACAGCAGTCTCCAGAAGAGGAGAGCTCATTTGGTCCAAAGGGCCCAGTGAAGGTGGACCATGAAAGGTCACGCAGGGGTGGGGTGTCTGGGGCCAAGCCCTTCTCTCTCTGGCTCTTCCAGCCCAGCACTGATCCAGTCCACTGGGCTAGACCCTGGAGAGGATGAAACAAAATGAAAAAAAGAACCCGTCCTCAAAAATGTGCATCTCCTGGGGTCAGATACACAGACTGCTAAGTGCAGGACACCCTCCTGGGCACCCCCGTGGTCATGGGTGGCTGTTGGGGAGATGAAATGGTGGTTGGGAATGCTTTGCCAGCCTTGAAGTGTGATGTGATTTCTGCTGTGCTAATTATCATAATTATTATTAAATTAAGTAACATTATTATTTTTATTAAGAAAAGCTCTGAAGAAGCTTCCGGTCTAGCTGGGGGACCAATCCCAATGAAGGGAGGGGAGCAGGAAAGGCTTCTCCTAGAATATGCACGAGCTGGGTCTTGGTTACCTCCTGTTGCCTCTCTAAGCCTCAGTTTCTCCGTCAGTAACATGGGGGAGTTAAACTAAATAATTCATAGATTCGGATCTGGAAAGAGTGACAAAGACCTCAGGCCAGTCCCTAAAAACATACACAGTAGCCCAGGCTGACCCCTAAAAGAACAGAACCCACCAACAGTGAGCTGGATGAGGTAATGACATTATACAGGTTGGAGCTTGGGCCGAGATTTAGAACCAGAAGGGACATTCGAGGCAGCTGAATACGACCCCTCATTTTGTAGATGAGGAAACAGGCCCAGAGAGGTAAAGCCACATTGCTGGTAAGTGTCTGAGGCAGGATTTGAACACAGGTCTCCCTGACCCCAAGTCTGGTAACCACCGTGGACCCCTGTAGCCTGAATCTCTTGAAGGCTCTTCAGGTAGCAAAAGTCAGGATTCCATCTGTTGGCTGCTCCTACTACCAACACCGCTCATGGCTCCCCCGTGCAGGACAGGATTCCCCAAAGGGCTCCCAAGACCAGGGCGGGTAGCGCCGTCACAGTCCCAGGCAGGGAAGACTGTAACCTGAGGTCCAGGGCTGGGCAAGCTCCAACCCAATGCACTGGTAAAATTCACCAGCACCATTCCCATCTGGGTAGTGGTGACTATCAGAATATCAAAGGCGAAAGGTGAAACTAAGTTCTGTGCCCAAATGTACTAGACAAGGGACCCCCCCCCCGACATGAAGATCTCACAGGCCAGAGGTGCTCGGGCATTGCTTAGCCCTGGAAGTTCTGGGGATGAGTTCGAGAAGCCGAGGATCCTATTTCTGTCCAAAAGCATGACCGGGGCAGTCTCCCCACGTCCAGTGCTGTGCCCAGCTTGATGTCTCCACCTCCAGAAGCTCCCAATCCAAACAAGTCCCACACTCAGGTAGACTGGACATGGGGAAGGAACATTCCCACAAGGTGGCCAGCACATGTCCTGACTCAATGACCTAGAGCCTGGGACCGCTGGATATGCTGGATTCCGATTCAGAGGACCTAGGTTCAAGTCCCAGCCCTGCCATCGACTCTCTGAGAGACTTTGGCTGAGTCTGTTAGCCATTCTGGGCCCCAGTTTCCCCATCTTTGAAAGGGGGAGTAGGGTTGGGCTGGAAAACTTAAAAAGTTTCTGTGACGGGTCTTCAGCTTTGTCATGTTTCTCCAGCCCTTTGTCAGTCTGGCGAAGCCTTTGACCTATTCTCAGAATGAGATTTTTAAGTACATAAAATGCATAGGATCACAAAGGAAGCTAATTATCATAAATGCTGCTATCAATAAATGTATTTTTAAAAATGCCAGTTCCCAGAACCCCCATGACCTGTTATCTCCTAGTTCCTAGTGTACTGGAGAGTAACAAAGCCATATGTCTTCCAGAACCATTCCGTGATGAAGACTTCTCTCCAATTTATTCAGGCCTTTCCCCAAGTTTGGCAGAGTTGTGAGATCTTGCCATGTTCCAGAAAGGCAGCTAATTTAAGAAATTTTTTTTGAAAACCAAATCGCAAGCATCCTGTCCTGGCATGGGGCACCTGGATTTGGGGGGCCCCTGGGGAGGTGGTTGGAGGACTTTGCTTGGCCCGCTCCTTTTAGGGAGCCAAATGATGAGTAACCTTGATTCCTGGGAAGCTGAGCTTGAGGGTGTTGGTGGGGGGTTTGGAGCGTGCCAAGAGCCGTATGCCTGGGATGGAGGTCTCTAACATGGTACTTCCTAGAAAAGCAAAGCTTCACGGTGATAGAGGCATTTCACTCCTTTGCTGGGCCACCTTCCCAGGGCAGCATCCCGCCAAGATGTGACAGAAATCTGCTGCTCTGACAGCTCCGTCTGTGCTCATGCCCTTGTTCCCCATTTCCATGGCAATGAAAACCTCAGGTGATGAGTGTGTTCATGCTAACCCCTGGCGGGAGCTTGTGGGTTAGCGCAGATGGTGTGGCCAGAGTGGTTGCTGCCAAAGGACCTGCAGTGAAAAACCTGGAATGGGGGGACGTGGAAGAAACCAGTAGAATTGTGGATTTGGGTCTAGGCTCCACATTTTAGGAAGGTCATTGTTAATTGCACAGCACCCCGAGAAGGGCAGCCAGGATGGGGCAGCCCCTAGATCAAACAGTATGAGGATCAGCTCAAGGAACTTGGTGGGGATGTCTGAGTCACTCCAAAGCATTTGGTAAGGCCCCTAAAAGCTGGGCAGATGAAAAGACAAAATTGAGAGTCCGTGCTCTCAAGGGAGCTACATTCCACTGGGGAGACCACAAATCTGTGTGTATACATTTACATGCACATACACATACGCATGCATATGCATGCAGAATATGTGCAGAGTGATATACAGAACCACTGCTGGGTGACTGGAGAGCTTGTCTTCTTCCCTTCTGATAAAGGGCATCTCTCAGCTCTGGATCCACACACATGGACCAGATTGCATCCTGGGCCCTAAAGACATTGGTGAGGTTCTTTTTGGTGAATTCTTTGACTCTTTGTGCCCTGTTCCTATAGCCATGGAATTACTTAAAACGAAGGTTTGGATTGTGTGTAGGGTCTCCACAAAAGAGGGAAGCAGAAGGGTATTCATTGCACAGTGTAAAACACTGGGTATGGGACAGCCATTCATTCCTGTACAAAAAAATAAATGCCACACACACGCACACACACATGTGCACACACACACACGCATGCACACACGTGCACACACACGCATACACATGCACACATGTGCACGCACATGCACGCACATACAACACATGCGCATGCACACACACACACACACACACACACACACACACACACACACACCCCAAACCTCTCAAGAGAGCATTGACTAAGACTTCAGTTATATTTAAAACATCCTAACATGAAACTTCTGCATTAGCATTTCCCCCTTGCTTCAGTTCTGCACGTTCTGAACAACTCCCACGGGCAGCTCTGTCTTCTGAAAAGCCAGGTCAGGGCTTGGAATTCATTACCCTGACCACGGTCATTTTCTCCAAGAAAGCTGCAGTTGTAGAATATGCATTTCTCCTCCTCCTCTCAATCAGCTCTGGCTCAGAGATCCAAGAGTTCCCAAGCTCTCAGACTCACAAGCCTGCCTCCAGAACTAGATCCGTCCATCTCCAAATCTCTTTTCAGGCACCTGTGTTCAGGGCAGAAACACAGAACAGAAGAGGAGGCAGCGGCCTAGGCAGGAGGTGGGCTGGCTGCCATGTGGGAGCAGTTTGCCACTGTCTAGAGGGAGGGAGGGTGCCCTTCCCCACCCCCACCCCAGAATGACCTGATATCACATGTCTCAGAGAGAGGAAGGAAGAAAGACGGAGCACAGGAGGCACCTCTTCTTTTAGCCTGGTGCAGTACCCTGCCCCCCACAGCTGACATGGGAACCTGGAACCATATAGGATTTACTACTTCATCCCAAAGGGCCAAGTCTTTCAGAACTGAGCACGTGTTTTCCCAAAGTGGCCAAAGGTGCTGCCTTGGTCCTCAAGGGTGGGTGCTCTGGCTAGAACAGACTCCAGGGGAGCTGTTCCTCGTCACCATCACATATACAAAATGAATGACATGTTTTGAGAAGGAAGGACATTAGTATCTGGCAGCAGGGAGAGCTGGTCAGGAAAGACTCGCAGCCATGTTTATGCTGAGTTTTTTTTCTTTATTTTTTTTTGGAGGGGAGAAGGTAGGGCAATTGGGGTTAAGTGACTTGCCCAAGGTCATACAGCTAGTTTTTTTGTGTTAAGTATCTGAGGTCGGAGTTGAACTCAGGTCCTCCTGACTCCAGGGCCGGTGCTGTATTCACTGCGCCACCTAGCCGCCCCCATTTATGCTGAGTTTTGAAGGAAACAAGAAGCAGAAGTGAGGAGGGAGAGAATTCCAGGCACCGAGGATAGCCAGTAGAAAAACTTGGAGATGTGGAGTGTAGCCATATACATGTAAGGGGAGCTGCAAGGGGGCCAGAGAGGCTAGGGGATTAGCGGCTAGAGGAAGGCTGTGCAGCGCTCTCGGCTACAGAGAGAGTTTAGATTTGAGCCTAGAGGTAACAGGATTGGAAAAAAGACTGACCCTGGGGGTTCTCCCCTGGAGCCCTCCTTCGGAGCTGGCAGCAGATGATTAATGAATACGCTTTGAGTCCAGGCAGTCGGACCATTCCAGGCCCACCTACCTGCACTCTTGTCTTGCCCACACTTCTTTACCTCTTCTTCAAAAATACCACAATATAACTCTGTAAGCTTTGCTAAAATCTAGGTAAGCCATCTCTACAGCCTTCCCCTTATGGACCAATTTAGTAACTCTGCTCGAAAAAGGAAATGGAACAAGCCTGGAATGACCTGTTTTTCCCAAAGCCAGACTGAGTCTCTGTGGTCACCACTTCCGCTTCTGGAGTACAACAACGATCGCTTTAATAATAGATTCTAGAATTTCCCTAGGAGTTCAAGTCAAGCTCACTGGCCTGTCATTTACAGACTAGCTCTATTCCACCACCCCGCCTCACCCTCTCCCTCATTAAAACATTGAGCCATTTCTTCATCTTTCTACCATCACCAGCGGTGGTCCCACAGTCATTGCTGCCCATCCCTTTGATACCCAGGCATCCATTGAGCACCTACAGTGTTCCAGGCACTGCACTAAGTTTGATTTGATACCCAAACAATTGGTTCCTTGAGAGATTTGAATTCATCAAAGGCAGCTAAGTGTTCCTGGGTATTTCCTTATTTATCTTGGGTATAAGCTCCCTTTTAGCAGCTTTTCTCTCCTTCTCAGTCTAGAGGTCATTCTCTTTGGCAGAGAAAAGAGAATCGAATTAAGAACTGGGCAGTTAGACCTTTTCCTTATTGTCCTTTCTCATCTGTGCCCGGCAGCGTTTCTGTCCCTCCTTTGATCCTCTCCTTTTCCTTCACTGGGCTTAGAATGATGACATTTCTTTTTGTTAGTTTTCTGAGTGCTAGCCCTGACACTCTTCGTAGGGCAGTGTCAAGAGCTTCTAGTCCTCTTGTATTAGCGGCTTTCGCTTCTTGCACCCATCGGCAGCTTTTCCGAATCTCCGGTGAACTATAAAAAAGTACAACTCTGAGTGACGTAGCTCTAGCTAATGCAGTGACTGACCATGATTCCAGAGGAGCCGTGATGATGATGGCTGCCCACCTTGCGATGAAGAGGGGATGGGCTCCTTCTGCAGAATGAGGGGGCCAGTGTGGGGACTGGTTTGTGGGATCACGTCCATTTGTGACAAGGATTTGGCTTACTGTTTGCCAATGGGAGGGAGAAAAAACTGATAAATTAATTGTAAAAAATTGATTTCAACTGATAATTGAAAGTCTAAAGAAAAATAAAATCTGTGCTGGTCGTTGAGATCTCTGCACATCTACATTAGTCTCTTTGGTCAACTCTTCCTCTTCCTCATCAATAAAAATGCTTCTTGTGTCTTCGAAATAGCATTTTTCCATTTCTCGTCTCTCCTGGGCTCACTTTCCCTGTAAAATCTGCCTCCACAGGCTCCTAGCAATCCTTCCTTTGAAAGCTGTTCCCCCCAAGTCCAGTGTATACATCCTTCCCCATCACAAACTCTTAAGAGCTGATGGTCTCCTTCAACAGTTTTGTAACAGCAGCCAACCTTCTTGATTATGAGAGTCAGATCCAGAATATGCCCTTGTTTATTCTCCCACTCTCTGAAGGATGAATTAAGTCAAGTTACTTAAGTTGGGGGTTTTTTTCAGTCATATCTGACTCTTCATGACCCCATTTGGGGTTTTCTTGGCAAAGACACTGGCGTGGTCTGCCATTTCCTTCTCCAGCTCATTTTACAGATGAGGAAACTGAGGCAAACAGGGTTAAATTGGATCACATATTGTGATCTGTCTGAGGCCAGATCCGAACTCAGGAAGATGAGTCTTGCTGATTCCAAGCCCAGCACTCTGTCTGCTGCCCTTATGAAATAATTAGCTGCTCTGATTCTGACAGAGGGAGTTCCATTAGATGTCTGGACAGGTACAGTTCCCATTCTGTGCTCCTCTTCATGATCCGTTTCCTGAACTCATCATCTCTTTCCTCCTTCTGTCCAGGCAGTCCATAGAACACTCCTAAGCCAGCGTGATAATGATGGACAGGAGGGGACAGACTGCAGAGATGCCCCTAATTTCATCAAGGCTTAGCTCAAGTTCAGTCTCCCATAGAAAGCTTTTCTTTAACCAACCAGCAGAGAGTTCTTCTCTCCCCTCCCCCCCAAATTACTTGGTGCTTATTTTGAATAGACTTTACATTCACCCATCCATGCACAAGTTGTGCTCCTCAGCAGAGTGTAGGCCCTTAGGGGCAGGACCTGCTGTTGTTTTTTAGCCAAACACCTTTTCTGGCACATGTCAGTGACTTCATACAGTTTGTCAGATTGTTGGTTTGACCTGGAAGTACCAGGTTTTGATAACTGATTGGTCACAAGAGTAGAGTAGGCAGAGATGACACCTGAGTTCAGGGCTTGGATGGCCACCCTCTTGCTACTAATGTGTATGCCGAGAGGAGGAGCAGGGTGGAGGATCCTGTTGGCGAGGCCAGGCTAGGAAGTTGGACTTTGGGGTCCTAGTGGGGCATCTGCATAGAGATGCCCAGCATGCAGTGCAGGACTAGGATTCGGCAGAGGTTGGGAATCACCTTCATCGAGGCTATGGGAGGAGATGAAATCATAGGATCATAGATTTGTGGCTGAAAGGAACTCGGGAAAGCCATCATTCAAAAGTGCATAGAGAAAAGAGGGCTGGGAAAGGGGAGAAAAAGACTGATGACAACCCAGTTCAGTCCAACTCCAGAGGCCTTTTCTAAGTGCCTGCTAATAGAGCCACTATGCTGGAGGTCAGAGATATGGAGATGAAATGGCAAGCTATTCCTGCCCTCAGGGAGCATGCACTCTGCTGGGGCTACAGCAGGTACACAGAGAATTCAACACGAGAGAATCTGAGGAAGGAGGGAACTCCAGCAAACTAGGAAACCACCAGTGGGAATCAGGGAAAGCTTCATGGAGAAGGGGGTCCCCTGCAGCTCCCAAGGGGCAGAGATAGGGACCATGTGCACTGCAGGCTTGTGGGACATCCCTCTGGGAGGCAGGAGACGGAACTCAGAGAGGCCACTTTGGCTGGAAGGTAGAGTGTGATGTGGCAGCCAGGTGACCCAGTGGATAGAGCACTGAGCCTGACACAGTCTGACCCACACGCTGACTAGCTATGTGACCTTGAGCAAGTCACCTAACCCTGTTTGCCTCAGTTTCCTCATCTGTCAAATGAACTGGAGAAGGAAAAGGCAAACCACTCCAGTGTCTCTGCCAAGAAAACCCCACATGGGGTCACAGAGAGTCAGACGTGACTGAAACAACTGAACGACAAATGTTTGCAGCTTTGTGAAAGATGGATTGGAAACAGGAAAATATTGGAAGCAGAGAGAGCAATCACCATGCTATGGTGGTAGTCCAGGGGAGGGAGAGAGGAGAGATAGATGGAGAGATGGATGGAGGGATGGACGGAGGGGCGGACGAACAGATGGATGGAGGGACGGACAGATGGACAGATGGACGGATGGATGGATGAATGGATGGATAGATGGAGGGATGGATGGATGGAGGAGTGATAAATAGATAAAAAGAACAAATGAATGGGCAGGCAGATAGGTAAAAAGCAGACAGATGGACAGACAGAAAGATGGAAAGACAAAAGCTAGACAAATACAAGAGTTCTGGGAGAGGCAGTATTGTCCAAACCACTGGTCTTACTTCCAGCCAAGCCCTCACACACATCATCCAAGGGAGAGACTCCTATGGAGAAGGGGCTGGTACCTTGCCTCCCCCACCATCTGCCCACCAATTACCACACTCAGGGCACGCCAGCCAGCCTAGCCGAAGCAGTAAGGCCCCCTGAAAGGGGCCCTGATGGGGTCAGCCCAGGACCCTGAGCCCAAGAGCCTTAGGAATAGTAATGTTTCCATTTCATTGCCCTTGGCTGTCTTCCTGGGGAGCAGCCCCTTTGGATGTGCAGCCCGAGGATGGCTCCTGCAAGTTCTACAGCCCTGGTTATAGAAGAGCCAGCAAAGCAGGTTCTGCCCATCAGAGTCCTTGTCCCTGTTAAATGATGCAGCATAAGCAGCTGATGATGATTTTATCAGTGGAAATGACATTACAGACAAGGTATGACCATCTGCTTTGCCTCTGGATGCTCCCCAAAGACCACTGGACATTTCTGGCTGACTGGCAGCTAAGACTTTCCCTAGGTGCTGTCTCTCTCCCTGAGACTGTCTTCTCTTTCTATTTGTATCTCCAGAGCTTAACATTCATTCATTCTCCCATTCATTGATTCAGGGTGATCTGCCTATAAGAGACAGAGGCCTGAATCTGGGTGTTGGCAGTGGGCTTGGAAAGAAGGGAGTGGATTCCAGAGAGATTGGCCAAGGTAGAATGAACAGGATTGGCCAGCTGATTGGATGGGGTAGGGGGTGGATAAGCAGTCTTTTGAAAACCAAGAGGTGGGGGAGTCACTGTAGGGAAATCCAAAAGGCCAAGGAATAAAAAGAGAGCTTTGCATTTAGGGACCAGAGGACCCCTGGTGATCTTGGAAATCACAACTTGAGAAGATTGAGACCAGAGTTAAAGGGCCTGACATATGACTGGGTAAAATGGAACCTGAGGTAGTGGTTGGGGGCAACATTGTAGTGGGACCACATGGAAGATGGAGGGGCCTCTGCTTCAGCCACATGATTCAGGAATCAGATTTCAGGATCCAGAACAGCCTCCCCCCCCCCCCCGCCAGTTCTAGAGACAGTCTAGATTGGCCTAGATAATTGGGTCAGCCACTGGGTGAGGGGTCATGGAGAGGGGAGTGGGTATTCAGACAATGCACCCATAGACCCTCTGTGCAAAGGCGTTCTCTTCTGATACCCTCCATGTAATATCACCTCATCTCTTGATATTTCTGGCCTTATGTGCACCCCACCCCTTCTATGTTAGCTTAGGTAGAAGGGTCCTTCCCACTCACCACCCCAACATTGTTGCTCTGGTGCAAGCAGATGCATCCCCTTCAGGACAACAGCAGATATATATTCAGTGCCTACTGTGTGCAGGGGAGTGTTCCTGCTGAGCCCTGGGGAGATGCAGAGCTGGGTCCCTGCGTTCCAGAGCTCACTCAGTAAGGGATCTCCCCAAGGGAGTGTGAGGTTGTTACCCTTTGCGGGGCAGGGAAGGAGAAATGAGAGAAGTCTTCCTGGAGACGGTGGGCTTTGAAATGGACTTTAAGGGATGAGGAGCTCATGGCAAGCCTCTCCTGCAAAAGTGCAGCTTCTTGATGGGCATAGCTCCCTTCCTCTGCCCAGGCCTGATCTGAGACACAGAAGCAGGCCAGTGATGTTGTTCCCAATCAGTTGACAATACTCTTCTGTGCCAGGCATCATCCTGGCCCTCAAGGAGTTTATGCTCCAGTGACGGCAATGCAGGTTTTATTCGCATGTATGTGTATACAGAGTAATTTGGGCAGGGAGAGACATCAGCTGAGGGGCCAAGGAGGCCCTGTGCCATTGAGCTCCCAGGAGGCGGAGGGGCGGAGGAAGTGCTGCTGGGCCATTTCCCCTGGGTGGGTGAGGCTCTCTCGGGGCTCTCTCCTAGCTCCTTCTCCCTTGAGGTGCTTGGTCCTGAGAGCGAGGGCTGAAGTATCTTTCATCTGGGCTTCCTTGACCGGAACCATCTGTCTCTTCTCCAGTTGAGCAGAGTTTTCTCCTCTGTTGGTTGTTGAGTGTTAAATGACTGAGACAGACAGCTGGCAGGCCCCTGGTATCTCTGAAAAGCTGCTTATGGTTTTCTTTCTCCCCTGTTGTCAGATTGTTTTGATATATTGTGCGAATGTGTTTCTGAGAACCTTTTAACCCTTACGCTTCTCCCCATCTGTCTGAATCCTGCTTTCAGTGGCTGGAGACGTTGGTGAGCGTTCTCTGATCTGGCTGGTCACCCACACTGGAGTCTCAGAGCAACGAGGCCCCAGAGGCCACGCAGCCTGATCCCCTCCTTTTACAGATGAAGAGATGAAGGCCCAGGTCACTCAGGGAGCAAGGTCTGCGGTGGTGCAGTGGACAGAGCACCAGACCTGGTGGCAGCAAGACCTGAACCCAAGTCTGGCCTCAGACACTGACTGACTGTGTGGCCCTGGGCAAGTCACTTAACCTGCCTGCTGCAGTTTCCTCATCTGCAAAAGGAAGATAATAACCACACCCACCTCCCAGGGTTGCTGTGAGGGCCAGATAAGTGCCAGGCATTCCACCCAGAGCCTGGCACATGGAAGGCACCACGTAAACGTCTGTCATTCAGCCCTTTTTCAATTGTGTCTGAGCCTTCGTGGCCCCATTAGAGGTTTTCTTGGCACAAATCCAGGAGTGATTTTTCTGTTTCCTTCTCCAGCTCCAGATGTAAAGAACTGAGGCAAACAAGGTGAAGTGACCTGCCCAGGGTCATGCAGCTAAAGAAGTCTGAGGCCAAATTTGAACTCAAGTCTTTTTTTTTTATGTTGTATTGTATTTTTATTTAATTTGTTAAACATTTCCCATACATTTTAGTCTGTACTCAGAGCACAGGTCAAGAGTTTGATACGTCTGGTCTAAATGAACAGTAACATGCGAAGTTTTTCAATTCTAAGATTCTTTTTTTTTTTAAATTTTATTATAGTTTGCATCATTCATTTCCACAAGATTTT
>CM053589.1:200257258-200307309 GCA_028646515.1 Pseudochirops corinnae
GATTGCTGACTCTCTTTTCGTGATTTTCTTGCAACATTCTTATTTCTCTTCCCAATTTTTCTTCCACTTCTCTCATTTGGTTTTCAAAATCCTTCTTCAGCTGATCTCTAGCTTTAAGGCAATCTTCATGTTTAATGGAAGCCCCTGGTGGGGGAGCTCTGGCTGTGCTGTCCTCCTGTAGCTCTCTGCCTTGGTCTTTCTTTTCTTCAAAGAAGGAATCTAGGGTTTGGCTGCTGTTCTTACCCTGCTTCTTATGCTTATTCTTATTCATGGTTGGTCAGTCCGTGACTTTTTTAAATCTCTGTGGAGCTCTGCTTCCATAGGGGAAAGCTCCGTCCCAAATCGCTGGCGTTCTCCCAGCTGCTGGAGTTCTTAGGAAGGTGCTGGGTCCCTCCACCACTTCCGGCTGACTGAATAAAAACGAACCACAGGACCAAAGCCCAAGACCGCGATCTGGATCCAGGCCGCTCAATGCGAGAGCATTTGGCCTCTGAACGATCGCTTGGTCCCCCTGCAGTCTGCAGGCCGAGAGCTCTGAAGCAACAATGCAGAGGTGGGTGCAGAACCTCCGCCTTTCTCACTTCTCAGCCCTGGAGGTGTTTCAGCCAGACCACTTTTCTCTCACGACCTCGCAAGTCCCACTGACCTAGTTCTGGATCCTGCCGCAGCTGCCACCAATCCACTCACCCGAAGCTCCAGCCCGGGCTTGGCTCCTCTTGTCCTGCCGCCCCTGGGGTTCAGCCACTGCTTCAGGCCAGGCTGGTTTCGGTTCTCAGTGCTGATATGGTTCCTTGTAGCCGAGCTGACTTTAGTAGAAAGTATACTTGTGTGCGTTTTGGAGTTCTAGAATTAGTTTAGAGTCATATTTTATGGATATTTTGGGGTGGCTATGTGAGAGCTGTGATATGTTGCTGCTCTTATGCTGCCATCTTGGCTCCACCTCCCCCAACAAACCTGACTTTTAAAGAATGAACAGACAGACCTGAGTTTTCCCACATTGAAATCCAAATTGTCTAGAATTTGTCCAGATGTCCTTCACCACAAGGAGGTAGTGAGGGGCAGTGATAAGAGCTTGGGATCTCTGTGTGACTTTGTCTCCCTGGGCCTCATTCTCCTACTTGGACAAGCTGGCCCTTCCTTCTGGAGGTCTCTGGATCGCCTAGGGGCATGGGAGGAGGGAGTGCATTCCAGGCTTTGGAGACTGAAGCCAGAAGATCAGGGATTGTGAGGAGGGAGTCTGTGGAAGTGCCAGGAGGCCATAGGGGGCAATAACCCTTTCAAGAGAGTTGGCACTGAAGGGTAGGAGAAATATGGGACAGCACTGGGCACCACAGACCGTCCCTTCCTCCTGGATCTTCTCTTCCTCCTTAGTTTCCATGACTCTGCTTTCTCCCATTTCTCTTCCTACCCTTCTGACCACTCCTTCTCATCTCCCTCTGTTGGACTATCATCCATTTCCTGCCTGCCGTGTGCGGGTGTCTCTCCATGTTCTGTCTTACACCCCCTTTTGTCACCACACTTTCTCGGAGATCCTGTCAGCTCCCACCCATTCAACGTGACAGGCTCTGATCTCTCCTGAGCACTAGCTGCCGCCTGGACGTTCCACCTGGGTGGCCTATCAGTATCTCAACTACAAGATTTCTAAGACAGAAGTCTTCTTTCTCCCTGGCCCCCCTGCTCCTCCTGACTTTCCTGTTTGTCTAGAGAGCATCACTCATCAGCTGGTCATCATGGCTTACAAACTCTCCGGCTTCCTTGGGGCATCCCTCTTTCTCCTCCGCCATATTGCATCAAACTCAGCATCACCCTTGGCCCCTTCCCCTGCCATCTGCAGTCAGGTGCCAAGTCTTCTTCATTCTGCTTCCACAGCATTTCTCACATCTCCCCTTTTCCCTCCCCTCCCCTCCTCCCACCCCAATTTAGGCCCCCTCACCTTTTACTGGGGTTATTACAGTGGCCCCCCCACTTTCCAATCCACTCTTCACCCAGTTGCTAAATTGTATTCCTGTAACCCTGCTCTGTCCACGTCACTCACCTGCTTGGGTGTCTTCTCTTCAGCCACGCTCTCTGCTTCTAGTCCCCTTCCATGCCTTTGCCCAGCCCATCTCCCATGCCAGGCTGGCTTTGTCTCCGTTTCTCATCTCACTGGTTGGGGTTCTCCCTACTCAAAACTTGTTCAGTTGTTTCAATCGTGTCCAACTCTTTTGACCCCATTTGAGGTTTTCTTGGCAGAAATACTAGCCGAGTTTGCTATTTCCTTCTCCAGCTTACTTTACACATGAGGACACTGAGGCAAACAGGGTAAAGTGACTTGCCCAGGGTCACCCAGCTGCGAAGTGTCTGAGGCCAGATTTGAGCTCAGGTCTTGCTGACTCTGGGCTCAGTGCTCTGTCCGCTGCCCCAGCTGCCTCAGCCGCCCCAGACTCCTTCCCTTAGGGGAAGTACTGGGTGTGTGGCTTATGTTTATTCGTCTGGGGGCATGTTGCTTCCCTACAGTAGAAGATGATGGTTGTACTTCCTTGTACCCCTCGTCCCTAGCGTGGTGCCGGGAGGTCGCGTGCATCTAATGAATGCTGGTGAAATGGATTGGATGTCATAAAAGGTTTATTTTTTGATTTCGTAATTTAGATTTTCTATTATTTTAGCTTGGAATGGTGAGATTTTACTGTAGTGATAAAGATGACCTTTGTACCACACCGCTTTGTCGTTGATTCAGCGTTTACTACCCCATCTCATCCTCACGGCCATTGGAGAAGGGAGGTGATGAAGTTACATAGATAGTAAAGGCAGAGCTGGGACTCTAGCCCCCTCATCATCAGGTTCCAAACTCAGCCTTTTCACCATCCTGACAAGACCCAACATGGGTCTTGGTTAGCTGAAGCCAGAGCTTGGATCCACCCTCCTTGGGACTCTTCTCATGATTATAGGTGACTGGTGTGGGGTCAGGATTGACTCACTGCTGGCTGATACCGGCTTATTAATGTTTCCCTCCTCCCCAAACACACACACATTGTGTGTTCTTAGGGGCACTGTTCACACTAGGCTTTGAAAGCTCCTTCAGAGAAAGTGGGACTTTCCTCCCCTCCAGACCGAAAATAGCACAGTCATTTGTGAAGGTCAACCCATGATGGAGGCCGATCACGAAGAATCCCTGTGTGTGGGTTGGAGTCTGTGTTGTGGAAACAGAGCTAGTTCCCCACCCAGCCCTTCCCCTATCTCCCCCCATAGCTCTGGTGGCACTGGGAAGTACTGAGTTCGTGGGTGTTTGCCTGGCTAATTAACAGGAATGACATTTGCACAGAGAAGGAGGGTCCACGTAGCACCATGCCTGCTTAGGGAATTAGCAAGCAGCCTTTGAATGAACTAACTCAGCCTTCATGGAAATTGGAGCATCAAGAGTGTGAGATGTTGGGTTTCACTTGAAGCCCCAGAAAGACACTAGGAAGAGGCCTGGGCTGAGGCTCAGGAGAAGCTCAGCTTCCTGAGATGACATTTTCTAGTCACGAGATGCTCCTCTGAGCCTCAGTCTCCCCATCGGTAAACTGGGAGCCCAGTGCTTGTCGCTTCTTCTCCTGGTGTTGCCCGTGGTATGGACCGAGTCTTGAGGTCTTTGACACACCAGACCGAGTCAGGAAGACTTGTCTCAGAGATGGGTGCTAGGCTTCCAGCCTCAGTCCTTCAGAGAAAATGAAACCATCAACCAAAACAGATTTCCCCAAATAAACATGCAGAATAAAGAGTGAAAAGTTATAGACAGTCCTGAACTTAATTAAATCCAATGAGCATTTTTGGGCACTTCCTGTGTGCCCAGGAAATAGCGTTCCCAGCCTGCGGTCCAGACGGCCGCTCAGAGACACGTGACCCAGGGGGCTGGAACAGCAGGCTGGAACCAGGTTGGAAAGGGCTATGAATGCCAAACAGAGGCATTTGCTTTCTGTCCAGGAGGATGAAATCCATTTGATGGGACAGAACCACCTAACTTTTAAAATAGCAGCTAGACAAACCACGTGTTGATTCTTCGTCTGCCCCCACGCAGCTGGAGTCAGTGCAGATTCACCCGGGGTCAGACCAATTTCATGTCCATAATTCTTTCCATATTTTCTCATGGGCTTCATGTTTATCATTCTTTACAACACCCTGACATTTCATGGCATTCCATTAATACGCCATCATTTATTCAGCCACTCTAGATACACAGGTTGTTTCCTTGTCTTGGGTACTACGGCTAAAGCCACCATCTTTTGTTTTGGCACAGGAGAGGACCTTTTTTCCCTCTTTGTATAATATTTTGGGAATAAAGCCCTAGCAGTGAAATAGCTAGATTGAAAGGTATGCTCAGGTTTCTAACTCTCATTGTGTATTTTTTCCCAAAATTGCTGTCTCTGATCCCACTGATGTGCCGTAAGGTACCTGCTTCCCTACAGCCCCACCAGCATGGGGGTTTTTAAATAGTAGATTGAACCTAGGGAATCAGTGAGAGAATAATTAAGTTCTCAGCTCAGACCAGAGAGAGCTGTGTAGACAGATGACAATCATCAGGGAAGGTGTTTTGGAGGAAGTGTCCGTCAATGTGAGAAGGGGATTGGGATAAGCCAAGGAGGAAGGAGAAGGATCTGCCCAAGGAAGGGCCAGTGTGTGGGAATGAGCAGGAGCCAAGCAGGGTCTGTTTGCCTGAGAGAGGGCTTGTGTGCTGGATTGCAGGACCAGGGGGAGTTTGAACAGGCAGGCAGGAGGATGCTCCCTCCACACTGAGTCTGTGTGTCTGTGTGTCTGTGGGCAAGTCATTTTAGGAAGGAAGGAAGCCTTCACAAAGCGCCTACTCTTGCTGGGCAGTGTGCTGAGTAAGCGCTTTACAAATGTCATCTTCTCTGAGCCTCGCAAGAATTTTGGGACATAGATGCTATTATTATCCCAGTTTTATCGTTGAGGAAACTGAGGCCAGCAGCGCTTACGTGACTTGCCCACAGTCACACAGCTAGTGAGTGTCTACAGCTGGACTTGAATTTGGCTCTTCCCGTCTCTGTGTCCAACTCTGTCCACCGTCCACCCGGCTGCTTAGTTTTAACCTCTGTGCCTCAGTTTCCTCCTCTGTAAAAAGAAAGGGGTGCTCTCAGTGGCTTCTGCCTTCCTGTCTTGTTCTAAAATCACGGCCCTGTGACCTCTTTGTGCCTTGGTTTCCCACTTATTTGTAGAATAAGGAGGTTGGACTTGGTGATTTTCAAGGACTTTCCCATGATCCTGTGACCGTGAAGATCTTCAGACACCAGGCAGATGAGTTTAGACTCCAGGATGGTAGACAGTGGGGAGCTACTCTAAGTTCTTGAGTAGGTGAGTAACTGTTTTAGGAAGATTAGTGCGGCTACAGTACAAGACCGAGGCTTCCAGAGGCCCTTCCCTTAAACCTTACTCTGCAGACCTTCACTACATCTGCTACAATTGTAAGAAAAAAAGCAGGGGGCAGCTAATGACATTTTCTGTTATATAAAAAAACTGAATTTGTGAAACATGCTTCGTTCTTTTAGATGCTGCAATTTGGTTTACTGCCACTAGGCCGATGGTAGAACATTTTTGTAGTCAACTAGCCTGGTTAAAGTGTCCCAGAGTGATCTGTTAGCACCTAGTCTCATAAATATTTCGTGTGTGTGTGTAAATGATAAAACTAATTAGTTAATTATTAACTTTGAGAGAAACATATCCTGAGAAATAAGATGAGGAGCAAGAGCTAAAGAAATTCAAGTCCCTAAAATGTTGGCGTAATCCCTCTGCTGTCCTGATGGAACCCTCACTGTTATCACTCCCCGCTTACCTGGGATTTTTCTTGATGCTTTCAGGAAAGCCTCCACCCTCTTCTCTGGTGTTGCCTAGCAACATCTTCCCGGCAGCTACCCTCACCTGCACAAGTGGGTCAGTCAGTTAACAAGCATTGCTGCTGTGTGTCAGGGACTGGGCTAAATGCTGGGCGTACAAAGAAAGGCAAAGCATGATCCCATTCAAATGTGCAGGACACACGTAGTGCAAAAGGAAGGTCCTGTGCCAGGGAGGGCACTGGCAGCAGCGGAGGGCCGCAAAAGGCCTCATGCTGGGGAGGTCTGAAAGGTTGAAGGAGAGCATCCCAAGCATGGCGGACAGCCAGGGCAAAGTCAGGAGGTCCAGAAGTGGAGCATCACGTTTGAGGAACAGCAGGAATCCTATAGCTGGGCCAGAAGGGTTAGATTCTAACTCCAAGAGTGTGGAGGGAGAAAAGAATAAGAAGATCGTCAGTCAGTCAGGTGATCCGGGTGCCAATCCTGCCTCTGCTCCTTGGTCCTAGAGTCACAGCAGCTTGTAACTGGGGTCCACAGCCCTGACAGTGACTCTCTCTCTTCCAATAAAAAGGCTTTCCTTAGACAGCTATGATGCTTCCACACAGAGGCAGCTGGTGGTTCAGCAGTGAGAGCACTAGACCTCAGTCAGTGAGACCTGAGTTCAGATCAGGCCTCAGACACTAACTGTGTGACCCTGAACAAGTCACTCGCTCGTCACAGCCCCATATGACTGGTCTTCACCAACCCTTCATTTGCATTGAATTTTAAGCAATTCACAAACAGGATCTCAGCGAACAGAAATCCCTGTCAAAATGAGACTCCATTTTGGGGATGCTGAGTACCATGAAATAGTCTTTTTCTGTCTCTCAATGCTGATGGCCCAAGGCAGACAAGGCTGACAGTGTTAAACACACACTTTGGGTCCATTAAAGTATTTGCAGTAAGTGTTAACAATGGGACAAGTGTGTTTAGCGGTGGCAAGTAAAGAGGCACTAATGGGAGCCGGGAGTTAGGGGAAAAAATCACTGCCACACTTGGCCACAGAGGCACAGAACCATGGAATGGATCAGAGCTGAGGAGGGAGCTCCCTCCCATGCCCCGAGGCCAATGGCCTCCACTCTTCAAGGATGAGGATTCATTCCATATCACAAAATACCCAGCCCTCTTCCATCATGGTACTTTAATCTTGTTTGTGTCCAAGACCCTTGGGCAGTGGTCTGGTGAGCCCTAGGGACCCCTTCTCAGAATTACATTTCTTAATGAATATGATAAAATATATAATATGACAAAGGAAATCTATTGTATGTTGAGAAAGTATTATAAAATAGTTTTTAAAAATAAGCTCATGTGCCCTGTGAAATCTATTCATGAACTCCTTGTGGGCCCGTGGGCTGCAAGTTAAGAACCCCTGGCCTAGATGATGGTAGCTGACTGTTCCCATCTGTTGCTTGAGAAAATCCATGGGGACCAGAAGTGTCTCCAAATTTAGCAGCGCCTCGAAGTGCGGCTGAAGTCCAGCAGCAGCTGCAAACACTTAGAAAAGAGGAAAATGCATAGGTGGGTGACGTGTTAATTATTCAGTCAGCAGAAGATACGTTTGCTTGTTTATTAGACTGAGTCATGTTGGTGTGTTCTGGCAGAGCCAAATCATTTAGGCCCAAATGACAATGGATACGGTTTTCCAGATCCCTTGCAATGCCTCTGCACCTCCCCCCAGCTCCTCAAACCCCCAGAGGTCTGCAGCCCCTGAGATGGAGCTAGAAGGGTTCTCAGAGGCCATTGACCCAACTCCCTCGTTTTATGGGAAAAGAGTGTAAGTAGCTCGGTGCGACCCGTTTTACAGATAAGGAAACTGAGGTCAGCCAGGGTTGTGGTTGACTTGAGTCTTATTCTTTTGGCACGCTGTTCTTTTTAGTTTTAAGATGCTGTGTCTTGTGGTTAGAAAAGGTGTCCTGGAGGAAAAGTCTTAAGATCCTGGAGGAAAAGTCCTAAGGTCTCCCAATCAATCGGGCTACAAGTCATTGTGAGCTACAAGCTCACATTCTATGGGGGTGACAGTTTGGGCACATAGATGTTGGTGATTTGGGTCCAGGAAAACGTTTGAGATCTCGGATGTGGCTTGGCAGAAGAGGCAGAGATGAGAGAGGGAGTGGGGGCTAGGTGATCAGTGCCTGGATGACTGAGGGAGTGAATAGTGGAAGGAAGGAGCCTCAAACGGTGCAGAAAAGGAGCACAGGCAGGGGTCAGGGGATGATGGGAAGGGAAGCCCAGCTGCCGCCTTCCATCCCGTTCATGTTTTGTGATCCGTGGTCCTTCGTGCTGGGGCCTCGTGCTGGGACTAGAGTGCTCCCCATGAACCTGGGTAAAGTGCAGTCTGATGACCCCAGTCAGAGGGCAGTTTGGTGTGATAGAAAGAGCCCTGGCTCTGGAGTGAGTCAGAGGAGCTGGATTCAGGTCCTGCTGCAGATATGTGCCAGCAAGGTGACCCTAGGCAGGTCATTTTACCTCTTTTGTGCTTCTTCTGTCAAGTGAAATGATAAACAATGTCTTCCCTGCTGGCCAGGAGCTTCTCAACTGAAGGTGTGGGGCAGAGACATCTGAGGGGGGCCTGGTCAGTGTCTTCAAGAACTAGAAGAGCGACTTAGCCTTGTCCTGCTTGGCTCTAGAATGCAGAACCCGACAGGTTGAGGCTGGAAGTGAACAGAAGAACTACAGTTTGAGTCTACCCAAGGGCATTTCCTTGGAAGTCTTCCAGCAGGGGCCGGATGGCCTCTTGGGTGCTTTGTGTGAGGAGGAAATGTTCTTCCACCACCCCAATCCCACCCCGACAGACACCAAACCTCGGAGTTATGGTCCCTCACTCCCCCATCCCCACGGCCCCTCGCTACTCTTAATTAAGGAGCTCTTCACCCTTCCCTGGACCTTGGCAGCAGCCTTCTCTCTGGCCTCCCTGCCTCCAGCCTCCTCCCACCCATACGTCCTCCACTCAGCTGCCGAGTGACTCTTCTAAAAGCCCAGCTCTATCTGTGTCTCTAGCCTCTCTTCATTGACTTCTGATGTCTCCATTTCCTCTAGGATAAAATATAAATTTGTAAATAGAACATTTATTAATCACCTGCTGTGTGCTGGGCAATTTTATAAGCAATGGGATAAAAATACAAGGAAATAATAAACCAACAGTTCGTGCACAGACTGGGAGTTTACGTCCCAGCAGGGGAGGGAGCTAGACTGGGGGGGGGGGGTCAGAGGCTGAGCACGGCCTGGGTCTCATGAAACGGTGCCACCCGAGGAGGCGCCAGTCAGAAGGGGCACAGGGCGGAGGCGTCTCCAGGCAGGAGGCAGCAGCGGGGAAAAGCCAAACCCAGAGCCCCTGGGGCAGTGAGGATTCCTCCCCCTCTGCTTGGCTCGTCCATCCCCAGAGCCTGGCACATAAGCCACTTAATAAGCGTTTGTGGAGAGACTGATTGATGATTGGTCAGCAGTGGCCAGTTCGAGAGATCCCTCTGATCCTTGAGGCCAGCTTAGAGCCCGGACCTCAGAACAAGCAGCTCAGCAACGAAGGAAAACCTTTCCCTTCGAATGTTCCCATTTAGCTTTTCTCCTTCTGCCCTCACCATCAGCGCCCCCCTAGTAACAAAAGAGAAGAAGGAAACAACACTGGAACCCCCAAGCATCCAATGAGGGCTGCGGTGGTAGCCGGCTCCATGTGCTGCGGGTGACCAGCCAGGGCAGACGCTGCTTCCTCTTTGTCCCCAACAACCAGCCCGATCTCTGCAGCCTTACAGGTCCTTAGTGAATGTTTGCTGATCCACTGATTAATCATTGGATCTTGAAGCTGAGAGGAAGCTTAGAGACCATTTTGTCCTTAGACATCCTTCTGTCACTGAGGAAGAAAGGAGGTTTGGCTAGATTGTGCCAGAGATCTGAGCTGTTCCAGGACCTTGTGGGCTCTCCCCAAGCCCTCCCCTGTTACCAGCAAAGGAAGTGGCCATGAGCATCACATGGGTTGCCCAGCTGTGGCCGCTGGCGTGACCGTGAGCATCACATGGGTTGCCCAGCTGTGGCTACTGATGTGACAGTGAGCATCACATGGGCTGCCCAGCCATGGCCACTGATGTGACCATGAGCATCACATGGGCTGCCCCGCCATGGCCACTGATGTGACTGTGAGCATCACGTGGGCTGCCCAGCTGTGGCTGCTGGTGTGACCATGAGCATCACATGGGCTGCCCAGCTGTGGCCGCTGGCGTGACCGTGAGCATCACATGGGTTGCCCAGCTGTGGCCACTGATGTGACAGTGAGCATCACGTGGGCTGCCCAGCCATGGCTGCCAATGTGGCCATGGGTCTGGGGACATGGCATCACTCTTAAGTAAACCACTACCTCAGTCTGCTTTTAATCATGAAGCTCATTGGCATCGTCATCACTGACATCTACGTCATGTTTTGCTCCTCACCAAATGCTCTGTGTCTGGTTTCCCACTTAATCCTGTGAGGGAGGTGGGACAGGCATCCTCATTACCATTTTACAAAGGGAGAAACTGAGGCCCGGAGAGGGGAGGTGACTCATGTACAGTCATGCTGGTAACAGTCAGCACAGCCCGGTTTCAGTCCTGCCCCAGGGATGCAGTTTCATCACCCTCCATGTCCTTCCCAGCGGTGTGCATTTTTCTGGGACTTAAGGCGTATAAATGCTTTCTTTATTCCAACTTTGAGGGGCCAGAAAGAGAACTAGAATTTATTCTCATTTCCATTTTTTATAGATGAGAAAACAGAGTTGGTGTGGGCCAGTGGTTTTCCAGCTATGAAGTATTGGAGCTGGTTTGGCCAAGCCAGGTGCTGGTGCACTGACCACTGAGCTGTCCCGTGCCCATTTTTTTAGGGGGAGCATCCGAAGAAGTGTGTGTTTAATTTTGTAATGAGAACATTCATTAAATGCCCAATTGTAAAGGACACGGAGCAAGGCAAAGAAATTAAAACTTAGCAATTTTAGCAAAATTAACTTAAAGCAAACAAACTTTTAAGAAGGAGACACAGAGAATGAGTTCCTCTGGAGACAGCGGCATGCCCTGGACGTGCTCAGAACCCGACCAGGCGGCTCCGGCTGAGCAGGACCACCACCATTTGTTGAGTTCAGCAGTGAGAGACCTTAGAGCCCATATAGGTCTGGAGTCAGGAAGACTGGCTGCAAATCCAGCCCCAGACTCTTCCTGGTTGTGTGACCCTGGCCCAGTCACTTCTCTGTTTGCTTTATCTGTTAAAAAATGGGAGTAATAATCACACCTCCCTCTCTCCCAGGGCTGTCATGAGGATCAAATGAGAAAATAATTGTAAGGTTCCCAACACACAGCAGGTCCTCTATACATGTGCTGTCTTCAAAGCTACCATCTAGTCCAACCTTCCATTTCACAGATGGAGAAACTGAGGCCCAGGGATAGGAATAAGCTCACCCACGGTTGTAAGGAGCAGAGCCAGAGTCTGAGCCCAAGGCCTTCAGCTCCAAAGCCAATGTCTTTTCATGGCAACAAACATCTCCTGTCCTGCACCATGAGGCGTCACAGATGTCCGTCTTCAGGACAGACTCGTCATGGTCTGCTGTTTGGCGCCTGTGGGGGTCTGGTGTGTGATACACTAATGACCAATGTCTTACGGGGCTGTCGCTACAGACTTTTCAGAACACATTCATCTACATGGTCTTGGCTGTTCCTCACAGCCCTTCTGTGTGACAAGCAGGGAAAGAGGGTCAGCCCCCTTTGAGGACACAGGGTTACAGAGGGAAGTAAGCTCCCCAGGTTATAAGCTCAGCTGATCCTCACTGATGGTGCTGCAGCTCCCATCTCCACGCCTTTGCACTAGCCATCCCCTGTGCCTAGCACGCTCTCCTTCCTCATCTCTTTCTCTCCCTTTAAGATGCTGCGTAAGAACCGCTCTGTGTTGGAAGCCTGCCCTGATCCTCCCGACTCCTACTGTCCCCTCAACCATTACACTTGCCATATGTTTATTTTGTCTACACTTTGTTATTCACATGCTGTGTATCATGGTAGAAAGTCTGGTCCTTGAGGGCAAGGACTTTCCTCTTTGGATCCATAGCACCTCAGCTATTGCTTGGCATTGTCAGTGCTCATTGATGATGGATGGATGGACTGAAAGATGGATGGATGGATAGATGGATGGATGGATGGATGGATGGATGGATGGATGGATGGATGGACTGACAGATAGACAGACAGATGGATGGAGGGATGGATAGACTGACAGAGAGAAGGACAGATGAATGGATGGACTGAACTGGTAGCTGCCCACATCTTCTGATCTTTATTCTACTAGATAATACTGCTTATCTGTTCTTGGGCATATTACTGGTTTGGGCTAATTTAGAGCTTCACAGCAAATCAGGAGACATATTTGGAAGTCTGAAGGTCAACGTGTGTAAACCTTCTTTCATTCAGTAAGCATTTATTAAGTGCTTGTTGCACACCAAGAGCCAAGGATTCAGAGACAAAGCCCGGCAGGCAGGGGGACACAGCCTCCTTGTTCAGTGATACTTTATGAAAGCCAAGGGATCCTGTCTAGGGATTGGTGTCTTGGAAGAGGCGAGGTGTGCCTGGCCCCTTGGGTTTCATTCCCAGACTTACAATCGACCCACTGTGGGATGGGCCGTCCTGGGCAAGTGCACTTCTCTGAAACTTGGTTCTTTGGCCTGTGAAAACTGGAATAAACAGTGTTTGCCTTCCCAGTGGAGCTTTGATGATTTATGAGGTGACGTCTGTAGGGTGATTAATGAGGTGATGCCTGTAAACGTTTCAGAGAACCTCAGGTGAGTGATGCTGCTGGGTAAACACAAGCCCGTCGCTTGGGGAGGGCTGGGTTCTGATTCTGACCTCACCCTTGCCTCACTGTGTAATTGTATGTGAGGCCTCTCAACTCCCAGGGCCTGTTTTTCTACCTGTAAAATGGAGTTGAGGGTCCTTCCACCTCATACACCTGCCACCCACCCGACCAAGATGGATTAGATCATCCCGGGGTCAGCCCTTTGAACTCTTCTGAAGAAAGGTTCTGGATGAGGTCATGGGACTCAGAAGCCACCATTACACTCTAGGGCACGTGGAAGGCAGCCAGAGGTGAATCGTCCTGGGACCCCGTAAAATGCAGTTTACCCACTTTCAGGAAGTCCCAGAAATAGCTTGTAGATGGCGCCTAACTGAGACTTGTCATGTGAGCCCAAAGTGTGGCAGTTGGGAGCCTTTGGGTACCCGTTTCCTGGCTTCCCCTACCCTTCATTCAACAAGGCTTTGTCAACCATAAAGTCCCATAAAACTGTTGGCAATGCTGACAAGGCCCTTTGGCACTGTCCCTGCCCTCCCCTGGATGCCCTGTAGCTTGTCAGTGTCCTTCCTAATGTGTGGCATGCAGAGTGAACACAGTGCCTCAGGTGTGCTCTGCCTAGGGCAGAGCAGGCAGAGCCATCGCGGACTCTGTCCTTGTCACAGCCGTAACCTGAGGTCACGTGAGCGTCATTAAGTTGGCCATGTGGCCGTGTTGAGTTGGGTCGCGTCGGCCTTCTGGTCAAGAACTCAATGGAGTAAGTGCTTCCTGGGCACCCCGCTGCCACCCCGGACTTGAAGGGAGAGGTGCTCTGCACCAGCTATCAGGCCTTACATGTGATTAATGGGTTACATGTCATCTCAGTCCCCTTCTGGCTCTAGACGTTCGTGGGCCTGTTGTTTTTCTTCTCTCTTCAGTGGTCTTGCCATCTGATGGGTGAGAGGGGAGGGAAACCGAGGTATCCAGCATTCCCGTAATGATTGCCTCCCCTGGCCTAGCTGGCCTGGCAGGAGCAGCTCCTTGTAATTAGCTGCCATGGTCTGGGGAGCAGGTGGCATCCATAGTACTTAGTCTGCTGGTATTCAGCCACAGGGCCCGGCTTGCCTGGTCTGTCCTTCTGAAGCTGGGGAGACCAAGCTGGGGAGGGTGGATAAGGCTCCCCCCGCCACCTCCCAGTCTGGCTTCTGAATAACCTTGACTTTCTTAGCCCCCTTAACATCTGGGCGGGGGGCGGGGCACAATGGTAGGATGAAGCGAAAAGCTCTCTGCCTGCATCTGGGCATCTCTGTGTGTCTGGACATCACACCCAAGGTCCTGTGTCTCCAGCCCCCTTGCTAGACAGCTCCCCCATGTGTGGGAAGGCCCTTCTTCCCTAGGAATGGGGCTTTGTATCTGCCTCTAAATCAGCCACTGTTAAGCCAAGCACCCAGGTGAAAGAAGCCTGTTCCCCCCCCCCCCATCTCTGGCCACGTGAGCTTTTCAGCCTGGAGGGGACACTGGAGCATTTCTACTGTTCAATCCAGTTAAGAGAATAGCTGTTCAGCCATCTCTTCTGCATAATTGTACTGAGCTGATATGTGGGGTAGATGAGTGAGGCAGGCTTCCTGCCCCCCAAGAGCTGACAGGCTCCAAGTATCTGTAGCAAAGCCCTGGAAATACAGCACAGAGCAAAAGAGCAGCACACCGTGGCTTTAGAGCTGGAGGGGCTGTGGGTCTTAAGCTGCAAACTTGCTTTTTGGAGATTCTGATAAATGTATTTCAATATAATTGGTTTTCTTTGTAATCCTGCATATTTTATGTTAGATGTTTAAAAGCATGATGCTGAAGAGGGGTCTGTTAGCATCACTAGACCTCCAAAGGCTCTGTGACCCCCCAAAAGTGAAGAGCCTTTGTTTTAAACCATCAACCCCACAATTTCTCCCAAATCCATCCCCTTTCACCCCTTCCCAGGGCTGGGAGGCTGGTAAGGCCCTCCCCATTTTCCCCTGGACCATTCCCATATCCTTCTAACTGCCTTGGACTCCTGCTTTCTAGTCTCTCTTCTCTCCAGTCCATCCCCCCTCACATAGCTGCAAAGTAATCTTCCCACCACAATACTCCCCTGTCCAAGCACATGTTATGGCTCCCTGCTCCCGTGAGAATAACATCAGACTCTTCCACTTGATGATAAGGCTGCAGCCTCCTTGCCAGGCTCACTGTGCATCACTGTATATTCCGGACGATCTCGCCTGTGTCCTGACCTCCAGGCTCGGTCTTCCATCTCCCGCCTCCGTGCCTTGCCAGACTTGGATGCCACCATCAGCTCCTCAAACCCATACTTGTCTTCAAGGCTTAGCTCTCGGGCCATCATCGCCCAAGGAGAGCCGCTCTCAGCGCCCTCAGAGTCCTAGTTATGCTCCCTCTGGGTCCCAAACAAACAACAAACGTTTATTTTCAAAGAGAGGTAAAATTGTGTGACCTTGGGAAAGCTGCTTCTTCCTCCTGGGCCTCTGTTTCCTCCTCTGTAAAATGGGGGGTTGGGCTAGAGGGCCTCCGAGGTCTTGCCCAGCTCCAGCTCTATGACTGACTCTGTGACCCCGGTCACGGCCAGCAGTAAGAGTGGACCAGAAACCTCCTAATATCCACCCTATCCCATTATTCTTTCTTTTTTTCATCTTTTTTTTCAAATGCTTAATGACTTTGAATGCATTGACACATTTTATGTCGACACAGCATGTCCCAATAGCACCACTCCTCCCCTCTTGCCCCCTGGGAGTACCAGCCCCTCTACAATACACATCACTTTCCACTTGGGTAGCTTGCCACTTCTGAGCAGAGAGGGGGCATGTGTCTTCATCCAGGCATTTGGGACTCCCCAGGTTTGACCTGAGTTTTTTTGGGCTTCTTTCTATCAAATTAATCAAGTTACCTTTCCACTCACCATTTGTAGCCAGCTCTAGCCAGTAAATGCCATGGGGCACAGGGACCTGGATTACAAGAGCGCCTTTAGGGACTGCTGGGATTGAGTAGAGTCCCCTTATCCCCAGGGCCCAGAATAGTGTGGAATGAGCCAGGAGCCAGGAGGCTCGAGTTCAAATGCTGGTTCTTTGATGTTAGACAGGAGTCCCTGGGCCAGATTCAACCAGCTAGTGGGGTCCTTGGGAAAGGGAATGGAAGAAGATTCTTTCTGGATAAGTCCAGGCAGACTCATGAAGAGAAAGACATGCCAAAAGTTGTGGAATTGGAAAGGAGGAGGGGAACTTGGGAGCTGGTGCGTACCTGGCCAGTTATCTCCCAATATAATATCAATCTTATTGACTCCAGAGTGGAAGGTCTGCAGCGGTGAGCTGGCCGTGAGGTCACAGATCTGGAGGAGGAAGAGAGCTCCAAGACCCAGGAGTCAGCCCTTCCTTTACTGAGGACGATGCTGAGTGATGCCATGGGGTCACAGACCCACTGCTGGAAGGGACCTAAGAGATAATTAGTCCAATTCCTTCCTCTTACAAATGAGGCCCAGCGAAGATAGGGGAGTCGCCCAAGGTCACAGGACTCCAGTTGGACTCCAACCCTGGTCCTCTGACCCCATTAGTCAGTATGTTCTATGCCAGTGCTGTCTCATGTGCTAGCTCTAAGAGACGGGAACAGAGGAGTCTCTGCCTTAGCCTGTGACTGGGGGAAATAGTCTGCATGGGAAGGAGCACTAGGAACTGGGGAGTCCAGGAGAAGCCTTGTGTAGAAGATGATGCCTGAGCTGAGCTTTGAAGAAGCTAGGGATTACAGGAGGGATGGCATCCCTGGCATGGGGGGGGGGAATAAGGGGGCACTGTGCAAAGGCATGGCGATGGGAAATGGAGTGTTGTGTGCACAGAACTCCAAGTACACCCATTGGAGTGAGTGAGTGAACTTCCCAAGGGTGAAGTCCTAGAGGGCTCATGCTGCAGAAGGAACAGGGTGGGGTGGGGTAGAGTTTTAAACCTCTCCGGCCATCTGCCTGTTGAAAGCCCTCCATTCCAGAGGCAACCCAGCTCCTCACTAGCCCCACTGGAAAACAGCCAGGATCCCAGCCCAGGCTCATACCTCAAGGCTCTTCCCCAGTGGCCGAGCTGCGTTCTCATGTGGGCCCTGGAGCCCCAGATTAAGGGACTGTCACTCCCCCATCCTGTCCCATCTGCCTTTGGTGGGGGGGCCTGCTTGGCCCTCATCTTGTGCTGCTGACTCTGGCCCCGCCAGCTCTGCTCAGTCCTCCTGGCCAGGCTGCTTTCCCTTGGGGAGGGCTCTGGCTTTCCCATGGTTGTCCCCTCTAAGGCTGCAGGCCCCAGTGGACCAAACCTCTCAGACCCAGCCTCCTTCTGAGCCGTTGACATATTATTCTTTCTGATCCTGCATCGACTTCAGATCTCCTTGTTTGCTTTCCCTGTGGAATAATTAATTAATCAAACTAAGTGAAGCCAAGTCTAAAAGAGCCCCCCAGCCTGCCCCCCCTTCCCCTCACTGCTTCCCTAACATGCTGCCCTTTGCCCTCTCTTCTTCCCACGCCTCTGGGATTCTGGAGCCAAGTTCCCATCCCTGGTCATGACGAGGATGTGAGAGCATCCCTGGGGAGTGGGGTGGGCAGGAGGGGGGCCTAGGACCCTTCCTCCGGGCAGTCTCACTCACATCTGATTGGCTCCCCCATCTTGTGGGGGGCACAGGAATAGGGACACTCCCCGTCGTGTATGCTGTGCCCATGATGGGAGTTTGTTACTGCTCTGGTAATCATTGCCACCTTGCCAGGGAGGGCCGATTCTGTAATTACCAGGCATGGCCCAGAGAGCCTGGGAATGGGCGTCTGCTGTGCCGGGGGCAGGACTGCCCTGGCTTGGCCCTTTTCTTCAGTGGCAGCCCCAGGGCCTGGTGGTAACCGGCCACGTCCATAGATCCCCTTGGCATTTTGGCATTCCATTGCTCACGGTGCCCCACAGGGCTACTGCCCTGCTCTGGGGCGGCAGAGGGGCTGGACTGAAGACTCGATGAGGATCGTGTGTGTCCAAGTGTACACCTGTGAGTGTTGGTGTGAACAGCACAACTCAGACACCCTCCTACGGCCTCTTGCTGTCTGCTTTTCAGAGATGTTTTAGCCTTTTCTAAGTCTCTTCCTGGTGGAGAGAGGTCCACAGAATCTTGAGGTTTTGTGTGGAAAGGGACCCTAGTGGTCTCCGGTCTGGTTCAGTCCCTTTATTACACAGATGAAGAAAGTGAGGCCCAGGACAGGGAAGGGCTTTGTCCAAGGCCCACGCAGGAAGCAACAGCGGGTGGGGGGTCACATCCTCACTATTTCACTTACTGCCCGTGTGACCCTGGGCAAGTCCCCTTAGGGAAGCGGACCAAGAGACCTCACCAGGTCGTAAGTCAACGGACCGTGAGGCTGCTCATTTCCTCCTTTACAAGATTCTGTGGGAGGGGTTCTGATGGGGGAGAGGGTATCAGAGGGCCCACCCAGCTCTGAGATTCTCTGATTGAATGAATGGGGCTGGAATTAGTGAAGATAAGCCTTTTGCAAAGAGTATATCTTAGGGTCGGTTTTTAGAACAACAGGAAGGAGCGTGGGCAGCCCACCACCTGTCCCATCAGCCCACAACTCCCAGTGGGCCCAGTGAGCCCCTGGCATGGGGGACAGATGCTGCCATGCTGTTTGTGTGGTTTCTCTAAGATGGGTGAGCGTTGCTTTGGTGCAGGTGCTCGATGGGGGTCCTCGTTGCTCTCCTGGCCCAGGTGGTGCAAGCTCCTCTGCCCCATCTCATCCACATGTGTGAAACAAAGTGAAAGAGCCCCAGACTTGGAATTGGAGGCTCAGGCTCCAAAGCCTAGCTCTTCCCTTGACCATCTGTATGACCTTAGGGCCACCTCTTCCCTTTTCTGGGCTTCAGTTTCCTCCCCAATAAAATAAGGGCAAGGGGGATTATACTAGACAATCTCCAAGGTCCTTCCAGTTCTAAATCCTATGGACAACAGGGTGTGCACTCCCTGTAGACAAGGATTTGTGTTTATCTGTCCCTAGAAGCAGTTAGTAAATGCCTGATGGGTGAAGGGCTGCATGGAGACCCCAGGGCTGGCTTTTTCCCTGAAGCATCACAGGCCAAATGGACACGGCCAATCAGGGAACTTATTTTGCATGATGATAAAAATTGGTTATAAGAATTTTGTTTCTCTTCCTCTCCAGTGGGGGATGGGGAGGGGTGGGAGGGAGAGAAAAGAGATTTCTGTCTCTTGAAAAAGAATTAAATTTGATTAAAAGAAGAATTATTAGTCAACATGAGAATTGTAGTTCCAGTTTTGTCTGACCATTTCCCCTTCCCATGCTCTCCACCTCACAAGCAGAGGGAAGCAGGGACATTTCCTCACCCCTCCTCCAGGCCCAGGCTTACAATGATAGCATCCTGTGGTCATCATAAAACTTGTTTTCCTGGTTGTTCTCACTTCACCCAGACCCTTGAATTAAAGGGAATGCATATTTCATTGTGTCCAAATTTCATTTGTTAATTGTAACTCAAGAGCCCATCGAAGCCCAAGGTTGTCCACAATTTTTTTGATTCTTGATATAAACTTGTCACTCTTTGGGCTGTTTCTGCAAACCTGGCCCTCATTTGCAGGCTCACGTTCAAAGGGAGGCTCATGAAGGCCAAAGAACGTCTGAGTGGACCCAATACATCAATGACCCACCTGGAGATTCCATGATATCCTCTTCCACAAAGACCCAAACTGGTTTTTGGCCAAACTTTTTTGCTCCATCTGGAAACTGTATTAGACTTGAAAGAATCATTTGTAGGGAATCAAGGTAGACTATTAATGCAGGTTTACAGAAAGGTGTGATTTTTATTTTCAGTTTTGGAAAAGGTTCCTTCATACCAAGTAAATCTTTTATTAAACAGGAATATCCTGGGCTATGTTTTCCAAGGGGTTGAGGCTGGGGGGAGCCATGTGCCAGGGTACACACTCATCCTTTTCATCCTGCATCTCAGGCAGGCCGGTCGTCAGTCATTCAATAAACAGCTCACCATCCCACTCACCTTTTCAGCCAGTGGTTGTAAAATGTGTCCCTCCAGACAGCAGCAGAAGGAAGCAGTCGTGACATCAGGCTTTCCTGGCCTTCATGGGGAAGAGTTTCTCCATTTCTGTTTGTCGTTTTGTCAATGCTGGGTTTAAGTCTGGCTAGCAGCACCTGGGGCAGGAGGGAGCACCATGTAAACCAGACTGCTTGATAAGGCAATCCTAGGATCTTCAGCTTTCAGAACCTCTTTGAATGGCCAGCCTGCTTCAGACCAAGTTTACTCTGTAGGATCGGCTGCATTGAGAGAGGAGATGTCATGCCCAGGACTAAGGACAGTGTGAGTCCCACTGCCCCCCATCCTGGAAAGACCACATTTGGAGTATCTCGTTCAGTTCTGAGTCCCACAGACTGGACAGACTGGAGTGCATCCATAAAAGGGAGGCTAAGATGGTGATGGGTGGCAAGCTCATTGTACGTGAGGACCGATGGAAAGAACTGGGGAGATTTAGCTTGAAGGCAAAAGGATTCCCAGGGGATATGATAGTGTCTTCAAGTATTTGGAAGGATTAGGCTTGTCCTCCCTTGGGATCCCAGAAATGAATAGAAGTTACAGAGAGTTGGGAGGTTTTTTCCACATGGGAAAAAGAACAGTTTGCTCCCAGAGCTCTCCCAGAAGGGAATGGATGAACTGCTTCCCAGAGTGGTGGGTTCCTCATGGCTGGAGATGTCCAAGCCTAGGATTGAGGAACCCTGTTAGGAGAGCCATAGACTAGATTCCTATTCAGTCATAGGCTGGCCTCTCTAGATGGTCTTTTGAGGCCCCTTGCAGCTTTGAGGGTCTGGGACTCTGAAACCCTTCCTGAGGGGCCATCCTGTGGCATTCGTGCCCATGACCTGCTTCCTTGAGTCTTCATGAGGTATCTGTCTACTAACAGTCATTGTGCTTTACATGTTAGTTCATTTGATCTAACCCTTGGCAGGCCTTCCTCTGGGTCAGTCAAGCTCAGTGGGCATTTATTAAGTACTTACTGTCTACAGGCACTGTAGGAATCTCTTACCACTTTCGGGTCCCGGGGCAGCCCTCAGCTTTCCATCTGTTACCGTGTGACCAGCTCCCCGCCTTTCCTGACCATATGTGTCCTCATGACATCACTTATTGTCTGTCTGTGATGCAAATAACAATCAATAATAAGTACAGAGCAGCCTCCTTACGCCCACCACGTCTTTTCATTGCCCACTGAGTATCAGTTACCAGAGCAGGCTCATTAAAAGAGGAGAGACAAGAAATGGCCCTTCTGCCCCAACTCATAGACAGATCTTTTTCTTGGCCGACTTGCCAGAGGAGGATTATTCTGCAGTGCATGAAAGGTCTCTGTTCAGTCTGGTTTTCAGCCTTTGAAGCCATACTCCCCATGGGAAGTAAACAGGCGATGTCACCAATCTGTATGAGTAACGTTAAGGGGGGGTGAGAACCAGGCTCGTTTTTAACTTCTGACTGGATCGCCCCTCTCCCCGCCTCCTCTTCCCCCAATGTGTCTGTCAAAAGCACCAACATTTCCAATTTTGTTGTTTGAACAATCCCACCAGGGCCCCCATATCACATCTATCTTCTTTTTCTGGGGTGAGAATTGAATAAGCTCCTCAGGTGGCCCATGTCCACTGCCCTTTGATGATCCCTGGCAGCTTCTAGCCCACTGGGCAAGGAAGAGGGGAGACCTGGGAGCATATGTCCTAGAGTGCCCACACACAGAAGCAATATCACTTGGCACCCTGGGCAAACTGCAGTTATAACACAAACTGCCTGGGATGTATTGATGGATAAAGGCGGGCGCTGAGGAAGGGGCAGTTATTAGATGCTGAGGCTGCAGCCCAGGGCAGCCACATCTGTGGTTAGTGCAGCATGGTGGTATCTGGTTGAAGCCATCTCTCTGGGCCAACATTAGGCAGAGGTGCTGTGAATTAGGACATAACATGTGGATCCTTAGAAACATAACCAGGTGCACACGTCCAACATACCTGTCAGCTCGCCTTCTTCAGGATTTTCACTGGCACAGACTCCCCACAGTCAACTGCTGCCAAGGAGTTGGGGGGGGGGGGTGCTGCAAATGTCCCAGGACTTCCAGATAAAGGTGTTGGCTGCCCTTCCACATGGTGACTCTTTGTCTGCTCGACTCTGGAAGGTGGCCCACGTGTATGGACCACATGGGCAGAGCAGTGTGCCAGGCACTGAGGAAATGCAGAATGACAAGGCCCTATAAAGCCAAGCACAAGCAGCTTTCTAGAAGAATGCTGCTGTGAACAGCTTTTCAAGGTCTGATTACACAGTATAATGAACTCTCTATTCAATAATAAATCAGAACAAAACATTCACGGAAAATCAAGGTACAGCATTCAGAATGTTACAACTTATCACAGAAAATCAAAACAGCATTCACCATGTCACAACTCAACAACTTATCACTAAAATGGCCATGTAGTTTTTACCAAAGTGGTCACATAGCTTTCAACAAAGTACATTCGTTTAGTCAATCACAAAATCCTTAATTCAGTCACAAAGTACAAAAGTCAAAGTTCTCCATCCTTAGGTCATAGTAAATCATAATCTTCTCAGTCAGTACACAGTATCCAAGTAAAGTCTTCTTTCAGCTTGACTCTAGGCTGGCTCTCAGCTTCCGTGGTTCCTCTTCCAAAGTGCCACCTCCAACTGTCACCTGGGTTCAAAGGCAGGCAGCTCCCAGTTCCTTGTCCACTTCCTTGTCCAGTTCTTTGCCCAGTTCCCATTCCATATTGAAGCTCACAGTGTCCAGTCTACCTCAAGTCCTTCACAGTTCCTGTTTCTGGGCAGACAAACCTTGACAGAGCCACAATAATATTCATGCACATTGCCAGCACCATCATCAATTCACTATCTGCTTGTGAAGTCAATTCATACCCACCAACAAGGTCTGAGATATCAACACAAATCATCAACATAGAAATCAACACAGACCCCCAAACAAGGTCCAAGAGGTCAGCACACATCATCAGTACAGTCCCAAGACGTCGAAAACCCTCCTCCAGGACTTCTGTAAACATACAACCAGAAAATCCTCTTTCAGGGCTTCCAGTAAGGTCCCCTGGCTTCTGTACCACAAACAAACATCAACACAGACAGAGCAGACAAACAGAGTGCCAGGACACCACAAGTTTTCTCCTTCTTGACTCTGACACCACAAGAGTCCTCTTCTCAGTTCTGCTGTCTATAGCCTAGGCATCTCCTTATATATGGTCATTAGCTCCTCTCCTTCCTGTTGCAGGAGTTCATGAGTTCCAGGATTCACAAGCTGTGGGGTTCACATACTCTGTTTCTTAACAGCCTTGATACAAGGCTCAAAAGAAACTTGAACTGAAACAAGGTGTTAACTCAATAGCTGAAACAAGGTGTGAACCACTTCCGTGCTTGCCATTCATTACCGCCCCTGTGCTAAGTGGGGAGGAAGATGCAGATATGAAGAGTGGTCATACATGATATCATCTAACTGCCTTAGAGCGCCCAAGTGAAGTGCTTTGTAAAGTCCAAGGTTACTGTCCACCAGGAGGACCAGGGGTGGCTTTCTAAAACAGGGAGTGTGATGGCGTTGGGCTTTCCAAGAAGCAGAGGAGGGGAAGGCACTGCCTACCCACCTTAAGAGGCTGCATGAACAGAGGCACTCAGCCAGTGATGTGGGAAGGAGTCCTAGGAGCTAATTGATCACCAGACATCTGGTAAATGTGTGCTATGCAAGAGGCAATGTGCTAAATGCTGGAAGCACAAAACAGCCCCTGCTCTCCAAGTGCCTCCATTCTAATGGAGGAGTCATGTACAAAAACAGGGATGCGCCAGCCACATTCTGAGGAGAGGGGAGACAGCCTTAGAGGAGAGGTTCTTAATTGGGGGGGATTTCAGGGGCTTGTGAACTTGGTTGGAGGGAAAAAAATACACCTTTATTCCAGTGGCATCGGTGTCCTTTGTAATCCCCCATTTTTTACTTAAAACCATGATTCTGAGAGGGGCCCATGGGCTTTGGCCAGTGGCCAGAGGGGCCGATGATCTTAAGAAAGTTAAGAAGTCTTACCTTAGAAGGAGGATACTAGCTTGGGGAACTGACACAGAAGCCCAGAAAACAAAGGCGGTGACTTTGAATGGCAGTCAAAGTGGGTACGATTGAACTGGAGTCCTAAGGCGATTGGGAGCCCCAGCAGATTTGGAAACAGAGGGACGCCTCGGCCAGGGGATCCTGAAGCGGCTGAAGAGGGGATGGCGGGATGGCTGCTCCGCGGGTCGTTGTTTCTCGGTTTCATTTATGGCTAGGCAGCCGTAGGCAATTACCAGCAGTTTTTTACGGGCCCAGTGTTAACATTCAGCTCCATCAGTGAAAATGTTTCATTTGCCATCGCGCTTAATGAGGCCGAGCGCCGTCTTGATGAGCTCTTGCGTGTTCCATCTACGGGATTGCTTGGGCCACCTTTTCATTGCCTTCTTGGCTGCAGACAGAACCAAACAGCCTGGATTGAAAGTGGAGGGGCTTGGCTCTGCCTGCCTCAGGGATCCCCAGAGCCAGATTGGCTCCGCTATGTAAATAGGGCCAGCACGTCCCAGGACGACGAATTCTAGAGCTTGGTCAGTGCTTCACCCCCTTCTCAAAGTTATCCTCAGAGACCAGTTATCTGCTGTGTTATAGCAAGGCTATAAAATGATAAAATGGGGCTCATTAAGCTGCGTTTTGTAATTCTGCTCAGTTCCTAGGAAAGACGATGTACTAACCAATGGGGTCTTTAGGTAAGAGGCAGGGAGGGAGAAATCCCCGCTGCTGGAAAGACTAGTTACAGCTTGGCCTTTGGCTGGGACTGGGGGCCAAAGGGAGGCTGTTACCCCTCTCCCTTATCATCCTCAGGTGGCTAGGCTTGAGCAGACACAGTCTGATAAGAATCCCACAGTTTTTAGGTTATCTATAAACATTAACTTAGAGGTTGATACTCTTAATGGGAGATCCCAGTTCAATATTCCACCAGTGGCATCATAGAGGAGCTGAATTGTATTCAGACATCCTCACTCTAAATGAAACCAGAAGACAAAGGGATGGCTGGATGTGTGAAGAAAGAAATTGGCTTTCATTGTGCATCCAAAAGAAGAGCCACTATCTCTTGGGACATTTGGTCACCTGAGGTCATTGTGCCCATGATAATTATTCACAAAAAGATCTTCAGGAAGAGTCACAGTTAATGTAACAACATCAGCCCCAGAGAACAGAGATGAAGGTGTTCTACAGAGAATTCACCTTCACCCTCCTGACGAAATCAACATTTACTTTGACGCTTTAAAACAAAGGTAGATACAGGTGAAGGCCCCAAAAATTACGTCAGAAAATATGGCTTCAGGAGTGAGGAAAGAGAGAGGCCAAAGATGTTTAGATCACACCAAGATCTCCCTCCCATACATGATGTATCTTCATCAAGAAAAGAGCTTGGCCAAGGCACAGAATGTGGAAGGCACGAAATAATATCACAGAAAAGGAGACTGGTTCTGTCCTAATGCACAGGAAACAACTCTTCATCGACAAGAGTCCTTCTTAAATTACTTGACAATGTGTGATCGGTCCTGTGTCTTGTTAGAGCAAAAATCAAAATTAGTCACCAAGTCAAAGAAAAAATTTTAAAAGATAGAGTATGTAGTTAGAATGACTCTCATCACATCGTCTATTAAATAAATTTCTGATGCTAGAAAGGTGGGAGGGGGACCTCCAAGGGGGAGAAATAAGCAGAAGAAAGGAATGGGCACCAGGGGCAACAACTCCGTGCAGAAGTGTGACTGCTAGGAATCGTTTGCCATAACAAGGAGACCAGATGAGCCTTAAAACTGTTGTAACCATTAAACTGTTGACCATGCCAAGCAGAGGCGTATGGCACCCAAAGGCAATACCAGTTTATAGTGTCAATTGATAACATCATACAGAACAGTGAAAGGAACTGACTTTGCAGTCAGAAGACCGTATGACCTTCACTGAGTCACTTTCTTTCCTTGGGCATCCATTTCCCTGTCTGTAGAATGAGTAGGTTTGGGCTAGCTGGCTCTGGGACCTCTTCCAGCTCTAGGTCTAAGAGGCAACTTGGCATTATGGATAGAAAACTCAGAACTTGAGGCCAACAAGACCTGTGTCTAAATCTTGCTTCATCGACTTCTTGGCTAGGTGACCTAGCTCTGTGTGTTCCTTTTCTGTAAAATAAGATGGTTGGATTTGAATCTCTACGGTCCCTTCTAGCTCCAAAGTCATGATCCTGTGAAGTGTGGAACATTGTGAGTAATATAGCCTCAGAATACGGCCAGAATGAGTGTAGACAAGACCAAGCAGAACAGTTGCCTGGGGGCCAGAATAACCAGTCACATCACAGGCACTGAAGGCTACAGCTGAATGGAGGGCACAGATAAGAATGGAAAAGATCTGCACAGATTTTCCTGTCAAGCGTTCTGTACTATCTAAGCAGATAATACTTGTTTGGGTTTTGTTTTTTTAGAGAGCTTAGCACAGTGCCTGGCATGTAGTAGGCACTTTAAAAATGCTTCTTCCCTTCCCCTTTCTCTGTCAAGGACAGTAGAATGACCGTATCCAAGCTCTGAGATCGCCGTCCCAGATGAGCTTCTGGAGGATGTGAAAAACAGCATTACCGAAAATGAAGACAGGAAGAGCAGCTGGACTAAGCCAAGTGTGCACAGAGGAAGTCTGTCCAGGAGGCCAGTCAGTTGGGCGGACACTGAGGCGAGGGCCTGATCTGTGGAGAATTTAACAGAGAGGAAGAAGATAGGGGGGGTCTGGAGGAGGGGGAGGGGGAATCTCATACTCACTATCCCAGAAGGTAACCAAGGGAATTTCAGCACCTACCAACCTATTGCTTATTGTCCCATTTATAGAAAATTCTGTGTATGTATTATTATATATTACATTACATATTCTATACTGTCTATGCGTATTATAATTATACACACATACTGGTTTTCATTGTGCATCCAATATAATATATTGTATTATAATTATATAAGAGTCTGCACAGACATTGAAGGAATTCTGGCTGAGGATGTTAGCCAGGATCGGGGCCGGGGCTTTGCCGTCGATATTCCCCAGTAGCCCACATCTCTGTGATCACATAATTGACTGGAAGACATAAAGGATACAAGACCTTGCTGTGTTTACTATCTGTTGACTCACCAAAGAGCATGTGATTTTTTCAGAGCAAATTCCACCTCCAGGATCCTCCCCCCACAAAATGTCTCCCACACCTCTGTCACAATTGCAGGAGGTGCCTTCAAACATGCATCAGCCAGTCAGTCAAACAGCCTTTACTGGGGGCTTGCTCTCTGCCAGACACCGTGGTGGTGCTGCGGACCCAGGCTGCCATCTTGCCCTCTTTGGCTAGAGCTCTCATCAGCAACACCAGACAAAAAGGGGGTCATCTGCAGTGCAAACACAGTAGACAGTGACCGTCTTTTCCCTCAGTGTCATATGCAGTAATGACCATAGGTAGAGTTGGGGGATAATGGAGAAAACACTGGATTTCGATCCACTGGACATGAGTTCTAATTTGACCCAGCTCCTTGTTATTTCTGTGACCTTGGGCGGTCTCTAGGCCTCAGTTTCCCAAGCTGTGAAGTGGAGGGATTGGCCATGACGCCCTCTAAGGGCCTTCTGGCTCTCAGTGTTGTTCTCTGATATCACAGAGCTGCCATCCTAGCCCATGATCAGTGTTTTCCCAGGAATGAGTTTGCCCTGACACGTCCACACTTTCTGGCTTATTTCCCCCTTTAGGGAGTATTTTTGTAAGATGGGGGTTAGCTAGGGTCAAGGAACAGAGCCTGCAGTCCTGGAAAAAGGGAAAGCTATCTGACCTACTTAGAGAACTAAAAATAACTTCCATTTCTAGGGCTTTTGAAGGCTTGGAAGTTCTTTCTTTGTGACAATCCATGAAATGAGTGGTATAAGTATTATCTCCATTTCTCAGATGAAGAGACTGAGCCCTGAAGAGGCAGCGTCATTGTCCTAAGGTCATCCCCCTACTGGACAATAGAGCCAGAGTCTGACTCCACATCCAACACTTTCCAGTAGGCCACACTGCCTCCCACAAATTGAAACCTGACCCCCTGACCTGGATCCCATCGTAATCGTTGTTAGCAATAGTAAGTCAGATTTCTATGGTACTCTGAGGTCTGCAGAGCACCTTCCTTAGAATAACGCTCTGGGATCAGTAGTGTGATGGTGATGGTCACCATATTACAGTGGCCCAGGGTCACACTTCTAAATGTGTGAAGTGAGATTTGGACTCAGCCCTGTGGGCTCTCGAGTCCCCAGGACCTGAAGCTGGCAGCCTCCAGAATCCCCACGACAGAGATCTTAGGAAGGAAGGAACTTGGAGTCCAGTGGCAGGTCTTCTCAGCCACAGACCAGGTAACTTCCTGATCCTGGCTGGAGACTGGAGGCTGTTTTCTCTTCCAGATCAGCTGCTGCAGAGAGGCTGTCATCAGGGTTTGCCTGGCGCTTTGAATCCAAACAAAAGCCAGGTGTTCAACATGTTTTTATCCAAATATTTTGAGTGGTTGTCCATGCATCCTCCAGGCGCTCAAGGACCGGATGTTCTGCTGCTGACAGGCCCCTCTGACTCTTGAGAGGAGGCTTTCTCAGCTTTTTCCAAGGGGTCTCCGTGATGCCTTCCATCCTTCAGGGGCAGCTCAGCCCTGTTTCTGAAGTGATCGAGTCTGGGCAGATCCACAGTCCTCCCACACCCAGGCCTGTTAGGAGAAGCTGAAAGGCTCTCCAGGCAGCAATGGTTCAGTCCTGGATCAGAACAGAGGGGCCATGAGGGCCATCCATTCCCCCGCCCATCTTCCCAGGTTACCAACAATAAAATGGGCACAGGATCACATCACTAGTGAGGATGGGACCCAAATCCTCTTGAATCTGCCTCAGAGCTTCCATCCAGTGTTTCTGGACAGTGGAAGGGGTGTAAACTCTCAAAATAAACCTCCTGGTGGACAGACAGACTCCTGTCCACTGCCCGCATAAGCATGGAAAACCATCCAACCCCAGGCGTCTTCGCCAGGGTGAGTGGAACAGTCCTCTCCTGGGCACTGCTGGGAGGGCTGGAGGGAGCGCCTCAGCAAAGGCTTTGCCATGGCACACACCCTGCCCTGGCCTGGCTGGACCTTGCCCAGGAATCAGGAGCTCCCAGTTGGCGTCTAGGAACCAGGCTGGAGAAAAGGCCTCACACACAGGGACCAGACTCTTCTCTCTTGGGGGCAAAAGTGAGAAGATGAGGCTCTTTGAGTGACTGTCATGGGGAACTGAAAAGGTCTGCCGTCACAGAACCTGGCTCTGAACCTTGGTTCTGCTACTTCCTAACTGTGTGATCTTGGGCCCTTAACCCTCTAGGCCTCAGTTTACCCTCCTGTAAAATCACAAAGGGGCTGCATGAGATGATCTCCAACTTACCCCTCTAGCTACAAATGCATGAGAACTGGTAAATGACAAAGCAGACAAAAAAGCTGAAGGTTTTTGATTAATTTTGCTGTCAGAATGTCTGCCGAATAACATATGCCATCTGTTGTGAGGGCCCCACCCAGAACTAGAGCTCAGGTGTGCCATTGTGGCATCCAGCATCCGTCTCAGAGCTGGGAGGGATGTCTGAGTGTCTTCCTGGCTGACTGTGGGCACCTGGCCTCCCCTCGGGGATCTCTAGAGACAGGGAGCTCACCCCTCCTCCTGAGGCAGCCCAGGCCCCTGGGGCTGCTCTCTGGGCCACGTGGGCATGCCCCAGATGTGCCTCTCCCCACTTCCTATCCAAGCGTCTTATTTCCTCATGCTCTGTGTGGGTCAGTAATCATTACCTCCACTGACCTCCATAACTGGCCAAAGTTTCTGTGTTCACCGATTTACCCCATGCATCCTGCTCCTGACAGGGCACGCCTTCTCACCTGGGTGGCACTCACTGACTCACTGATGACCAGCATCACTTGGAGATACCTGAGCATCTCCAGGTCCATGGGATGGTCAGGAAGGAGGAAAATGCTTTGACAGATCAACTCTACCTTCCTGTAGCCGAATATAAAAAAGGCTCTGGGTTCGAATCTCAACTCTGTGACCTTGGACCGGTCACTACAGTCAGTCAGTCAGTGGACATGCAGCTGTGGCCCTTCCCTGGATCACTAAACAAACATGTCTTCATTAAATACCTATTATATGTGAGCAACAATGCTAGGCCATGGGAATACGAGAAAAATGCTAACCAGTGGTGCCCTCCAGGAACTTACATTCTGTTGGGAGAGACAAGGGTGTGTGTGTGTGTGTGTGTCTGTGTGTGTGTGTGTGCACATGAGTGTACATTAGTGTGTGTGAGTGTGCGTGTGTCTGGCCTCACACACTCTCTGGACCTTTGGCTCTTTCCCTGAGAACGCCTCCCCTTTGCTTTGTGTGGACGTCGCGATTCGCCTCTTGTCCCCCCTCAGCCACTTCACCACTGCCCGCTTCAGTTTCCCCAGCCATATAATGGGCATTATAACAGCACCTGTCTCTTGGGGTTGGTATGTGGATCAAATGAGGCATTTGTAAAGTGTTTGGCAAACCTTAAAACGTCATGTGAGCGCACACTGTTTGCACATATGATTTATGTGTGTGTGCACATAGGTGTATGCGTGTCTCCGCATACACACTCAGGCGCAGGTATATGTACATTCAGAGTAAATGCCAAGAGCCGTCAGCACAGCACAGTCTCCCTGGGGCACCGTCCAGCTCTGAATCTGCCAGGCTGCCCGTGGTCAGCATTTCCACTTGTGACCTTTTGCCTTAAGCCGGCCCTTATGTCTGAGAGGCAGTCTGTCCCCACCCCCACTGGTGCTCTCAGGCACCCTCTGTGGGCTGTGTTTGTAATTAGGGAGGCCTGACCCTCAAACTCTGGGGTGGAAACGTGTCCTGAAGAACGGCCTTCATTGTTGGGACAACATGTGGGAACAATTGAACATGTGCTAGTTAGGCCAGGAAGTATTAACTGTCATCTGTGAGATGGGCCTCGGGAACAGGGGAGCAGGCCCTCCTGGGAACTCATCAGCATCTCCTGCCCTTTCAGGCAGCCGGGCGGAGGGAGGCAGGAGTCTTGAGCAGTGAGAGAAAACCAGCAACCACCCCACGGGCTTTTAGGGAAGTCACATTGTTTGAGTGCTGGGGTGCGTCCCAGGCTTTGTGGGCCAGACTGGGGGCTCCTGGCTATATTTCTGGGGTTTGGTTATTACAGTGATGTGTGACCAACACGGGCTTTTCCCTAGCTCCTCTGGCTTGGAGCTGACGGATAAAGACCCCTCCCAGACCCACTGCCTCAGAGCTGACAGTTAAAGCCCCCAAACATCATCCAGCAATTTCACATCAGATCCCTCCAGCCCAGGTTTTAAATCTTGCCTCTCCTACTTGCTACTCTGGCCCTGGCTCTCTCTTGGCCCATTTCCTGGGGCCTGGGTGAAGTGGCCTCTAAGCTTTCTTCCTAAATCCTTTGATCAGTGATAAGATTGCTTCCAGCATCAAGCAGGAGAGACATCAGTGAAGGACCCCACCACATGAGGTTAGCCTGTCTATCCCAGGCAAGGAGCGGCTGTATGTCTGGAGGAAAAATACTGAGATGGTCCCCAGTGGATGAAGGCCTTCCTGGCACCCAGGTGTTGCCAAGGTGATCCCCAGGGGCCTTCTCCTAGTAGCCTGGGATGGTGGCAGGCAAGATAACAGTGCCAGAAAAGGCTTGTTCCCCAGGTGGAGGAGGGGCAGCAGGAGGCTTCTCCCAGCCCTCTGCCCACCCCATGTCTGGTGCCCTCTGAGCTTCCTTCCTCTTTGCTCTTGGACGAACATCATTGCCCACAGGCCATCTTCCCCCTCACATTGAGGGCCCCTTGTGGACAGGGGCCATGCTTTCTGGGTATCCCCAATGTGGGGCATAGGGCCTCCCACAAAGCTCCCTCCCTTGCTCTGGGTGGCAGTGCCCCACTCTCATAACCCTCCTCTCTAGGGGATCTCTGCCCCTCCCTGCACCCTGTTCTATTGGGATGCTCTTAGACTCAGCAGCCTCTCACCTCCCAGGGTCCTTTCAGGGTCACGGTGGAGGGAGCCTCCGATGGGCTCATCACTGCTCAGCATCCTCCCTCCAGGCCCCGGTTCTCACAAAAGGCCCATTCATGAGCTCCAGCTTGGCTGTGCTTTGGTCTCCTCCAGGCATGGCAGTAACGATGCCCTTGGACCAGTCAGAGCTTCAGCTCCCAAGCTGTCTTTCAAGCCCAGGAGACGGGCAGATTTCCACACATCAGAAGGGTTGTTTGGGGTCCCTGCAGTTACCTTAGACTTAGTAGTGGGCATTGAGGTATAGTAGAGAGCACTGTCCTGGGGTCAGAAAGGCCCGAGTTCAAATCCAGCCTCTGACACACCTGGCTGTGGGACTCTGGGCAGATTCATTTCATCTCTGCTTGTCTCCGTCTCCTCATCAGGGACATGGAGATAATCATGTCACCTACGGCCCATGGTTGTTGTGAGGACTAAGTGAGGTCCTGGCAAAGTGCTTAGCACAGGGCCCCGCATATAGCAAGAGCTACATAAGCATTAGCTATTCATTCACTGTCTCAGGAAAACCTTGTGGAGTGCAAAGGAGTTGCTGTTCTGTATCAGTGAATGGAGCACCTTCCCCTGGGAGCACCCATCAGAAGTCCAGTCCCTGTCACCATTAGTCCAGCTTTTTGTTGTTTAATGTCATTCTACTACACACACACACGCACATACACACACACATACACACACACACACACACAAACACACACACACACCCCTTCCACTTACACATGGGGCTGACATCTCATTCAGAAGAGACGAAGGACTGTCATCAGAGCTGAATCTGACCATCACTTAGGTTTCCAGGAAAGAGAGAGAAGTTAGTCCTTTGGGCTCTGTCTCCCTTTGGGGTTCTCTGCTTTAAGCGGTGGCCTCCAATAACAGTGCTGATGTCTCAGGTTTGCAGAGCACTTCATCATTCATCCACCCCTTAGTCCTCACACCCCCAGTCCCAGCCCCTGTGAGACAGGAGCCATGATGACCCCATTTCACCGATGAAGAAACTGAGTCTTAGCGAGGGATCACAGCTAGGATGTGTCTGAGGCAAGACTCAAACTCGCATCTCCCTGGCTCTTAATACCAGCGCTCCGTGCCTTGTGCCAGGATAACATCCCTTCAGTCTTTACCCCATCTGGCCAGATCAGCAATATGGGGCAGCCATAAGGTCAAGAGATTTTTTCCATCTATTGTGGCTAGATAAAGTGTCCCCTCCAGCATCCTCCACCTCTCCTTCTGTGATTCTTTGAGACTGGACTGTTTAACAATAGATCAGAGCCCACACATCCACTACAGAAGTCACACATGAAGCAGCACCCCCTCCCATTCCCGACATGGAGGATGTCTCAGTCCTTTCCATATTTAAAGGAAGCGTGTGAGAAAGAGTGGTGCATTGTTCTGAATCCTGGCTCTGCTGTTGACAAACCTCCCTGGGCCTCAGTTTTATTCTCTGTAAAATGGCTCAGTGGATGATCTATGCAGTTTCTTAGAGTTCTGGATCTCTGAGCCTATGATCTCTTTTTTAAAATTAAATTTTATTTTATTTTCAATTTCAAATTCTCTCCCTTTTCTTCTCCCTCCCCCACCCATTGAGAAGGCAAGAAAAATAGAATCCATTGCAAATATGTATAGTTTATGCAAAGCAAATTTCTGTGTGTTCCCCCTTGAAAAAGAGAAAGAAAGAAATGGATGAAAATATGGTTCAGTCTGTACTCCGAGTCCATCAGCTCTGTGTACAGGTGAGCAGCACGCTCCGTTTTGAGTCCTTGGAATTGTGAGTAGTCATCGTGTTGATCAGAGCTACTACATCATTCACAGTTCTTCATCTGTCACTGTGTCTGATGTTCTCCTGGTTCTGCACACTTCACTTTGCATCAGTTCAGATAAGACTTCCCAGGTGTTTTCTAAAGCCATCATACGATAGTATCCATCACAATCACACAATACAACTCGTTCAGCCATTCCTCAGGGGATAGGCATCACTCCATTTCCAATTCTTTGCCACTACAAAAAGAGCTACTATAAATATTTTTTTACAGTTGGGTCATTTTCCTCTTTTCTTTGGTCTCTGTGGGATTAAACCTAGCAGAGTTATCACTGAGTCAAAGGGTGTCCAAAATGCTCTCCAGAATGGTCAGACCAGCTCATATCTCCTCCAACATTTATCCTTTTCCTTTTCTGTCATGTTAGCTATCCTGATGCATTTGAGGTGGTACTTCAGAGTTGTTTTAATTTGCATTTCTCTAATCAGTAGTGATTTAGAATATTTTTCATGTGACTGTTTATAACTTTGATTTCTCTCTCTGAAAACTGCTAATTCATATCCTTTGACCATTTATCAGTTGGGCAATGGCTCTTATTCTTATAAACTTTATTCAGTTCCCTATACACCTTAGAAATGAGGTGTTTGCTATGATCCTCTTTGGACCCTGGCCCCAACACAGGTTCTGAGCCACATCAGAGAACCAATCTCTTTATTTCCTAGATGCAGCCCTTTTCTCAGCCAAAAGAAGTAATTTATTCAGCTTGATCACCGTAACTTCTTTACTAGACATGCCTCTGAAAGACCTCTGGCTGATTCCACAAAAACAAGTCTATCCCCAAAGGAGAGTGATTTGTCACACACACACACACACTCTACCGAGGCTTCCAGAAAAACAAATGTGCTGTAGGCTCTAAAGTCAGTAACAAGACAAAATTCTCCCAGAATTCCAAGCAGCAGCTGCTTCATGACAGTAATTGGACCAGTCCTGGATGCAGTCATCCTGCCCCGGTCAGAACGTTTCTGAGAACTCGGGTTCAGTTCTGGGCTCCCGTTTTAGGAGGGACATTGATCAGCTAGAGACTATCTGAATATGACAAAGGGACCGTACTGTACAAGGACTGGGTAAAGAGGTAGGACATTTATCCTAGAGAAGACATAGAGGGAGCATGATGGCCTCCGAGGGTGCAATGAGAAGTAAGGGTGGGGAGGAGCAGGGAAGCCAGTGTCAGATCAATAAAAGGGAAAATGCTTCTACTACAGGAGCTATCCTGCAATGAGACAGGCTGCCTCAGGAGCAGTAGCTCCCGGTCAGTGGAAGCCTTCAGAAAGACTGGGTGACAACTCGTTGTGTTTGCTGTCAAAAGATGATTGTTCATCAGGTCCCTTCCAGCTCTGGGATTCTGAAGAGTCTCCTTGGGTGAATTCTTTAAAGGGACTGCTTAGTGATACAGGTATAACAATTGTAACAGCAATACAGCTAGCATGTATACAGTGCAGTTGGGGGCTCAGTAGGTAGAGCACTAGACCCAGAGTCAGGAGGACCCGAGTTCAAGTCATACACTTATTGGCTTTGTGACCCTGGGCGAGTCACTTAACGTCTGTCTGCCTCAGCTATAACATAGGGCCAATGATAGCATCTCCGTCAGAGGGTTCTTGACGCCTTGTTGTTCTGCTACCTCCTAGGACATGGTGTTTTCTAGATGATCCACCATCCACCCATGCTGTCCTTATAGCGGAGAAGTTGAAATCTTGGGTCAAATACAATGCTTTATTAATCCATCAACAAACATTTATTAAGCACCTACAGTATGCCAGGCTCTGTGCTAGGCGTGAGTGAACTCGTAGCCACCCTCACCGGAGGATGGGTAGTGTCTATACAAGATCAGTTCTTGGCAATTTGGGGGGTCGGGAAAGACCTCATGTAGAAGCTAAGTCTTTAAGAAGGCCGAGGATTTAATTTAATTTCATCTTATCAGATTCAGCCCCATCTAATCTTCTGGACCCGGAATAATCTTCAGGGTCTCAGTCTTCCCTCGTCATGTGCACGTTGGCTAAACCTGCCACCAATGCCTTTGTCCGAATCATTGGTGAAAGACAAAACAAAAAAAACATCCAACAGGCTGAGGTTAATGCCTGTGCCTTTGAAAACCTGCCCCTAATCCTGCACTGAAAGGACTGGCGTTTGGCACCAAGAATGGGGCATAGTCTGTCCAGTGTATTAGTTCATGGCAAACGCAGCCATCCTGGATGTACGCCGTACATGGCGGGGGAGGATTTGCCGCCTTTGTGATTTTAAGCATCTTAATATCTTTTTCTCCTGGAGCCATCTAAATAAATCAGGCTAAATTTGGCCCCACATAGGTAGGTTTGATGAAAGCCTTTCATTGGAATCTCTCCAATCCAATCTTCTCAGTCCCTTCTCATTTTACATGAGCCAGAGTTTTGCCCCCTGGTGCTTCCCCAGCCAAGGCTGGGGAATGGTCTGCCCATCAGGCAGATAAAACATTGTGAAACTGGAGTGTTGGGCTTCACAATTAAATAGAGACCAGTTTCCTCCATGTATAGCAAATCTGCAGCCTTGGAAGGACCAGCTTTTCCTGAAGAGGTCATTCTGATTTATTTCTAGGGTCTGTTTTCTTTGGTAGTAACCGAAGAAGCATCAGCAGAAAGGCAGGCAACGGGACAGTGTCAATTAGCTTGGGGGAGCAGCTTCGTCATCAGGCGGCTCTCAAGTTCTATAAATATTCATAAATTTACTTGAAATCCGTTGAAAGGCTGTGATCCCCTTATAATCCTATCCTGGAACAGATAACATTTGCAAAAAATACTAATAATTCAAACACTGCTGGAATAAGTCTACACATATATGCCTCAAACGTAAGCTATTTCTGTTTTGGTTGGGAAAAAATAGTAATGGTGATGCCTTTGACAGTTCTTTGCAGTATTCCCAGGTGTGTTGGGGACACCCCAAGAGCTGGTAGCCTTTCCCTCCTGGGAGGTCTTTAAGCAGAGCCCAAATGGATATAATGCGGGGGAATCCTTTTGTGGATGAGGTCCCCAAAGTCTCCTCTGACTCCCAAATTCTGTGTTTTCTCTGATTCTTCTCTTGAAAGGAAGGAAAGCATTGTGGAGAGAGTCCTAGATTTGGAGTGAGCATAGATTCAAGTCCTTGCTCTGCTAAGTATGTGACTCTGGGCCAGTCACTGCTACCTTTTAGGCCTCCTTTTCCTCCACTTTAAAATGAGGTTGCCAAACTAATTTTGGTGGATCCTGGTGAGCCCTCTCTTACTTCTCCCAGGACTATCTTAGGGAAAGACTAGATTTAAGCCGTGTTTTAGTATGACTGGAGGCATCCTTAGCGTTTGCATTTTGGACCAGACACCCACAGTCTTCAGATGTTAGAGCTAGTCAGTTAGCTCGCATTTACTCAGCATTTATAGTGTGCCAGGCACTGTACTAAGTGTTGAGGATTCAAAGAAAGACAGAAAGCTCTGGCCCCTCGAGGAGCTCACAGTCTAATGCAAAAGAAAACATGCGGATAGCTGTGGACAAACAGGACATACAGTTACCCCCTCCACATGGAGGGGTCAGGGCTGGGGTGCCCCCACAGTCTGGAAGACCCATGTAAAATTTCTGACCCTCTCTCTGGACCAGAGAAGGTCTGAATTTTTTCTCTTTCTTTTATGGGGTGTTCACAGTGACTTATTGTAAAATTTGGGTTGATATGATACAATACTATACATATATTTTATGCATTTCTGAGTGTCCAAACTTTTTCTGTGTGTCTGCTGGCCTTCATATGTCTTCTGTGGCTTCCACAGAACTCCCCTCAAATTCCCACTTAATTTCTTATGCCGACCCTTGATATATCAAAACCATGATGGGGAAAGTTGCAGTGTGGAGGGAATAACTGTATACAGGTTAAATTGGGGGAGATCTCCGAGGGGAGGCCCCAGGATGAGGAGGGGTTGGGAAGGCCTTGTGGAAGGGGAGGACTTACCTGAGACTCGAAGGAAGTCAGTTGAGCAAATCACTTCCTATCTGTAGGCCTCAGTTTCCTTATCTGTAAAATGAACCAGTTGGACAAAGTGACTTCTAAAATTTCTTCTCTCTCTGTGCCCTGGGACATACATTTTACCTTAGTTCAACCCAACAAACGTGTTTATTTCTGCATAATTTTGTACCAATTACACACAAGGTGCTGAGTCCAAATGACCAGCAGCACCTGTCCTCAAGGAGTTTCCCCGGGGACAGGACCTTTAACGTCTATCCCTGATGATGTGGGTGTGTCCCAGCCTGCTCCACCCACCAGGGACACCTCCGTTGCTCTCTGGGGGGGGGGGGGTACGTCAAGCCCACTTCTTCGGAGGCAGTGGTGTTCCATGACTCACGAGTGAATCCACTCACAAGACTCAGACAAACGATAAGACAACGACCTTTGTTTCATGGAGAAGCTGAGCGCCGTTCAGAGCGCCAAGCGATACCCCACACCAGCTCTTGCATTGACTCCAGGCTCAAGGAGAGATGGCAGTCAGGTCCTATACAGACAAGACTGGCAGGGGCAAGGGGTGCCCTGTCTACATAGACCAGTACTGTCCAGATTAAGGGTCAATCAAGAAGCATTTGTTAACCACCTCCTGTGTGCCGCTTATTGTACAGGCAGTAGAGATACAAAGACAAAAGTGAGAGTCCCTGCCCTCAAACAGCTTCCATTCCACATGGGGGCAGGGGAGGGGCTACAGTATGGTCACGCATAAGCAGAAAATAAAATTACTTTGGTGGGGAAGGGGAAGTTGAGATTTTGTAGGACTCGGCACCCCAGCTGAATCGAGAAGAGGCTCGGGGTTCCAAGAAGAGGAAATGAAGGCAGAGGGCATTCCAGGCACAGAGGCAGGTTGGGTGTAGATGTGGAGGTGGTAGATGAAGGGGAAACAGCAAGGAAACCCTGTCAAGTGGTGCTTGTTTCTCCAGCCTCTCCCAGAGTGCAAAGGTAGGCTTCCACAACCCTCTGGTCCAGAAAGAGCAAGTAAAGGAGCCTGTCAGTGCCTAGAAACCAAGAAAATGGACAGCGCCAAAGCCACACCTGGCTCCCTGTGGTTGACCCAGAGTTGCTGGGGCTTAATAAATGCATATTTCTTTTTTTTTTTTTTTTGGAGGGGGAAGACAAGACAGTTGGGGTTAAGTGACTTACTCAAGGTCACACAGCTAGTAAGTGTGTCAGGTATCTGAGGCAGGATTTGAACTCAGGTCCTCCTGACTCCATTTCAGTACTGGTACTCTATTCACTGCGCCATCTAGCTAGCAAATTTCATTGATTAATTGGTCGTTTTACCCCATTGAAAGAAAGGAAGGTCCAGGCCTTCTGATAATATCTATGAGAGGCCAGCCTTCTCACAACAGCCTTGAAATATGTATGAGAAGGGGCGGCAACAGGAGACAGCAGAGATGTCCTGGAGAGTCAGGAAGACCTGAGTTCGAGTCCTGCCTCAGCCACTTATTAGCATTGCCGCTTCGCCTGGGGGCCTCAGCTCGTTCATCTGTAAAGTAGCGCGGTTCAGAAAGCTGTGGCGTAGATCAGGGTGTTTTGCAGACTCCAAAAACCAACGGAAATCGTTTCTGTCCTCGTTCCCGATAACAAAAACACCCGTTGTTATCACAGTCGCTGTTCATAGTAGTCATTGTTGCATTAAGCGTCTGCGCCGGGATCTCCCTGCCCCTGACCCTGATCCCGCGTGTGTCTGCTTGCTTGCCTCTCCAGAGCAGCCCAGGAGTCATTTACATTGGGGTTTGTCTTCTTGCTTCCTCCGTCCCCTTGCTGCCTGTGCCCAAGACTAGGATGCCAACCTGTCTGGATGGGGCTAGCTGAGGCCCCTGCAGGAAACAGATGGCACCGGGACAGTGGTTGTGGTCCCACTGGATGGAGAGAAGCACAAAGGAGCAGCCTTCTCCTTATGTCCCCTGGGCAAAGCCCTGGCACTCAGATGCCTGGCCACAGCGTCGTGCATGGTGGGAGTTACACCCACGATCCAGACACCAATGAGAGGGACCAGAATTTAAGAGTCCGGAGAAGGCTCATCAATTGGTGCTGTGTGTGTGTGTGTGCGCGCGCGCGCGCGCTCGTGTGGGTGGGTGGGTGTGGGTGTGCCTGGGTGTGCTGTGTGGGTGGATGTGTGTATAAGTGGGTGTGGGGGGGGTGTGCACGAGTGTGGGAGTGTGAGGGTGTGGGGGGTGCGCGTGCGTGGGTGTGTGGGTGGGTGTGTGGGTGTGTGGGTGGGTGGGTGTACTTAACCCGTGAGGCCACGTAAATAGAGGGAGAATGAATATTTTTATTTCAAAGTAAAATTGTAATAATCTGCTTTATTATAAGTAGCATCTAATGTGGGTTTGTACAGACAGGAAAAAATTAGAGTGATTTATAGTCAAATAAATAATTTTTCCATTAATTGACACACTTAATTCTACTGTTTTCAAATGCCACTCCTCCAGAGTTGGGACTCATTCAGATCCTGTGAGATACAGGATTTGGGGCAGCTAAAAAATTCCACAAAAGTGGAAACTCAAGACTTCTATTACGTGGTAATGTAGGTCTATTCCCATTAATTTTCGATGCCACACACGTTTCTAGCATTTACAAGAAAAGGATGAGTAGTAAAATTCCATTTCTTTTGGCGTGGGGGATGGGAGTCAAGCTGAGTTGGCTGGGCAGGCTTTTCACCAAACCCCTGGTAAGTGGGATCGGTGAGCTGCCCTCGCGTGGAGGCTCTTTCCCTTCTTAGAGTCTGTTTTCCTGCTCTGGGCAGTAACTGGCGGGGGCGGAGAAGAGACAACCTGGTGGTCTCCACGTTCCCCTTTGCTTCTTCCAAACCATGAGGAAACCCAAGTTAGCATAGGTGAACTTACATCCCCGTGCTGGGGACCAGTAAGAGCCTAATAAACGCTCACTCACTGGCTCATTCAGTCGGCCAGTGCCCCAGGTCTGTAGTAGGGGATTCCTCTCTTGGTCTATCTTTCTGGAGGCCAGTCGTTTCTTGGATCCGCCCATTAAGCGCGCGCTGTGGGCCAGGCGCCGCGCTAGGCTCTCGGTATCCAAAGCCAAGGAAGAAGGTGTCCCTTCGCCGAGGAGCTCACGTTCTAAGGGGGTGGAGCTCAGTTTGGCCAATAAGCAGAGGCCGAAGAGATGTCGCCCACGTTTATGCGTCTCGGTTGGTTTCTGAGGGGCGGGTGTAGATGCCAGACGCCGTTATAATAAATAAGACGCAGATTCGGTTAAAGGTCCCCTCCGTCCCGGCAGCTTTTGGCATATCAATTCTGCAGTCACCATGGGGGGGTCCAAGAGTCCTCCAAAAGGGGCGCCCCTCACCTAACGCATTGTTTTCCTTTGCTTCTTATTCATATTTTGCTTTCAACGACACCCTCACTCTGAATATGCCCTTCCACTCTCCCTACCCAACAAGCCATCCCTGGTGACCAAGATTTTTAAAAGGAAAAGCAAGGAGCTGTAAGACTACCCCGGCCGAGCTTGGCCGGGTACACAGCGTCCCGCCCCCGTGGTCATCCACCTCTGCAAAGCAAGGGGGAAGCTACCTTCCCTCCGCGATCTCTGAGCTTGCTCAGCTGAGGCATCCAGGGGAGAGGGTCGCCCTGCTCGTTACGCGGCTGCAGTCATAGGGAATCTTCCTCTCCTGGTTCTTCCTGCTTCTCCTCACTTCCTGCCGCATGCACTGAGAGGAGTCTGCTCATCTTCTTCCTGCCGGTCATTTCATACTGCTCAGGAACGCAGCCTCCGAGGGCCCTCCCAGATTCGCCTCGATAATGCTAAGGGTACTGTGACCTGGCCCTTTCCCACCTAGGTGCCTCCTGCACTCGACCATCCCCGTATTAGTGGGCATCTCAACACCACTCTGACTAGCTCAGTGTGGGTGGTGTCTTTCTTATGCCAAAGACGTCCCTGGACTATCAGCCCAACCTTATTTTAAACATGTTTAAAGTATTCTGCCTCTAGGGTGAGATGTTTTGTTTCCTAGCTCCATGGTCCCAGTCTGGGAAAGCTTCCCGAGTGTGTATCTAGCTGCCTTGCCTCTGTGACCTCCAACCAGTCCTTCTGTGTTTGAATTATGGAGGTGTCTGAGGGCATCTGGGCCCTCAATCTCCATACCCCCACCCCCAGATAGAAGCAAAATACTGGGGAAGAGCCCTGAGCCCGTCTCTAGACCTTTCAAGAACTTCTGTACTTGGAAGAGAGTGGCAGAAAAGCCAGTGGAGAGCAACACAGGTCAGACTACTGAAGGGCGCTGCCATCAACCTCCACGGAAAGCCAGAAAAAAAGGCAAGATTTGAACCTGGGAAATTCTGGACTTATGATAGATGTCCACAGATACTGGGAAAGCAACAACCAGAGTGAATTTGCTGAGGCCCAATTATCCAGATTTATACACTGGAGTTTATCAAGTCTGTGTCCTTGCCTACATGGAGCCTGAAAACATAATAGAATTTATTCCAGCTGCTTAGAGTCTGTCCAGACCCAGATAATTCAGGCACAGATGGAGAATCTTCTCCTGTGGGGGGAGGCACATGTGTCAGTCAGAAGGATGATGGGGGGGGGGGGAGAGAGCACGTTTGGTGATCCATCACCTGGAGGAGGGAGGGGAGGGGACAAGCAGGCAGGATGCCTGTGATGCCCATGCAGGCACAAGAGGCCTCTCAGGGACTGTCCTTTCACACAGAGAACATGGGCTTGAGGGTCTGGAAAGGGCTCTCACAAACACTGGGCATTCCAGGGGAATAAAGGAGTTCCCCAGTTCCTGGGGTCATTCCCACTTATTCATTCGTTTCGCAGGTATTTCCTGACCAGCCATGTTAAAATCCTGGCTCTGTCACATACTCCCTGTGCAACTTTGGGCTAGTCACTTCATCTCCCTGGGCCTCAGTTTACTCAGCTGTAAAATGTGTGTAATAATAGCACCTGCCTAACAGGGTTGTTGTAAGAACCCAACGGAATAATGTCTGTCAAATATTTAACCAGCCATAGGGCACCATGTAAGCATGAGCCATCCTGATCATGGGTGAAGTCCAGATTCCACCATTCCAGCACTGGGAGAACCCTCTCTGGGGCTGTATTTCCTTTGCAAGCATCGGTCTTGCCATTCTTCTGTCTAAGCTAGAAACAACCTGGTTGACTTCAGCCCCCTCTTTAAAAGATTTTCTAGTCATCCCATATATAGCTGCTTGAGCAGGCAGGTGGTATGACCGGATGTGCACATAAGGAAAGTCACTTGGACAGTCAAGTGGAGAATGACTTAGAGTCTTTAGAGAAACCTGAGTCAAAGGAACCTTCTGCCAAAGGCCAGACTAGAGGGGAGAGCCTGAGGATGGATGAGATGGCCCCTCTTGGGCCTCCCTTTGCTCATCTATGAAATAAAGGTTTGGGGCCAGGAGGAAGTCTAGGGACCTACCAGCTACAGTTGGTATATTTAGAGCTGGGTATCCTCTTGGGGAAGTCGGAACTCAAACCCTAATCCTGTTTGTGCCCTGGCTTCCGCTTGGATTGGCAGGAAAGGAGAATGGAATGATCTAGCACCTGAACAAAGGTTTAGGGTGAAGTCCTTACATATCTCCATCATAGGCCTCTCTATTTCAGTTCTGTTTAAATCAGGATATGCTCCACACCGTCCTCAGATGCAAAGATGAACACAGAATCTAGAATCTCTGGGTTTTAAGGGACTGTAGACCTCCCTGCCTCAGCCCCCAAAAGTGGGCACATTCACCCTTGGCTTGAAGAGACCAAACAAGGAGGAACCCACCCCCCCTTCCACCTTGGACAGCTCCAAATCCACACATTCTTCCTTATCTCCTAAATCCACACTCACACCTCTCTATCCTCAAAAAACTCTGGCATGATCCATCCATCCATCCCACAACTATAGTCCCTTCTCTCTCCTTTTTTATAGCTAGATTCCTTGAGAAGGCCATCCACATGGGCTGCCTCCAGTGACTGGTCTGGCTGACCTCACCGGCGGGTTTGGATTCCACAAGGAAGTAGAAGACCTGAAAAGGCTGATCACTACCATGGCTCATCAGCCTTCCAGAGGAAGTTACAGGGGTAGGAATGATTGGGCAGTCCAGCATTGCAGAGGCGCACACACACATGCACAAACACATACTTACAGTAGCAGTGATCAAAGGGAGAAGATGGGGTAGTGGTCTATGTGGGAGGACAGAGAGCACTTATGTGCCCCCCAGCCCTGAGTCACACACAGGCTTCTTCCCATGCACTGTCACCTGATGGAGAGTAGACTATGCTGTTGGAGCCCAAGCATTTCATTCGCTCGTGTCCCAGAGCTCCCAGCAGCATTCACATGGGGCCCCTTATTGCTAGGGGTGAGGACCTTCTGGCTTTCTCCCAGCTCCTTTCCTCTCATTTTCTTCTTAACTCTCTGCAGGCTGGTATGTGACCTTGGACATGTCATTTTCACTCAGTATATCCATCATGTCCAAACTGAACTCATCATCTTCACCCCAAGCCCTCTCCTTTCTAGGACACTCCCATCCTAGCCCCAAAAGTTTGCAGCTTAGGGGTTATTCTCAATTCCTCATCCTCTCTCACCACCACCACCCCCCCACCATAGCCAAACAGCTGCTGAGACCTGTTGTCTCTACCTTTGTAATATTTCTTGAATGGGGGGGGGGTGGGCTGGCTGGGCTTTATCTAAACTTTTTATCTCTCTCAGTGCTATAGTAGTGTTCCCTTAAGAGGTACCCAATCAATATTTGCTGAACGAATGTGTAAAGTAATCATTTGACTTCAGTGTGGTCTTAATTTTATTGTTTGAAAGTGGTCAGAGAAGGAGAGGGGAAAGAAAGAGAAAGAGAAAACCTTCCACGTTTACTGTGTTTTCCACCGTATTTGCTAATATTGACAAGTACTTTGCCTCCCTGATTGGTGCAGGCTCCTGGGCATTTCACAGGGTCCTGGGCCCCCTTCTGGAGTGGGGAAGGGCACTGTCTTTGCATTCTTTCGTATTATTGCTTTTCCATTTTGTCTGCCTCTCACTACCCAGCCAGGAGACCTCTGCATGGTGAATAGATTTAGACCTGAGAATATGTTAGTGGCCTGGAATGGACCTTCTTGTCAGACTCCTCCTAGGACTGGAGCCCTCCTTCTAACCGTTCTGCTTCCTTGGCCTTGGTGGCTCTTCAGAGACAAATGCATAATCACAGAAACCCTCTGCCCTCTGCCATGCACAGCAGCTCCATCCTTTGTCTCTGGATGTATAACGTCATGTAGGCTGGTGTGTGTGTGTGTGTGTGTGTGTGTGTGTGTGTGCACATATTAGAGACACACTCTAGATCAGCAGTTCTCGACCTGTGGGTCACAAGCCCTTTAGGGTCGAACAAGCCTTTCACAGGGGTCACAGGGGTCACCTAATCGGAAAACACATATTTCCCATGGTCTTAGGAACTAAGACACTGCTCCTCTATCGTCTCCAGGGAGGTCTGCCCACATACATTATTAAAGTGGTGGTTCTCATCCTGTGGGTTATGTTCAATTTAAATACATCCTGCATATCAGATATTTACATTACAATTCATAACAGTAGCAAAATTACAGTTATGAAGTAGCAACGAAAATAATCTTATGGTTGGGGGTCACCACAACATGAGGAACTGTATTAAAGGGTTGTGGCATTAGGAAGGTTGAGAACCACTGCTCTAGATGGATGGCACTAACATAGACTGCAGTTTGTGTGGGCACGTACACATACAGACTTAGAGGTGTATGCATGTACATGTGTGTAGACTGTAGGGATATGTAGACACATACTGTGGTTATTAGTGGCAAGACAGAAACTGCTCTCCCATGCCTCAGACACCCCCCAGAAAAATGCCTTTCCTCTTCATGGCCCTCAGGTCACCCTAATTCAATATCCCCACTAATAGGGCATTTTGAAATGAGCTGCCTTTGCTCAGAGTAGGGTAGTGAAACGGGAAGCAGGGGAGCAAGCCCAGGCTTCCCAGAGTCTACAGATATGGAATGAGGGAGAATTGGGCCTTGCTGGTCTGGGGGATATTTCTCCACCCTCCACCTCTTGGTGAGGGATGCAGGCCTCTGTTTCCATTAGTATTTCTAACAAAAGTGGCCATGAAGGGTGAGGAGGAAGATCCTGGTGACACAGGCCTGTTTGTTATCAAGATATAATGAGGCGATTAATTCAGGGCCTCGTTTCTCAAAGATCTAGGGGCTGCATAGATCATGAGGCCAGCCATCGGCTGCCTCGTACCAGAGATGGGGAACTCCCTGGCCTTCACCCAACCACCCACCCAGCCCCACAAAGAAGAGCTGTCCTGCCTCCCCAACCAGGGACCAGGCGTTCAGCCTGCTGCCAGAGCAGACGTTTAGAAAGAGAAAAGCCCCAGCCTTTTTCACTTAGAGGAAAAACTGGGTCATCAGCTCTACGGTTCCCTTGCTCCCTAGTCTGAGCAAGGATGCCAAGGAGACATCAGCTATGACTAGGCCAAGCTTATAGGTCTTGAATGTAGAGACAGAAGAGAAGCTGTAAAACGTCCCACAGAGGGAAGAGCCAGGGACAGACACTGAGGTTTTAAAAGCCCCGGACAGACAGGGTCTCAGGGGAGAATCTTGACAAACATCCCATTTTTAATTCCACTAACTTCACTCGATATTGAGAGGCAGCTGGGTGGTACAGTGGGCTGAGTTCTGGGCATGGAGCCAGAAAGTCCAGGGTTCAAATCCTACCTGAGAGACTTGCCAGCTTGTGACTCCAGGCAAATCACTGAAGCAGACCATGCCTCCATTTCCTCATCCGTAACTTTGTAACTCCAAGATTCCTTCCAGCCCAGAGTCCATGATCTTGTCATCAGGATTCTCAGTGTGGCCATGATTATCTACACTTTATGGATGAGGAAACTGAAGGGACTAGCCCAAGGTCACCCAGCTAGTTGGTATCTAAGGTGGGATTCAAACCCGGGTCTTCTGACTCAAAGCACAATGCCCTGTGAGCCCCAGCGTCCTGAGAAAGTGGTTTGTCAGGATGTTCCTCTGGAGGCCTGAGCAGACTGATGTCACCAGAAGCCAGAAATGACCCAAGAGAAGCCATGTCAAAAAAGCATGTCACCCAAGAAGCATATGGATTGGTCATGTGGCCAGAGCATGTGTGTGTGTGTGTGTGTGTGTGTGTGTGTGTGTGTGTGTGTGTGTGTGTGTGTAACTGAGGACCAGTCCATGTGGCCTCTCAATATCAAGGTGACTGTGGGAAGGAAGGAAGGGCCCCGCATGGGGGGGGACCCCCAAGGCCAGTCAATCAGTAAGCATTGATTAAGTGCCTACTGTGTGCCAGGCAGTGTACTAAGTTCTGTGCATACAGAAAGAGGCAAAATGCAGTCCTTGCCCTCCACGAGCTTACAGTCTAATGGCCAAGTCACAGAAACACCCATGCAAGGGAACATCTGTGCACAGTGAGGAGAACATGGCCTCATCAATGTCAGAGCAATCTTGGCCATCAGTTACTATTTCTTTCTATAATTATTGAAAGAGGAGTCACAGGGCCATCATCTAACCCCTCTCTTTACAGAGGAGACTCAGAGAGAGCAGGAGAGCCCTCTAGGCAGCACAGGGAGGAAGGAGCACACTGGGATTTGAACCCACATCCCCTAACTCTTGATCTAGTACTTGCTTCCACCATTATACTGGCTGGCCTCTTGAGCTCAACAGTGTGAATGCTCCTTAAAGCCTTGGAGCACAACCCCTAAGCACAGAGACAGCCTTACAGAGACAGCCGAGAGTAGGGGAAAGAACCTGGGCTTGGGGACAGAGAAGACCGCCCTCCTAGGTGAAGGCTTCAGTGAAGTGAGTGTGTGGAAGGCAAGAAAAGCCAATGAGCATTTAATCAGCACCTACTGTGTGCCAGGTACAGTGTGCTAAGCACTGGAGGTTAAGTGGCTGTGGCAAACCTCTAAGGGCTGTCATCATCATCAACATCATTGTCACCACCACCATCATCATTGTCATTGTCACATCACCATAATTAATATCATTGTCACCATCATCATCATTGTCACCATCATCATCATTGTCATTGTCACATCACCATAATCAGTATCATTGTTGTTGTCACTGTCATCATCGTCACCATCACCATTATCAACATCACTGTCATTGTCACCATCACCATCATCATAATCGTCATTGTCACCATCACCATTATTAACATCTTTGTCATCATCATCATTGTCACCATCATCATCATCGTTGTCACCATCACCATTATCAACGTCATTGTCACCGTCATCGTCGTCGTTGTTGTTGTCGTTGTCATTGTCATCCACAGAATCACAGACTCCCAGACTGGACAGGAGCTCAGAGATCATCCACCTGTGACCTGAAGACCTCAAGCAAAGGGGAGCCCTGCCGCTGCCGTTCCATGTGGGGGCAGCACGAACCACTCCCAGGCTTCCTGACTCCAAGCCCAGCACTTTCCTCACTGTGACATCCTGTTCTGTTGAATTCTGTGTCGGTGATTTTCCCAGACTGACAAGTGTCCATTTCGGTCCCAAGGAAGAGGCTTGACAGTCTAGGACTGAGGAAAGTGAAGCAGGCAATTCCGTTCAATAAACATTTTATTAAAAGCACCTACTGTGTGCCAGGCACGTGTCAATCCCTGGGGATACAAAAGGAGACAAGAGACCGTCCCCACCCATCAGGAGCCCCCAGGCCAATGGAGAAGACAAGTGGGGACAAATACATAGAGAGCAAGCAGCTCCAACCTCTGGTTCGTGCCCTGGCGTCCCTCTGCAAGCCAAAGCTAATTACTTTAATTGCTAATTAAACTGATGCTGATTCTCATGAGTAGCGCTGCAAGGCTTACAAAGTACTCATGTTTCTTTCATTTGAGCCTCACAACTCCCCCGGGAGGGAGGGTGCTATTATTAGTCCCATTTTACAGATGAGGAAACTGAGGCAAGCAGTTGAAGTGACTTGCCTACAGTCACCAGCCAGGAAGTGTCTGAGGCCGGATTCGGACTCGGCCCTTCCTGACACCAGGTCTAGCATCCCCTCTGTTGCTGAAAGGCAGAGCTTGCCCCTGCCCTTTGGTGAGTCCCTGGTGGCTCTTTGGAGGTAGGGGGACACGCAGCGCCAGCTCTCTGGGCGGGGGAAAGTTGTAGATGGGAACGCAGCACCGGGAACTCAGTCCTTGGTTTTCTCTGGGTTGTTGGCCAACAACTTGACTGCAGTAACGTAATCTTTTTATGGATTCTTGAGTGTAAATGAGACACAATTAAAGTTAGTTGGTCTCGCGTCCCTTTTGGGGAGGTAATTGGAGAGGGCCGGAGTCTGCACGGGCCTGACTGGGGAGGCCTCCTCTGCTTCTTTTATTTTTCCCGTGTGTCAGAGTGGGTTTCCTTTGAGCTTTGACAAAGGTCTTCTGGCAAGAAGATGTCAGAGTGAGGAAGGTTTGGGCCTGAGCTCGGGCCTGGGATTAGGGTGGGAAACTGGGAGCCTCAGTTATCTGCAGATCGCACATGCCGGGAGACACCTCAGAAAAGCTAGAGCAAAACCCACAAGCTGCCCATTGAGGGTGTCAAGGAAACCTGCTAAAGGGCACCCACGGCATAGGCTTGTAGCAGTGTCCACATCACTAACTCTGCCCTGCAGTGTATACAGATGGGCAGCAGCAGGAACCCGGCCTTGGGATGTTCAGGCTGGGGGGCCTGGGCCCCAGAATCCTGCCCTGGCAAGGGAGGATAAGAACCACCCATGAGGGCAACCCCAGGGGCTGGGGTTAAGAAGGTATTTCATTACCCATAAAGCACCTGATACATGCAGCTCACTGGTATTGTGGGACTTCCAGAGAGACAATTCACATTTCCATGGCAATGGCAAGTTTCTAGATGCTTCCTTCCTAACTCTGTGAGGCAGGTGGAATGTAAGTTCCTGGAGGGTAGGGACCATTTTCATTCTTGTCCTAGCACCAAGTGGGTACATTGTAGACTCTTAATAAATGATTATCAATTGGTAGTCAATCCCCAGCGGGTGGCGTAATGCCATGCACCAGCAGATTCCCAAAGGAATGCTACTGTGAACAGCTTTTGGAGTTCAGAATACAAAATATAGTGAACACTCTGTTTATTCCATTACAAATCAAGACAAACATTCAAAACATTTATAGTATTCACAGCATTACACCTTATCACAGAAAATGGCCACACAGTTTTCACTACAGTGGCCACAATATTTGGAACAAGGCTTATCACAGAAAATGGCCACGTGGTTTTCACTACAGTGGCCACAGTATTCAGAACAAGGAACAATAGAATCAAACTTCCACTCATGGGGCAACTCAGTCATTAACAAGAAACAACAAGAAACAATAGAATACTCAAACTTCCACTCATGGGGCAACCATTAACTTAATCAGTCACTAATCTAGATTTACAATTACTAAATATCTTGATCACAAATACAGTCATTAGAAAACCACACAAACCCTCCACCCCTCGAT
>CM053589.1:200307809-200355170 GCA_028646515.1 Pseudochirops corinnae
TCTGTCTCTGGAATTCTTGCTTATATACACACCTCAGCCAATCCCCTTCTTCCACATCGACAGGGGCTCAGCCAATCCCCTTCTTCCACATCAACAGGGGAGTTCATGCCTTCTCAACAGTGGGACAGAGTTTGCACCTGCCACACTTAGTACTAAGTGCTAAGTATCCTGCTAAACTAATTACTATTACAGGTGGGGGGCTGGGCCTGTGTAGGGAACTCTCTGTGAGGAAACTCCATCCACCAGAGTGGATTGCCACCAGCTCCATGACTTGTAGTCTTAACAAGTTTCTTGGGGCACAGAGAGTTGCCTGAGGTCATGCAGCCGGTACAAGTCAAAGGAAAGATTTAAACATAGTTATTCTACAATAATAGCAGTGATCCACAAGGGGACTGGGATTGGGACCAGACTTGTCATTCCCAGTGAGGAAACTCCCTCCACCAATGCAGATTGCTGCTTGTTCCATGACTTGCAGTCTTGAAGGATTTCTTGGGGTGCTGAGAGGTTAAGGGACTTACCTAGGGTCACACAGTATGTGTACAGTGCAGAAACTGAACCCATTTTTCCTGATCCCGAGGCCATCTTTGTGTCCACCTTATCGTCCTGCCTTTATCCCCATTTTACAGGTGAGGAGCCTGAAATTCAGAGATTACATTAAATGAGGTCCCCAGGGTCCATTAGTTCCAAGCCAGGTGGGAGCTGCAATCCTGGCCCCCCTTCGCTGCCTGTTTTATCCAGCGGCCTCCTAGGATGTCACTAGCTTTCATTCCCTGAGTTTATGGGGTCTGCCTCTGACCTGTAGCTGAAATGAAATGGGGTTCTGTTTTCAGTAAAAAAAAGAAGAGAGACACATAGAGACAGACAAGCTGCCAAGCCGGGGGAGGGTATCCCTGAAGGACACAATGTGGAGCCTCATGAGCTCTGCACTTAATCTCTAATTGAGTTGAATGCAGGGAGCAGCTCCTCCTTAGTGGGTAGCTTGGCATGCTCTGTGATAGGGCCGAGAGCTCAGGAGGGATGTGATGGAGGGGGAGATAAGCCCCAGCAGGTCAACCCAAGGCAGTGGGGGTGAGGGCGGGGGGAGGAAGGACAGGTGACATCAGCCTCCTGCTCCAAAATCTGCTATGGTCTTGGTTCTCCTGGCCCATCTGCCTCTTCCTCATATGCCTTTGCACGATGATACTTGGTGAAAGGGTGCTTCAGCCCGGGAAGCTAATCAGGGGTCGCTGGAGAATGACCATCTGCTCCAATCCCTTTCCACTGAGCTGGTTCAGATGAAGCATAATAATTCATCTCCGCCCAGCCCTGTGGCCATGGCGATTCCTGCCCGCTGTCCTGGTTTACCCCACTTACCCTGCTGTGGGCTAATCCTTTTATATTTCATCCATGAAGCCGGTCAGATGGTCGTGATCTAGCCTCCAGATATTCCTCTGAGGATAATGCCAGGAGCATGGGGACAGACGGCATTGGTGGCAATGGTTAGATGAAGTCTTTGTAGTCTCTGAGGGACTGAGGTCATGCAAGGCTCAGCTCAGCTCCAAAAAGGCAGCTCATTCTTCTGCCACACACCTAACAAATTAGGGAATTATAGAGAAATCCAAGAAGTGTCATGTCTAGTTCCTTTGGTCCTCAAAGAGCTTATAATCTAATTGGGGGAAACACCACTTGACAGTCTTGGTGCTCATGCTGTCCCTCCTATGGAGAAGGGAACCCACTTACCTCTCTCCACATCTCTATCCGTTGACATCCCTCCCTTCCCTGATGTCACTTGCCTCGTGAAGCCTGAGACAAAAGTCACTCCTCCTCCATATTCCTCTCTTTGGTCCTTCCTTTGCACTTCTGATACTGCCATGTGTTCACATAGTCACTGGAGTCAGAGCTGGAAGGGGCCTTAAAGAGACACCTGAGACCCACAGGAAGGAGATTACTTGCCCAGTGTCCCCCCACTGATAAGGGACAGGGCCTGAATCTGAACCCTAACTCCAGACTCCAAAGCCACTGGTTTTCCAGTTGTTTGTTCTGCCCTTTCCCCTCTCTTCCCACACTCCCAAGCTGAATGGAAGTTCCTTGAAAACAGCCTGTGCCCCTCTTGTATCCCCAGCACCAAGGACAGCACCATGCGCCTGACAAGCCCTTCATAGACATTTGTTGGATTTGGTACTAAAGATGTTGGTGTCCTCTCTACCCTATGACTGTGAGGGCAAGGGTCCTGTCTTATCTGAAGCCCAACAGAGAGTTCTGGGCATAGCAAGTGCTAGAAAGTACTTATGCATGACTGAATAACAGACTGTGGAACCCTTGAGCGCAGGGCTGGTTTCGCTTGTTTTTGTTTTCCTGGTGCTTATCACAGTCTCTGGCAAACAGTAAGCACTTTAGAAACTCTTGTCGATTGACCCAGGTGAAGTGTTCAGTAATGCAAGCCAGGATTCCGTTAATGCTGCCTAAGTGGTGCAGGCAGTAAGTGCAATGGAGACAGGAGAGAGATCACAAGATTATGGAATCACAGACATAGAGCTGAAAGGTCATTTTCCAGATGAGGAAATTGCAGGCTGGAGAGATTCATTAACTGGCCAAATGTAGTCACACAGACAGGAAGAAACAGGTAGGATTTGAACCCCAAGTCCATTGACGTCTGAACCAAGGGCTCTTCCTAGCTTCGTTGGAGGAAGGATCAAGGGCAAATTGGCAAGGCCATTCGGTGGTGAGTAGGTCACAAACAAAACCATGGAAGTAAGAGGGGGCCTGGTCCATTTGGGAGATCAGGAGTAATCCAGTTTGCCTGGAACATGAGACTTGTGAAGGGGAAGAGTGAGAGAGAGGATTGGAAAGACAGACTTTAGAGACATTTCATCTCACTGTACTTGCCAAGAATCCTCTCCACTGCATTCCCACGAAGGGGTCCTCAAGCCTGTGCTTGGAAGATCCCTAGGGATGGGGAGCTAGAACCAGATTATCAAGGGGCAAGAGTATCCTGGGAAGTTGAGATTTGACACTGTAGATAGTAGAAGTCATTGAAGATTAATGAGCAGGGGAAGGACATGATGGATTAGTAAGATTAACCTGGAAGCCATCTGTGCAGGGAACAGACTTCTCCAATAAAATCATAGATACTTTTAAGAGCAGTGCAAACTTTCCCATCATATCCCAGGGATACTACACTCAGTTTCAGCTGCCATGAAATGTGGTTGTAAGCTTGAGAATAAAGAGGAAAAGCCAAAACGTTAGGTTGTGCATTTCCCTAAACTGATCCATCCCTGCTCTCACCTCTGGTTCCCTTTGTGACCTAGGATGAACCTTTGCGGAAGGCTGGGATTAGGGTTAGAGTCTGGTGAAAAAAGTCCCTTACCTTGGGTCCACTAGCATCATGCTTTGTACTTGAATTCACTTATGGTTCCACAGTTGATATTCTATTCCAAAGTGCCCTTCCCAGCCCAGCCTAGATCATAGATGATGACGGTGGTGATTCTGATGATGACAAGGATGATGATGATGATGGTGGTGGTGGTGATGATGATGGTGATACTAATGATGCTGGTGATGGTGATAATTGTGGAACCTGAAAAAAAATTAAAATGTGATGTCATATGCAGTGTCCCACACCTATAGATCCACCCCCCACAACTTTGCAAAGTAACTGAGAAAGGTGTCCTCTTTTCTCTTCTTTGGGGCTATCTTGCTGCATGTAATTTTGTAGCACTTGTTTTCAATAGTTTTGTGATCCTTTTCATCTACATCATAGTAGGCATTATGGAAGGATTTCCTTCCTTCACTGTATCAGTTCATATAAATCTTTCCATTCTTCTCCATATCTATAATATTTGTTGTTTCTTTGCCAGAACAGTAATATTCCATCACATTCATGAACCACATTTTTTTTTCTGTATTGAGGGGCTTTGTTTCCAGTTCTTTGCTACCACAAAAAGGACTGCTATAAATATTTTGGTATCTATGGAGCCTTTCTATTTTTTTGTCAGTTAGGGCCTTGGAATATATGTCAGATCTCTGGTTCAAAGATTATGGATGCTTGAGTCACTTTATTTGCTTAATTCCAAGGTGCTTTCCAGATAGTTTTACTGTTTCACAGCTATGCCAGCAATGCATTAGTACATGATCTCATCTCCCCATTACCCCCTCTATCCTTGACTATTCCCATCTTTATCACCTTTGCTAGTTTTCTGGGTGTAGAGTTAAACTTCAGCATTATTTTGACTTGGATTCATTAGTGATCATTGGTGATTTGGAGCTTCCTTTCATATGCTCAATAGTCTGCATTTCTTTTGAGAAGTTTGTTAATATCCTTTGCTTTTCTGTGGGGGAATGGCTTTTGGTCTTGTATAATCTGTTAGTTTTCTACTCACTTTGGTGAGTAATTTGAGGAATTTGATATAAAGGGCTTTTCCCCCTTTCATCCACTTCCTTTCCTATTCTAAATGTACTAATTTTGTTTGTGCAAAAGCTTTCCAATTTCTTATAATCAGAATTATCTATTTCACCTTTAGTAATTGCCTCTACCCCATGTTTGATTAAGAATTAAGTTTTTGCTCATGGATGTGACAGTTATTTTATTTTCTTCTCATTTTGTTATTATATGAGCATTAATGTTCAGGTGACATCCCTTTTGGATTCACTATAGAATATGGTTTGTAACATGCTGATCTAAGCTCATTTTCTGCCAGGCTGCTATGTAGTTTGACCAGTTTATCAAATAGGGAGTTCTTTCCCAAGTAATTTATGTTTTCAGGTTTATTGAAACCCTGGGCTATTGAGTTCCACTATTTCTGATTCCCCCTTGTTTGGTTTTTTCCACTGATCTGCTTGTCTCTTTTTCAACCAATCTCAAATGGTTGTGATGACTGCAGCTCTATAGGTCTCTAAGTATTGCCCTTCCTCCCTACTGTATTTTGCAGTTTCTCTCAATATCCCAGATCTTCAGTTCCCCCAAAAGCAATTTGTGTTTATTTTATCCAGCTCTGTTCTCCATCTTTTCCTGTTCCATGTTGTCTCTGTGCCTTTCCGCTGTCCACCATTCCTGGAAAGCTTTCTCTTCTCATCACTGTATCTGGGCTTTAGGACTCAGCTCACATCTCACTTTCTTCAGATCTTTCCCACTTCTCCCAGATGCCAATGCCTTTCCCACTCTGAGATCTACTCTGTATGTACCTTGTATATATCTACCCACTTACATCTTGTCTCCTTCATTTGAACATAACCTTCATGAGGGAAAGGATGGTTTTTACTCATAGCAAGTGCTTAATAATTGCTTACCAACTGACTTAGTTGTGGGTTGTTGTATCCTATTGGGTCTAAACACAGGGATTCCATTGATGGGACTCTTTTAGGTAGAGTATTCCATTACGAATCCATAACCTCAACCTCACTCTCCCAGCCTTGTGTCATTGACCTATCTGGAGCCAAGATAAACCTATCCCTCTCCCCAGTACTAGAAAAACAATTCGGAGTAGAGACCCTGCTAACAGGGTGCAGAAGCTAAAGTGGCTTCTCTTCTGTTCCATTTTCTTTTTGAATTATGAAGAGAGCTGGACTTGGTCTGGAGAGGTAGCCATCCAAATCCCAACACTGGCACTTTAACAACCTTAATTAGTTGTGTGACCTTGGGGTAGTCCCTTAACCCTTCTTTGCCTACATCATCTCATCTGTAACAGAGAAATAGTGATGCTTGTCCTGTCCACTTTGCTGGATGGTTGTGAGGATGGTGCTTTGCAAATGTTAGCATGCTAACTTGGGGCTTTAGCTTAGACCACAAGCTAGTCCAGCAAAGACCAGATTCCTTCTCATAGCCCCTTGCATTCAAATGGAAAAAAGAAACACATTTTCTTAAATGATACTGTTAAGTCATAGGCATTTGGCCTGGTACCAGAACAAATGTGATGTCCCTGATGATGGGAGAGTGAATATCTGGCAAGGCTCCCAGCCCTCCCCAAGATTGACAGGCAGTGTCTAAGGTAGGTACCTGAGAGCACCCAGCTCCAGGGCCCCCAAGGTCTTGGAATCTGGCTTGTGCCTGGGAGATGTGGGAATCAATAGTTGGGCTTGATCTCAGGTGCCATCAGTCATTCAGAACTTGGAGGCCCTTTTATCTGAGCAAAGAAGTTACAGGGAACCTGGTAAGGAAAGGGAGAGTCCAGCATTTCTCCAGATCCTGTGTCCTGGATGGGACACCTTTCACAGGGTCCCAGTTGATCTTCTCCTGGGGCTTTGCCCACTCTGAGGCAGCTGGCAGCTCAGTCTGCCACCATCTAATGGGATTTTCTTTCCCTCATTGATTTACAATCTTTGCATCAGGAGCTCCATATAAGACTCAGAAGATCCAGCCCCCAGCAGCTCTAGGTTATTGCTATTTTTAATCTAAGACAGACTCTACAGAGTGTTGGCTACTCACGCAAATTATCCAGATTTAAAACAGGGAAATCGTGAGATGCTTCCAGGCATCACAGATGAGCAGAGAGTTGGGGGGAGAGGAAGAACATGCACAGAAAAAAATGCACATTTTATTTAAATGAAAGGTACAAATGGAAGGAAATTCCAGTCCTTTGTGAGCCATCATGGCATCATCAACAGCTGTGCAAACATTTCCATACTGAAACAAGCTAATGTCCACCTGCTATCACAGTCAGGGTAGGAATGAGGTGCCAGAGGAGGATTTTAACTCAGGGCTTCTCATTCCCCAACCCAGGGCTCTGCCCACTGCACTTCCCAACCCTCACACACTCAGCTCTCCTCTCAGTGTGATGACTGTGCCCTTCCTCAGTGGGTTCATCTCCTTTGCTGATGCCAGCTCTGCCCAGTGGAGACAATTGGCTGACTTCCTTGGGGTCAAGTGTGGGCATTGCTTTCATAGACACAGATCGCACTTCTCCCCTACGAGTAAACAACCTTTGAGTGTTGCTGTATCTATAGAGTCCCTCCCCTGGTCACCATCCTGGTGATGAGCCTCTCCTGGCCCTTGGATAGCACACTCAATTTAGATTGGAACCCTCTCCATCTTGCACCAGACCTGACCATACATGTGCTCTGTGAGTACAGCCTTTAAGAAAATGGGCTCACCCAAAAGCCAGTGAGACATCAGTCTCCAAAAGGATATTTGAAAAAATAACCAGTAGTCTTACAGCATCAGGAGCACAAGGGTTAGCACAAGTGAAAATGAGCCCTTTGGTGGGGCCAGCAAATCTGATACATCTCCTAGACCGTAAGCTTGCCGAGGGCAGGGGCTCTGTTGTTCGCTGTGGTGCTATGGAAAAAACCCTGGAAGTGGACCTGGGCTCCACTCCTTACTACCTGTGTGATGCCGAGTAAACCACATTACCGCTCTGCCTCAGTTTCCCCATGTGTGTGATCGAGTGGTTTTTGTTGGTCTTTCCAGTTCTAAAGGCCATGCCCCACTAGTCTTGATGTGTCCACATCAGTGCCTAACACAGTGCCTTAGATTTAGTAGGGAGAGGGCTTGGGGAGGCACCTTAACCTGGGCTCTGGGAACTGGTTTTTAAAAATATTTTGACAACTGTATCTCAGTTCAATTGATTTCCTTTTCAGTCCTGTGTATTTTGTGTCACACATTTCAAAATACAATTCTGAGAAGGGTCTGTGGGCTCTCCAGCCTGACTGCTCCAGGGGCTCATGACACAAGCCAGGTGAAGAATCCCGGCCAAGAGGGTTTATCACTAAAGGTCATTTCAGCTCCAGATATGAGGGGCGACTTCAGCCCTGCCTGATGCTCTCCCCCATTCTTCCTGTTGCATGGTAGATCTGAGAGGGCTGTCAGGCAGCACCACCACCCTCATGGGGCTTATAGTCCAGGAGTATATGGGGCTGCCTCTGTGATGAGAGAGGGAGGGAGGAGGGAGGGAGAGAGAGAAAGAAAAACAGAAGAAGAGAGCGAAAGAGAGAGAGAGAAGAGAGAGACATAGAGAAAGAGAGAGAGAGAGAAGAGAGAGGAGAGTGAGACAGAGAGATGGAGAGACATGGATGAATGGATGGATGGATGAATGGATGGATGGATGGATGAATGGATGGATGGATGGATGGATGGATATGATGCATCAAAAAGATAGAAGACAGAGGCGTGGAGATGCAGATGGACAGCTGCAGACACACACAAAGGCTGGTGCATGGCTCAGCCAGACCCACAGCTGGCCTGTTCCCATTTCCTTGTTAAATGCTTAGGCTCACTGCCTGCCCTGATGTGGGGCTAAGGTTCCTTTCTGGCTCTAGGTCTTTGGATTCCAGGGTCCATCATGAAGTTTGAGTCTCAGCAACAACTCCCCAGGGAAGTAGTTCCTACAGGGATTATTATCTCTGTTTGACAGATGGGGAAACTGAGGCCCAGAGATCACTGTCCTTGGTCACGGAGCAGAGAAGTGTTGGAGCTGGGATTTGTCTTTGTTTATCTCCCTCTCCCTCTGTCTCCCTCTCTGCCTTTCTTCTCCCTCACTCTTTCCCACTCCCCCCCTTTTCTTTCTCTTCTAGGCTGAGCCTTCATTTCCAGGTAGCCCATGGAAGGCTTTCCTACATGGGAAGACCTGCTTGAACTGGGAAGCCCAGGGTTCTCTCTCCCTATGATGTCCATGGCACCTCTTTGGGGTCTTTGGGCTTCTGCCACCCAGGCTCAGAAGTGGGTGTAGGGTGGGTCAGGGTTCCTTACCCCTGTGTATTCGGCAAGTCCAGCCTGCAGGTTTGCCTACAGAAGGCAAGGATGCCCCCTTTGGGAACCCTTCTCTGATATCTTCCCGCCTTCCACACCTAATATGCCTCCTAACCTTTCTTCTTTCCAGGCCCTGCGATGAACACCACCCTGAGGTGAAGGCGGATGGCTATGTGAATGACCTGGCTGAAGCTGTGGACCTCATCTTGCAGTATGCCAGCAAATGACCTGAGCCTGCAGGGCCCTAGAACCTTCTAGGGCTCCCACTTGGCCTCTGGTCCTGCCCCCCATTCAGTCCCACAATCAGCCCCTCCCTAGCACAAGTCCAGGCAAGGCCCTTCCTTCTACCATAGCTCCAGACCCTCAGTTACCCCTGGACTCATGACCTGACCCCAGGGACACTGGCTCAGAGACTAACACCAAAACAAAGGAGATACACCTAAGGTCCGAGATTTCCCCTCCTCATAGGATCTGAAAAAACAGGGCTCCTTCTCCCCACCAGCTCTGTCTATGACTGTAACCCCAATGGTAAAGAGATTGCTGCTTCTCCTGGGCAGACTATTGGTTGATCTTTCCTGGGCCAAACCGGGGGTCTCCGGAGGCTTTCTGCAGGAGCTGTCCCTGAGGGATTCCACAGTGAGCCCTTCCCTCCCAACAGGTGCCCTGGAGTTCAGACCTGAAGGTTATTAGTCATTTCACCCTAGTGTTTCCTGACCCAAAATATTTCTGTTAACCATGATCAGAAAAAAAAACTCATGAAACCTGGGAGGACCCCCCATTGTAAGATGCCCTGTGGTCCCCCATCCTGTAACCATAGCCAGGGGAGGAATTTCCCTTCGGGCTCATGGGTTCCTGGGAGTATCCTGAGTCCAGCTATAGCTCTGGGGACTTCTCATTACCCAGGGCCTTACGTGTGAGTGCCTGGGGGCTGCCCTTCTTGACCCCCACCCCAGGCTGAGGCATGTGTCCTCTGCATGGTAACCAGACCTGTAGTCTTCAGGCCTTCCTACTTTTTCAGAGGCCTCCCAGACAGGGCTGGCCTGGCCTTCAGGGTGGCCGAGAGCAGTCCGGCTGCTGGGATGCAAGGCCCTGTGCCTGAGGAGTTGAGCTGTACTTAACCTTCACTGACCAAACCAGATGCCCTAATAATTCCACTTGTGAGTCTCGAAACAAGGCTGAATAAATAGCATCTCAAGCTTCCTTAAGGCTGTTTCTAAATTACTGTGGTGAAGAGTGTCGCTGTTGAGATGTGGAGGTGCCATTCCCAAACAGAAGGTGGCTTGGGGAAGGCAGGTCCCTGGCACCTGCTCGTGGAGTGGAAAGGCCCTAACAGGGAGGTCTTGGCTGCTGGCTGAAGTGACTGAGGCCTCAGAACAAAGGAATAAAACTTGGGAACTGTGAGCAGCCTTGGCCTGGGGGAGGCGTGGGGGGCATCCCCCCGAGCTGCATCCTTCATCTGGGGCTCCAGAAGGGGTGAGACCAGATCCCCAAGATCCATCAGGTGCCAGATCCTGGGGCCTCCTCCCCTCCCTGCCCATCATTTCGTAGATGAGGAAACAGCTCTAAAGGGCTCTGCTCACTTGCTCCAGGTCCCACCAAGGCTGGAAATGAGGCAAGGGTCTGTGTGCCCTCTTCTCTGAGGAAGAAGCCAGCAAGAAGCCAAGCAGCCCCTCTGGAAAGAAGCCAGACCTTGCCGGCCCTGCCTGCCGCCAGCCCCTGGGACTGAATTTGCTCCTAACCCAAGTCTCCAGTTTAAAAATAAACCAGCTGGACAATAATTTGATAGTTCTTTTTCCAAAATCAATTCAATTGCCACCGATAAATCTTGGGAGATGACTTCTAATGAAGAAGGCGAGGGCCCCGATAACAGGATTTCCTTCAGATGAAGGCAGGCAATGATAAAATATCGGAATCTGGAGCCTGAGGTCCCCAGACACCCGGGGCCAAGCAGACAACGGCTTTATGAATGGGGCCTCCAAAGTGCTGGCCAGTTACAGTTAGAAGAGGACCATTGCCTGTTAATGGATGGGAGGACACAATTCAACTCTTCTTCTCCCTCTCCATCTGTCTCTCTCTTTGTATCTCTCCCTCTCTTCTACCCCCTTCCCCTGTGTCTCTGTGTGTCTGTCTCTGTATCTTGCTCTCTTTCTCTGTCTCTCTCTCTCCTTCCCCTACGGTGTTGCTCACTCCTCCTGCCTCCTCCCTCCCTCTCTTCCCCTCTTTCTCTCCCTCTCTCCTCCTCCCTCCCTCCTTTCTCTTCCCACTATTCTTCTCTGGCTCTCTCTTGCTCTCTGATGGCATTTGCATCCACGTGAAAGTGGTACAGTTTGGCCTCTCAGACATAAAATATACAAATCATTTTTTTCTTTCTTGGGTTTCCTAATTGCAGCTTCTTCCTTACATACATGCCCACCAAGGCTGCCCCTTCCCCTTTGGCTCCTCCTCAGCAGGTCTTCCTATAGAAAGGGATCCCTTGGGCAGGGAATTAGCTGTGAAGAGAACCACAGCTGTTGAATGTTCATCACCCAGTTATTTTTCACTCATCAAGATCTTGCTTCCATAGTTTGGGCAGTCAGTAATCAGAGCTGAAGAGGCAGACATCAGCTCCAAATTCCTCATTTTACAGATGATGAAGCCAAGACCCAGGAGGGGAAAGCTCTTTACCCTGCATCTAGCTGGGCCAAGGCTTGGAGTGGCCACTCTGGACCTCTTCACTTGCAAGGCAGTTGCCTCTGCTGGGTGGCAGCTCAGTGGGAAGAGTCCTGGGGCCAATCCTGCCTCAGCTTGGTGACTTTGGGCTGATCTCTGCCCCTCTTTGGGCCTTAGATGCTCATCCCCTTCATCTGCTTTTTGGAATGGAAGAAGCCAGAAGGCATTGCATAGATGAGTCAATCAGAGGAACCAGATGACCAACCGTCCTGGTTCAAACCCATAAAAAGAAACTGCCAGATTGGTGAAGACAGGCCATTAATTGGGCAGAGGTCTGCAGCTGTCTGCTGGGAGGCACTGGTCTTGGGGACTCTCAGTTAAGCAGTACAGTGCTTCGGTTTCCCAGGACCTTTCTCTACTCAAAGGATAGACTTATTTCATCAATAAGCCAGTAAGCACTGGTTAAGCACTTTCCAGATGCCAGTCCTGGTGCCAGGCTCTGGCAGTTCCAGTATCAAGAAAGAAACAAGTTGTGCTGACTCCTTTCACTTATACCCCTCAGAAAGTATGACAGCTCCTGCCCTCAGGGAGCTTGTGGTCTAGCCTAACATATCTTGAGGGAAGTGCATGAGATTTGGGATCAAGCCTGATCCAAACTTCTTGGCTGACATCTCTAAATGCTGCAATGCACTAAAACAACCATTTAGCACACGTGCTCAGTGAGGGAGACACAGGTTCAGGGTAAGACATAGCCTCCCCCATCCCGGACAAGCCCCCAGCCTAGTAGGACAACAGCACACCAACTCATAAGCTTGCCACACAATAAAATGAGGTGGCTGGGCGATTCCGAAACGCTAAATTCTATGACCTTAGTAAGAAGGCAGTTCAGTAAACCATGTAGAATTTGAGGAACTGGGAATTTTGCACAGGAGAAGTTTTGTTTGCATTGTATACTTCCCATCATTCCCAGCCTGAAATGTCATAGGAAATGTATTCATAAATGGAGAAATGTAAGGTACCTCCATGGTCATCCAATACAACCTTTCACTTTATGGAAAGGGAAACAAGTCATGAGAGTCCAGCTGAACTTGGCCCAAGATCACATAGAGTGGTCAAGCAGAAATTTGAACCAGGGTCCTCTGACCCATATCCAGCTCTCTTTCTCCTGCACCAAGTATCTTCTGATGCCTCTGTCTTACATGAATTACTTCATTTCCCTTAGATTAGAAGTCATAAAAGAAGGTGTGAGACATCTGGGTTAATTACAAACAGCATTAGCTGTTGTTCCAATGTTTTTCAGTTGTGTCCAACTCTTCATGACCCCTCGAGGGTTTTCTTGGCAAAGATGCTGCAGTGGTTTGCCATTTCCTTCTCCAGCTCATTTTACAGATGAGGCACACCAGGTGAAGTGACTTCCCCAGAATCACACAGCTAGTAAGCGTTTGAGGTCAGATTTGAACTCAGGTCTTCCCAACTCTAGGACAGGCACTCTATCCACTGTGCCACCTAGCTGCACAATATGGTAGCTAATGGTGGCCATCGGATTGTAAGCTCTTTGAGGGCAGGGTCTGTCTTCTGCCTCTTTTTGTATCCCCATCACTTAGCACAGTGCCTGACACATAGTAGGCACTTACTTAATAAATACTGATTGATTGATCCATTGGTGGGTGAATTTTTTTTATCAAAATAAACCAAGACACTTGAATTGTTCCCTTGACCTATAGGAAGGGGCCTTGTTGCTCTGTCATGGTCAAGAATTCTGAAATCCCCTTATCCAAACATGGTCTATCAGCTTTCCATCTCTCCTATCTTCCCTTGCCAAACTCTGCTCTTTACCCACATCTTTGACCTCCAATCCCTTGACCTCAATTCTCTCCCAAACCATCTCCCCTGCACTAACCATTCTTGTCTTTCTCCCATTGTCACTTCTTGGTGAACCAAATGAACTCTACATTTCCTTCTGTCTTGAGTCCTTCACCCCCTTATCCTATCACCAATTATAACTATGATTACACCCAGTCAAGCCTCAGCCTTGGGTCAGTCCTGACAAATGGCCACTCACACACTTGTTGCTAAACAAAGGTGAAGAAAATCTCTCAGCCTTTCTGACTGGGTCTACTAGAAATGTTGTGTTATACAACCTCATTTGGGCCTTCACTCCTCCCAGTCCTTCAGGCCCACAACCTAGAGGTCACTCTGGATTCCTCACTATCTCTCACCACCGCCAGCCCATATCCAGTATGGTGCCAAGGTCTGGCCATTTCACTTCTGCAGCTTCTCTCCAAAACACTCCCTTCTCTCCTCTGATACAGCCCCACCCTAGTCCAGGCCCTCATCACCTCGTACTTGAAGCAATAGCTGCTGGGGATGGGGGTGGAGGTGGGGGACATCCTTCCCCAAATCTCTCTTCTTCTTTTCAGCCACCAAAGTGATTTTCTTAAAGCACAGGTCAGACCATGTCATCTTACTCAGTAAACTCCAGTGGCTTCCTATCACCTCCAGGAGCAAATACAAAGTTCTCTGGTATTCAAAGCCCTCCTCCATAACCTCCCCCCACCCAATCTGCACCCTTCCATATACACATTTCTCCCCAGGCCCCCTGCAAACTCTTCAGTCTGATGATACCGGCGTCCTTGCCTCCCACAGACAGGACTCTCCACCCCTTGGCTCCAGGCACTTTCTTGGGCTGCCCCCTGCCCCCCATGCCTGGAATACTCTCCCTCTTCATCTCTACCTGCTGACTCCCTGGTCTCTCTAGGCCCTAATTAAAATCCCCTACACAGAAGCCTTTCTCAGCTCTCAAGTTCAGTGCCTTCCCTCTGCTAATCATTTCCTACTTGTGCTGTATGTGGTTTGCTTGGTACATGTTTCAGCTTCCAACCTTCTCATTTAGCTGCACATTGTCTCCCCCATTAGACTGCAAGCTCCTTGAGGGCAGGAGCCTTTCTTTGTACCCTCAGTGCTTGGCACAGAGCAGGCACTTACTCAATGTTTGCTGACTACTGACTAAGGGTTCAGGTCCTAGACTCCAGGCTGTAGAGACCGCACTAGCATGGTCATTACCACAGAACACATCCCTGAGAGAGCCTCCCCTGTCTACACCAGCTACATCATTACTAACTCAGTGTGAGAGTTCTCAATCACGGGACCCAGGTTCAAATCTCAGCGTTTTCACTTTCTAGCTGTGTGGCCTTGAAGTTCCTGCCCCTCTCTGGGCCTCACTTTCCCCTTGTCTATACTGAGAGGGCTAGACTCAGTGGCCCTTGAGTCTCTCCCAACTCCAGGCCTGCAGCAATGTTCATCTGGACAGGGGAAGGGGCAGGAAATGAGCACCTACTGTGTGCCATGTTTCATGCAGGACCACACCTCACCTTCCCAAGCACTCAGCCCAGCAGAAGGGGGGAAAGTCTGCTTCTCCCTGCCCAGGGGACTCAGGCCTGGGTTTCCTGGCCCCTGCCCCAACCCATCAGGATGCACTTCCCTTTGGTAGGTCTCCATCCCTGGCTGCTATGTTCTCATTTTCTCTCTTCCCAACCCAGAGATGATGGAACCCAGCTGCAGCCCCTCCCCTCCTGGTCCTCTCCCTATTGGCCTTTCACAGACCCAACAGCAACATGATGTCACCCCGGCTGCTCCTCTGCTTTCTGTCTACTTCCTGCCCACTTGGGCCGCCACTCCCAGACCCCAAGGAGAAAAGAACAGCAGTTCTCTTTAAACCCTTGGAAGGGCTGTGAGGCAAGGAGGAAGCTCCTAGGAGAGATCAAAAACAATTGCTTCCACGCCTAGCCCTGTCTGTACACACCCTGGTGAAGTGTTGGCTAGCGCTCCATGGTTTCCCATACAACAAGCCCAAAAGGGCCACCTGGAGAGCCACCGAGGGACCCCTTTCAATAGCCAGCAAAAAGGCTGGAACAGCCTGCCCTAGAACCCTAGGACAGACTCTCTCTGCTTCCTGTCATTGGCTGCTGACTCCGGCGCCATCTTTCTCAGACCCAAGAATGCTCCTAATAAAAATGAGCAGAGAAGCTAACTCACTTGATGGTGTCCACGACTAACCTGTGTGGGAATAGAACCAGCCAGCTAACTCCTACAGGAAAATGGAAGGAAGACCTGAGTAAGGGGCTGTGGCAAGGTGCCAATGAGCCAAGATGATCCAGCGGACCCTCAATGGCTCATCTCCACCTCCCCAAGTGGAATACTCTTGGCGTGGGCTTCAGTCTCCTTCCTGTCAAAGGACGGGCTAGAATGGATGATCCGACGCTGACGTGATTTGTTTCTAATTTGCCATTGGGACACTGGGTCTCAGCAGATGGGTGGGAAACATATGCTTCAGAGGGAAAGGTGTGGTCTATATCTTCCCCCTCTTCTCCAGAATGTGTGCTAAGCCCCGATCTTGGGCATGGACCACTGAGGCCAATGGCAACAGGCGAGGTCATCCCAGCATGCCCTTCACTGTCCCCGCTGCCAAGGGCAACGATGAGAGCTGGGAGGCTCCCCTCCAGAGCAGGCTTGGGGTCTCCATTCCTGAAAGTTTCCTGTCTCTGTCTTGTTCAGAGAATTCTACATTCAGAGCTAGAAGCAACATGGGAAGTTAACTGTTCTAATCAATCAACAAGAGCTTCTCAGGCCTCTACCGTGTGCCGCAGGCTGGGTTAGGGTCTGGGCACTCAAAACCAAAATGGAAACAGTCCCTGCCCTCATTCTGCAACAGAGGCGAATGGGAGAAAAGGGGAGGGGAGGTGGCCAAGGTTACACAGCTAGGAAATGGCAGGTACCCTCCAGCCATAGGCTCCAATTTCCATCCTGGTCCTGACGGCGTCCTCTGGGATGGCCATTTTCTGCTCTCTTGCCTTGAATCCCTTCTAACTGCTTTTGTATCAGAGAGGCGGGTGGTCCTGGGGAAGGAGGGCTGGCTTCAAACCTACACACCAGGGTTCCAGTCCCAGGGCTAACACTTAGCAGCTTTTCATTTGTTCTGTCTGTATTTATACGTGTGCTCGCTGTCCTGTGGCTTCTTCTTTGTCTTTGTATCTTTAGGGACTGGCACACAGTAAGTAGGTGCTGATTAAAGGCTTGGTGATTGACTGACTGAAAGCAAGTCGCCTCCTCTTTCCGAGCCTCAGTCTCCTCAAATGTAAAAGGGGGTGATGTTCGCTGGGAAGAGTGAGCTGTGGCTTTCTCTGGCTCTCATGAAACTGGCCTGAGGGCCGTCTTGCCTTGTGGGGGTGACACCTCATTGTCTGACGTCAGAGGAAAAGTTGCACTGGTTTTGTTTCATAACTGGCCACACTGAGGAGTCGGCAGCTACTGTAACCTTCCTTCCGTTTCCCTGTGGTGTCTTCCAGCCCCAAGCCCCAGTGTCGGTCCCACTTCCAGGCTACCCAATGGCTTACAAATAACCCTGGGGTGACCAGTGTAGGAGGTCCTGCCTCCATTTTACAGAAGATGAACTGAGGTCCAGAGGGGGCCTGGGACGTGGCCAGTTCCTTGGCCTGTAGCGGTGTGGGGGGAGGGGGTGGCTTGGAAGAGTGGAGATGGAGACAGGATCAGCAGAAAGGGCTCAGATCCTACCTCTGATCTTGGCTGGCCAGCTCACCACGAGCAAAGTGCTTGACTTCCTGGGTTTCTGTCATGTGTCCCACCTAAGGGAGATCATGGCAGCCAGAGCACTGGTCACCTAGGACTGTTAGCCAGCAGGCACCTCACATCAGTGTCAGGAGCAGTCACAGTGGTCAGTTTCTCTTCCACTTCCCAGGAGCTCACAAGCTGCTGTTGGGGGACATGGGTGGGGACTACGGGGCTTCTCACCAGCAATGTTACACCAAGCATGGCCATTACATCGTTTCAGACAGGAAAAGCCTCCTCTCCTCTCTCCACCAAAGAATCAAAAGCTATATCAAAAGCTTGAGCCCAAATAGCAGGAGAGAATGGTAGGGAGGTCCATGAGATGCCTGGATTCTAGGTCTGATGCTGCTACTGGAAGCTACTGTGACCCTGGACAAGCAAATGGCCCTCTCCAAACCTCAGTTTTGAAAAATAGGGGTACTGAGTTTGAGTTTGATGCTCATCTAATAGGCAGGGAGGCAGAAAAGAAGGGAAGGAGGAAAGGAAGGGAGGAAGGAAGGAAGGAAGGGAGAGAGGGAAGGAAAAAAGGGAGGGAGGAAGGGAGGAAAAGAAGGGAGAAGGAAGGAACTGGGGGGGGGGGAATGATCCAATAAGGATTTGCCTACGATGTCTCTTAACCCTTAACAGCTATTACAGAATACCCCCTGTATTCACTGAACAGACTTTAGAGCACATATGATCTCCCTATGTGACTACTCCCTCCATCACCGCAAAGGGTGACCAGTTTCTTTCCCTGTGTGATTACTGATCATGTTCCTCCACAGAGGATCTTCATTGCACAGAAATCAGCTCTTGACTCTCCCACCTGCCCAAAAGTCTGAGTTTCTGAGGCCTTCTTAGCCTGGGCTTGGGTTCATGGAAGGCAAAAGCTTTGGGACTCATGGGTCTCTCACCACAGGGAAAAAAAGTGGAAAACCAGCTCATGCAAAAACAGTATGTAGCTTGGCCTTCGTGGGAGAGTCTCGCCCCAGACTGCTGGGCATAGTGATGTTCTCCAAGCCATTTCCCCCACCTTCTCCCCTCCACCCACCGCCATCAGCCCCCATTTTTGTTGTAGGCAGATGGAACACAGCCTGCCAAGCGTGGAGAGCGGTCAGTTTGTCTACAAGGAAGAGAGAAGCCCGGCTCTTCTACGAGGTGAGACCAGGAGATGACCAACAGACACCAGACACACAGAAGCAGGGTAGGGGGCCTGGGGGACTGAACTGGGAAGCTTTATTTACACAGTAAAAGTAACAAGCAGATTCCTGAGGGAGGGGCTGCTAATGCAGTCAAGTTGTCTGAGAGAGGCAAGTGGAGACTGTGGCAGCCACCTTCAGGCCACGTTGGTGAGCAGTCATTCCAACTCTCCGTGCGTGGGCTCTGTTTGAGCCCTGGGCCCGAGTGCCGTCTCCCTCCAGGTCTCCGTGGTTCTGGGTTTTCCCCTAAGGCTTTGTGGCCATCACACTTCTGGCAAGTCTTAAACACCAAAAACGTCCCGGTGCAGCAAAGCACCTCCCCACCCCTAAGAAAAGCCCACCTATTCTGCCATCCTGCTCCTTGGGACGTGTAACCGATACACTGAAAACTCGGTTTCATTTGCCAAATAGACTAGGCTAGAATGTGAAGAATCACAAATCTATTCCACAAATACTTGACTTGTGGGATTTTTTCCCTCCAATTTTGTTCCTAAAAAAGGGGGGGGGGGTGCTGTGGTTTTGACCAGTGCCAACACCAGCTTCAGGAGTTTGCCATGACTGTGAGAACACAGCAGATCAGGACTTCCTTATTAATCATGCGTGTGAACACAGAAGAGCATTCTCTTGGCTGGCTGTGCCCACCATCTAGAGCTAGTCTGGGGAGATCAGGTCCCAGACCGAGCCAAGCCAAGCTAAGCAGAGACCTTGTTTCATTTGGTAATGGCAGCCTGCCACGCTGTAGGACAGGACAACTCCCATGCCCATACCTGGGCAGGCCTTCCCCAAGTCAGAAAGTGTCCCCAGAGGGTGTGAAAGAGAAAGGGGACAAACCTCACCTGGGGGGTTTGGGGTGAGCCCTCCCCCACCCCAGCCTTTCTTTGTGTAAGTGGGTGTTCTCAACATGATGCTCCAATTTACAACAAACGCGTTTCCCAAAGCTGAGGCCCACGTGCAACTTCAGGATGGATTTTTTCCTTCTTTATTGTTACGTTTTCTTTTTATATATATATACAAATTCACAAAAGTTTACCAACTACAAAAATTTTGTTTGAAAAGTAAGGCTTTTGAAAACTGAAAATTGGTACAGAAATCCCAAACCAGGAATGCCCCTGTTGGCCCTGAAATCTCCATTTCTGTCACTGTGGTTTGGGGTCAAGTTGGTGGACCCCTGGCCAATGCCCAGGGCACCAGCTTTTTGAGTAAGGCAAAAGGGTTTGTTGTCATGTAAACTGGACATTCATGTGACCTCATTGGCAGGGTTAGTCTCCTCCTGCCTGGGGCCAGCCCCCTGGGGTGAAGCAGCCCTTTTTCAGAGCCTGTGTGTCTGTGTGTTCATGTGTAAGAAGCCCTTTGGAATTTCAAGTGAATGATATGTAAAGGAGATTATGCCTCTTTAACAGGGACCACCCCAAAAAAAACCCCCCCAAGTGGCCTTGAGGCCTGGTTCTCCCAAGCTCCCTTGGGTGCTTGGAGGTGGGCTCTCCAATCTCCAGCTCTCTACCTTGACAGGGAACCCCTGGCTGGTGGTATTTGGGATTTCTTTTTATGAGGAAGGGAACTCTGAGGATAGTGGTGAACCAGGGCCCCTCAAAGGGACTCTTGTCTCCACCACGTGAAATCCAAGTCCTTTCCCCAGTTTGGGAAGGAGCATGAAGGGAAAAGGAAGATTTGCCACTGGCCATGGCCACTTGCGTGCGGTCCCTGCAGCATCGCCAGTGGTGATGGGGCAGGGTGGGGCAGGGACTGGTCACCAGCTAAGGGAGCATCCACGTGCTATGGAGGGTGTCTGGAAGGGCTGGGACCAGTCCTGGGAGAGAGCATCCCCACAGACTGGCAGGTCCCCAGGCCACCCCCCCCCCCACCATGGAGTGCTTGATTCTATGTCAGCCCAGATTGGCAAAAACCTCTCTTGTGCCTTGGAAAACTCTACCCAGTCACTGATGCACCCACAAACCAGGGTCAGAGAATTCATTTTCCAATGTTTACTTTTCATCTCTTTAGAAAAAGGACAAAAATCAACCCTTTGTTACTTTTCAAGGCTGTGGGCACCATCAGTTAGACGGGGGCTGGGCTCTCAAGAATCCTCCCCAGGGTCAGGTACAGCCACTGGGCATCATCCCCTTGGCCTCAGCCCATGGATCTGAACCAAGTGTCACTTTGGCTCCACCAAAACACAACTGATGGACCAGCCCCGGCCACACCTCCCTCAGGAGGATGGGCTCCCTCATCTGAAGCACTTTAAAGTGTGGGGTTTGAGAAGAGGCCCCCAATTATGCCATGGGACATCCTGAAAGCAAGAAAGAGAGAGAGTAACCCCCACTGAGAGCTTTGAAACAGGGAGGGAGGGACCAGGATGTTCTCTGAAAGCCCTGGCCCTGGAATTAGGGAGGAAAGGGAGGAGGGGATGCGGCCTGGGCAGGACAGAGCAAACCTCAGTGCCAGACACTGCTCCTCATGCTCCCTTCTGAAGAAACCCTTTCATCAGCAGAGCACAAGAAAGTCTGGGCCATCGGCAACTGGGCATGCTCAGCTTCCTTGGGTTGAGTCTTTGATGCAACAGAGGATGTGGGTAGATGGGGCTGGGCCAGCACCCAGCCCTTGGCCCAGCAGGGAGCCACTCACTTCCCAGCCCTTCTGACTGATGGGGAAGCCGCCAGCAAGGCTAGAGAGAATGGCATCCGGGGGAACCTGTCACCCCAGCAAGGGGCTTGTGGCTTTTCCAGATGGCTACGTCCCACCCTGATGAGGAGGCGTCAGGTCATGGCAGTGCTCATCACCTTCATGGTACTATCACAGGCCAAATCCAGTGAGTGCTCAGGCCCCCCAGGCTCTCCCCCGCCAGAGACAAGGGCATTGCCAAGGCCCGGAGACAGCTTCCTTCTGTCAGTCAGTGCTGACCACTCCAAAGGCAGAGCTGGGAGACCCTGAGAAGCGGCTTCTGGGAGGAGCTGACCTCTCTCATGACCCCGATTCCAGGACGACATCGGGGACCCTCCCCCCTTGAAGGTGGAGGACTTGGCTGCCCGACCTCAATCCTTTAGCTTCCCGGCACTTCTCTGTGTGCCTTTGATAAACATAACAATCTTCTGTGCTTACATTGTGCCATTCCTCTGCAAATGGCCCTAAAGATGCCCAGACTCACCCTGACACCTGACAGGAGGGAACGGCCATTCTTTCTCTGAGGGGAACTGAGGATCGAGAGTGCCAGAGGGAAGGGGCATCAAGGGGGCCTGGGGCTCTTCTAGTCTTTTGTTAGACACCAACCCACCAGGCCTCTGCCATCCCTCCAGCTCTTCCCTGGGCAGAGCCACAGCTGCCAGCTCCTTGGGGTGCACCTCCACCCAGCCAAGGTCCCTTTAGAGTTAGTGACATGGAGCAAAAGGGCACCAGCGACTGCACGAGTTTCCCAGATTCAAGAGGAAAGAAAACCACCGGCACTTAATTGGGGACATGAGAGGAAGACGACCAGGAGTGAGGCTCAAAGCTACCTTCATCACAGGGAGGCAGGAAGGCAGAGTTTGGTCTGTTTGGGTTTAATGAGGAGAAAAGCCCTGCATCATCTGCCCACACTCAGTGACCTCACCCACTGGATGCTGAGGAGGGAGAGAGGGAAGGGGAGGAGCAGGAAGGATGAAGGAGAGGAGAGGGAAGAGCAAGGAGAATGAAGGGAGAGGAGGGGAAGGAGGAAGGATAGGGGAGAGGAGGAGCAGGGAGGGAGGTGAGCTGAAAGACTGAGTCCCACCCCCATCACTTACTAACTGTGTGGCCTTGGTCACCTGGCTTGGACACTTGGAGTGGGGGTCTCATTGCTCCCAGGCAGAACCTCTAGGAATCTGCTCATTTATAAAATAAGAATGAGCCCACTATGTGTATGCTGCGCGCCTGACAGCGGTCCTGAAAGGTCCAGGTAAAGCCCTTTAAAGGCACACAAGTTCTCATTCCTATAGTTAAGATAAGTCAGGTGAGATAAAGAGAGACAGAGACAGAGAGAGGGAAGGGAGGAGGGAGGGAGAGAGAGCAGGGCTTTTCCTGGGTGTGTCTGCTAGAAGGACTTGGGGACTAGAGCCGAGGGTGGGGAGGAAGCCCCCCAGGGGCAGGGGGCAGCAGGAAGGCCCCTGTGTGTGCAGGGGTAAGGATGGAGGGCTTGGGAGGGGGGTCAGAAGTGGGAAAGCTGACTCCCACCCACTGGCCAGGACTGACCCAGCCCTGGCTCCTGTGCCCAGCAGGGAAGGGTACTTGGCAAATTCACAATATGGAATTCTCCTCCTCAGTTTTATGGCTGAAGGAAAGCCTTCATTTAGACAAGGTGTGTGCCTCAACTGAGTCTGGGGCAGTCACGAAGAAAGGAAAACATGGTCCTATTTCCCCAAGTGCTCGAATGTCCTACCCTTGCCCAGTCAGCGCAGGCCACTCACCATCGAGGCACAGCTACCCAAGTCAGTCCCATGATCCCCTAGCACCCAGGGCTCCTACACTGGCGGGATGGACTCTTCCCATGGAAGACGGGCCTAGTGTTTGCTCTGGGGTCCTACCCTTCCCATAGCTGGGGGGCCCAAAGTAGCCAATGGCAGCTGGCTAAGGCTGTGGCTGCCACCCTTGGCTTGGTCAAACAAAAGGAAGAGAATCCCATCGGCACCATGGCATTTCCTGCCAGCACTGGCACCTGGCTCTGATTTTTCCTGGGGGCTCCCCACAAATCCCAGGTGGGACCTGAACAGAATCTCATGGAAAGCCTGACCTGGAGCCCCAGGGAGCCTCTGAAGTGCCTAGAAGTTCCTGCCACTGATCTCTAACTAGGGTCCAGTGCTTCCGAGGGTGCTGGCTGAGATGCTTCCTGACCCCCCATGGCCTATTCCAAGAGCTGGGAAACATGCGCAGTCTGGACACCCCAGGAGAAGAGCTGGCCCCCCCATTCAAGACCCCAGACCTCCAACTCGAGCTTTCTTCCCTTCCAGATTCTTACATTCATCCTGACCCAGCCATTCCTCCAGGGCCTGAGACACCCAGAACCTGATGGGGAGAGGCTGGGGGACACCCCTGGGCAGAGGGGGTGGTCACTCTTACTTTTCAAGTCTCATGAGAAAATGAACGAGCGGCTATATGGCTACAGTAGTGGGGCAAAACTCCAAGGCAGGAGATGCTGGGCATACCTGAAAACGTTTTGGCAAGGCTGCTCACTTTAGTCGCCTGCATGGCATTCACTCTGCTGGCCAAGGAGAGGTCAGAGAGAAGCATGGGGCCTGGACACGGCCAGGACCAGTCAGCAAGCAATTCCCAGAGGCCTAGGGAGGCATTCCAGGAGGGAGGTTCACTCCTCCGGGGCACAAAGGGGACACTTGGGAGGGAGGCCCAATGTGCCAACCCCCCATTGCTGCCCCAGGGGCTGAGCGCTCCCTGCTGGGTCCTGACCCCTGCTCCCAGGCCCATTCCCAAACCCAATGCAGACCATCAGGAAGTCATGGCTTTCGTCCTCCCCTAGTTGTTCTCTATCTGCTCAATGTCCAGTTCACCATCCAAAGGGAAGATGCTGGCCCCATCTGTCCCAGAGCTCCGCCAGGCCGAGGCCCGCTCCTCTTCCCGCCGGCCGTTCTCCTCATCCAGGAGGCCACAGTCCGACTCCTCAAAGGACAGATCCTCTTTGCTAAGTGTACATTCTTCGGTGGTGGTAGGAGGGTCTGGGCCAGGGGTCCCCACAGGCTCCCTGCCTTCTGTGCTGGTGGAGGCAGAGAGCAAGGCTGTCCAGGACTTGGGGTTATTCGTGTTGGTGGCAAAAGGGCTCTGCTGACGGCGGTCGTCCACCATGGTGCTAAGGCAGCTGAGGCTGTTGAAGGTTTGACAATTCTGCAAAAAAACAAAAAAAAGAAAAAGAAACACAGGTAGCCAAAGAGTAGATCACATCACCATGGGAAGCAAGAAGGGTGATGTGCATGAGCCACTCGGCCAGCTGGGGAGAGGGGATGCTGTGGGCACCAGCCAGGTTTGATCCTGGATATGCATCAACAGATGGCTCCGGGGAGGCCGGGCCTGCTCATAGCCTCCATCCACACCCGAGGAGCAACAACACCCTGGTTCCTGCCTTACCCAGTGTCCACTAATCCTCACAGACCTGACCTGCTGTCACACAAGTATGGCATGGCCCTCTGCAGAATTAACCTAGTGCTAAAGCTAAGCTCCGGGGCTGGCCTGGAGACCTACCAATCAATCCATCAATCAGTCAATTGACAAACATTCACTGGACTCCCTCTCCTGACCAGAGCAGGCATGCTAGGCTCTGGGACACAGGGCTGATTAAACAGTCCCTGCCCAGGTAGGGCAGGCCTGGGAGACACAGCATGGCATGGACATGGATATAAAAAGAAATAAAGTTACTTTGGGGGAGAAGGCGGATAGGGAAAGGCTTCATTGCAACAACTGAACCTCAATCCTCATCTGTGAAATGGGGGAGCACACTAGCCCACCCCAGGCTGGTCATTCTTGGGAGGCCCAAGTGAAATTCCACACAGGAAGGCACCTGACGTGAGGGATGGACGAACATCAGCCTATAAGAAGCTGGTGCTTCTCAGATGGAGCTGCATGTGTTTTCTACTCAAGTCCCATGACCGGTGGAGGACAGCCGGTCTGTGCTCCTGAGAACGACTTTCCCGTCTGACCAAAGCGAGGGCCACTGGCCCAGCAGCTGACTCCTCAGCCGGGAGCGGCCCCATCCCTTCTTTTCTGTACAGAGGCAGCCCGGCAGGCAGGAGGGGGATGGGTCTTCCCATCCTTTCTCTTCCCTTCAGCATCTGCCCCGAAGGAACAAAACCATCCCTGTCCACCTTGGGCCAAGGATCCTGCCCAACCATGGACCCCAGCAGTCTCTGGGGACCAGCAGACCCAGAGGGAAAGATGGGGACTCTTTCTGGTGGGGGGAGCCTCTGACCTCAGCTAACTCACTCCCCACTCCTCAAATGCAGAAACGCCCTTTTGCACTATCCACCCAAGAAGGGCAGGCCTTGCAACCTGACAAAGTGGTTTGGGGGGCAGGGGCTAAAAAGAAGCCACAAGTAGGCCTAAAGCCTATAAATCAGCTCTCTAAAACCCAATGTCTGTGCAAAGAAGGAATGAGAAAAAAGAAAGTAGCAGAAATGTGAAATGTGGGTCAGCCCTCCCAGGAAGTGCACCCACCTCGGGTGCCCTCTGGCAAGCCCTGGGTAAGCCTGGCAGGCGAGGGGCACACATGAGCACCTTGGCCCGAGCCTTGGGCCCAGCTGTGCTGACCCAGCTCAGGACCCTGCCTGAGGCCAGACTCCGGCTGGACCAGAACGGGCTAAGAGTGCCTCACCCAGCCCATGGGCACACTCTCTCCTGGCCAAGGGAAAAAACGTGGCGTGCAAAGCTTCCCCTCCCCAGAGCTTCCTGCTGGGACAGTTTTCTTGGAAATCTGTAAGACCTTCTAAGCAAAGCCTCCCTGGAGACGGCTAACTGGGCCTTCCATTTCCTGGCTGGACTCTTCGGGCTCGGCCTTGTAAAGGAAATTCCTCACACCTCAGACAGGGACTCTGAGTGGGTTGGTTGACAGCAAACGTGAGCAAACCCCATCCTAGCAAGGGGACGGGGAGCCAGCCTTCTGCCAGGGAAAACCGGTGCATTCCAAGCCAAGGTCAGTTCTGAGGATCAGAGCTCAATGTGCTGAGGCCTCTGAGCGGCACAGCACGGACCCTGAGCTCACTCTCCAAGCAGCAGATTCTAGAAGGCGACATCCCACGTGCTACGCTGACCTGAACGTCCTTCGCTGAGGGAGGGCTCTGGATCCCGGGTGGAAATCCCAGACAGCTCTGGGGCTGCAGGCCCACCCGCCTTCTCTCTTGGCCTCAGAAGGACGGCTCATATTTTCCCTCCACCTCACATGGTTGTAATGAGGGAAACACTTTGAGAAGAGTCATGAGAAGGTGGGCTCTGCTGATGGGGGCCATAATGCTGATGATGAAGAATAAACCACCAGACCAAGGGGAAGTGACTGAAAGAAGCTTTGGGGAAAGGAGCGGAGGGAGAAGGGGACTGTCTTGGAAAGTTGGGAATAAAAATACTCAAATGAGAGGGTTATGAAAAAGGAAGAAATGAGCTGTGCAGAATCTTGAAGCCCACAGCAGGTGGGGCTGGATGGAGAGCCGGGCAGACAGAGAGCTGGGCAGACGGGGCCATGGAGGCCGGGCAGACAAAGAGCCGGGCAGACGGGGCCATGGAGGCCGGGCAGACAGAGAGCAGAGCTGGGCAGATGGGGCCATGGAGGCCGGGCAGACAGAGAGCAGAGAGCTGGGTAGATGGGGCCATGGAGGCCGGGCAGACAGAGAGCCGGGCAGACGGGGCCACGGAGGCCGGGCAGACAGAGAGCCGGGCAGACGGGGCCATGGAGGCCGGGCAGACAGAGAGCACAGAGCTAGGTAGATGGGGCCATGGAGGCCGGGCAGACAGAGAGCAGAGAGCTAGGTAGATGGGGCCATGGAGGACGGGCAGACAGAAAGCCGGGCAGACGGGGCCATGGAGGCCGGGCAGACAGAGAGCAGAGCTGGGCAGATGGGGCCATGGAGGCCGGGCAGACAGAGAGCAGAGAGCTGGGTAGATGGGGCCATGGAGGCCGGGCAGACAAAGAGCAGAGCTGGGCAGATGGGGCCATGGAGGCCAGGCAGACAGGGAGCAGAGAGCCAGACAGACCAGCCCTAGAATCGGAAGACTCACGTTCACATCCCTGCCCTGCTTCTCATGACTTCAGATCCTTCCCCTGTAAAAGGGCTGCACCAGGGGCCTCTGATGTACTTTGGGCTCTTTATCTATGGTCCTATAAACCACCTGTGAGGGAGCGGCTGTTATCATCTCCCTTTAAGGACAAGGACCCTTGCCCAGGGTCACAGAGGTCATTAGTATCTGGGGTGAGACTTGATGGCTGAACATTCTGACTCCAAGGCTGGAGTTCTACTCACTGCCCCACACTGTCTCTATCACAGGACCTTTTAACGTTTTAGTACGCACACCCCTTCTGCACTCTGGTGAAGCCCACAGACCCCTTCTCAGAACAATGTTTTTAAATGCATAAAACAAAATGCAGGCATTTAAAAGAGATCAATGACGTTGCCACCCAAGTTCCTGGACCCCTGAAAGCCACCCACAGGGACCGGGGACATCAGGGGCGGAAGCCCCCCACTAAGAAAAGGCAAGCAAGGTTTGTCATCGGCACTCTCTCCCTGGGACGAGACACTATCCCCACAGCTGCACGTCCACATTTCTCAAAGTCAATGTCACCCTGAAAATGCTGTCATCAGAGCTGGGAAAACGAAAGCCTGCTGCCTTCATTGATGGCTGTCTGGCATAAAGCATCCTGGCTGAAAACGCAGCATGGAAAAGCAAGGCTTGCTTTCCTTCCTTGGTCCATGACTTCCCTGGACAATCTCAGTCACCTCTCTTCCCCATCGTTCTACTTGACTGTCCTCACAGCCTCTGGGGCAGCCCAGGCTCATCTTCGACCCCCACCCCCCATGCAGACAGGCTCACTGTCCCTCCCTCTGGCGCACCTCTCCTTCAACGCCCTTCCTCACGCTCAGCTGCTCCCCAGGTACAGCCCCCACGCCTCTCTCCCTCTCCACTCCACAGTGGTGCCAAGTAACACTCCTACAGTTGGGGCCCCCCACCAAAGCTGCTCCCCATGCCTGTGATGCCCCCTTCCTCATCGCCGCCTTTCAGAAATCCCATTTCCCTTCCAGGCTCAGCTCGAGCAGCATTTCCTGCAAGAGGACTGTCCTGATGCCACCCCATGCCCACCCCTCAAAGCATTATGTTTTTGCTCTGAAAATATTTTGTGTCTGTTTGTGTGGACGCAGGCCACTTCCCCTGCTAGAGTGTAAGTGCCCTGAGGGCAGGGGCCTGGCAGAGGGGGCTGATATGGCTAATGTGCATCCTCATCAATTATCTCAGACCACAAAAAGGCCTTCATTCTCTGCTCAGTAGCAGTGTCCAGCCTCAACAGCATTCACAAGCTCCTGGATATGGAGTCCCAGCTTTCCCTCCACCAGGTAGTTAGAAGGAGACGACATCATACATTGTGACCATGCACTGCCTCAAAGGGGGGAAAGGGACCATAGAGAGATTAGCCGTCATCACGGCTATTATTCAGAGGGCAAGGGTGACGTCCTATCTGCTCTGGGGACCAGACTGCACTCTGCAAACAGAAGGAACTTCACGTGTGCTGGATAAAGGGCTCTGGATTCTCATGCCAACTCCACCCTGGGGCCAGGCACAGATCTGTGTTGACATGAGAAGAGAATCTAAATTCATAAATAAGATACTCTGCTCAGGCCACTAGCAATGCCCAGAATCAGGGTCTTGCTGGCCTGAACAAGTGGGTGGCTTCCTGGCTCCCCAACAGCTCCCTAGCTGAGCTCCAGCCAGGTCAGGAGAACCCCCTTCTCCTTCCTGGGGGCCCCCAGATTTGGAGGTCACCCCTACAGGCCGAGCTTTCTGACCCCAAGCCTCTTGAGTGGTGTCACCTAGCAATCTTCTCCCCAATTACACTAAATGTGCATTTTCTTCTTTCCAAAAGGGAATATCACCTAAATGAAAGACACTAACAGGGCTAGAAACAGCAAATTCAGGGAGAAATGCCACTCGCCTCCAGACGCGAAAGTGAACCCTTTCACTGGGGACCTCAAGATTTCATCCTGTTAACCAAATGATCTCTAAAGATACCAATCAATGAATTTAGCCAGGTGGAGTGGTCGGGGCCCCCCCAGAACCTGGTGCCACACCCCAAATCCCTAAAAACGTTTGTGGAGGCACTGATCAGAACAGCCAATTTATCGCATCTGCAGAAGCTGCGCCTTCATGAGGGTCTTACAAACGCTCGGGGATCCTGCTCTATCTCAACTGAATTACTGAGTGGCTCTTGGCTTCCACCCCCTGGGGGGATGGAAGGTCCATGGAGGCAGGGACCATGCGTCTTGTCTCTGTGTCTCCAGCACGCATATGGTGTCTGGGGCATAATACCTGTTTCATACATCAGTCTACGCACATTCATTAAGCGCTTACTGAGGGCCAGGTACTGCGGCCAGAGACATTCTCTCAAGGAGCTTCCTTTCTAATGGGGGAGATGACATGTAAACAATCTGGCACATGAACAATAGAGAGAAGATGGTCCAGGGGCTGGGGAAAGCCTCCTGGTGGGTAAGGAGGAAAGGAACGCCGGAGAAAACGCCCGGAGTCTGGAGATGGAGAGTTAGGCAAGAGGACCAGCCAGGAGGACCGAAGAGATGATATGGAGGGAGCTGAGTGCAAAGAGCTTGGTGAGGTGGGAAGGGCTTTCGATGCCCAGCAGGATTTTGATGAAGTTTATTGAATGGGGATAGGGGTGTCAGTCGATAAACAGTCACGAAGCACTTACTGTGTGCCAGCTAAGCTCTGGGCATACCAGAAAGGTGACAGGCAGTCCCTGCCCTCAGGGAGCTCACAGTCTAATGGGGAGACCATGCCAACGACTGGGTACAAACAAGCTAAAGAGGGAAGGGGGGAGATTTGGAAATAACCACCAGAGGGCAGACACTGGCATTGAGGGGAGGTCAGGAAAGACTTCCGGGAGGAGGTGGGCTTTAGGAAAATCCTTTGGCGATGGAAGGAGGGTTCTCCTCCTCAATGTGTGCTGGTTGCTGTTGAATGGAATGCTACAGGAAAACGGAGATTCCTTGCTTTCTGAGAGGCATAACTTTCTAGGAATCTTCCAATTAGAATTTGGTGAGGCCAGAATGCCAGAGCAGCAAGGGACTGTAAGGGGGCCCCTCGTCCAATTCCTTCATTTTGCAAATGAGGAAACACTTGGAGAGGGGAAGTAATTGGTCAGTGGCACCACAGTCAGTGGGCTGGACAGCCTTATCAAGCTCCTTCTGCCTGATGTCCCAGCTCCGAGGCAGCTCCCAGGAAGCCAGACGTTCTCAGGTCTCCCAGGCGTTTGGGGCCATGCCAGTGGATGACCTGGTTTTTTCCACTTCGCCAATGGTCGTTTTGCTTTCAGGAAGAGGGAACTTCAGTCTTGTTCCCTTTCCCTGGGGAATGGTTCAGACCTCTAGACTTGGCACCCAAGCTGGATCTGGCTCTCATGTCTTTTTTCTGGGTCCTTTCCACAGAGGCCCCCAGAGCCTGATCCGGTGGACCCCTGGCTGCCTCCCTCCTGCCTTTGTCTTCTTTTTGATGGCCTCGAACATTTCTGCAAGCACGCAGTCAAACCTGCTGTACTCTGAATTTCTCCCGGGGAACTCTGCTACTCAAGCCCATGTCATAAAAACAGATTGATCTTGCCAGCCTGAGTGGAGGAGATGGGCTGATAGTGCCTTGGTTACTGTATAACACTTATCAACCAAGGCTTAACCAAGGAAGAAACTCAATGGCCTTTGCATGGGAGAAGTGAAACACCGGGCGTAAACTCTGACCTTGCTGTAGAGAGCAAATCGAGAGAAGCCTGAAAGCTGGAATAAGATTTTCCTTGAATGTGCTCCTATGACCTTGGCATGGAGATTGCTGGGGGAAGATAAAAGACAGTCACATGAAAACTCCCCATCTGCTGCCATGCCCTATCTGTACCACAAGGGACGGTGCCCTGCTAATCCCATAAACTTTGGAATGAGCCATGTCCCAGTGGTATCTTTCTGTGGGACAAAGGATATCTCTAAGAGACAAACCGGGTGTTACCTGGCCAGGAAGTCACTGCCCTGACCCTTTCTAGTCATCTGGTGTCTGCTCAAACACAGGGCTATCTGGGTGTGGGAGCAGAGACCAGCCCAAAGGCACCCCGACAAACTCTTGTCTCTGGCTCTCTGGCACCAAAGTGTCTAATGGCACTGATGAGTCTTACGGTCACCATGGGCCAAAGAAGGAGGCTCTCCCTCCCTACTGTGTGCCAGGCACAGCACTGGGCACCAGCCAGTACTTCATAAGTGCTTACAGACTGCCTGAGACTTTGGTCTCCAGAGGCCAGGGACAGAAAGCCCCCAGACCTAGGAAGGTCAGTTCAGGGGTCCATAGGTCTGGCCCAGGAAGCCTTTGTTCTTTGCAGTGTTGTGCCCAGACTGGTACCATTGCTGAGCCAACCATTAAAAGGACATACCACAATGCCCAGCAACCACAGGTGCGTCTGCTGACTCCACAGGGCCCCTGCTGCTCTTTCACAATCAAAAATAAACACTGTGTCTCTGTGGTTGGCATTCCAGCAAGAATGCCAGCCAGAAAGGGGTGAAGGAGGGATGGCACCTCTCTCTCCTCCTGTGTCTTCTCTCATGAATAGAATTCTTCACATCAGCAAAGCCAAGGTACACAACCTTCTGGCACAAGACCAGGGTGGACCCAGGAGACCCAGCAGCTCCAGGAGGCTCCCGTGGAAGTGTTCAGGCCTGAGGAGGGTCCTGGGCCACACTGCCAGCAAGGACGCTTTCTGGACACAACTCCTGCTGCTGCCCCTTTGGGACAATGCGGATCTCCATCTCACAGGACAGCAAGGGGTCTCAGAGATCTTAGAGAGCCTGGCCTCCTCATTTGGTGGGGGGTGGGAGGGAAACTGAGGCTGAGAGCCAGAGCTGACACGGGCAGGCCTCTGGTGCCTGTCAAGGCTGTTGGGTCAGCCCTCCAAGCTGCAGCCAGAATCTCCTCCAACAGAGATGTGAGTGTTCTGCCTGAAGACAAGGAAGGTGCAGCCAGCCGTCCATGCCTCGTGCAGCCGGAGGCACCTACCTCCTTCCTACGATACTGTGCATTTATGTGTGAGGGGACCTGTCTACAGGTCACTGCCTTTGATAGCCTGAGGCAAGAGGGACCCAGGGGCCGAACCATTTATCTGGTGCCCGTTCGCACCTCCCTCAGTGCCCAACTTCTACCACAAGGGCTCTTCTGAGGTCAGCCCTCATTCTTTCTGACTTTCCTTCCAGATTCATTAGTGGTGATGGAGTAAACGTAGGCTCTAAAAAGAAGCGTACGGTTCATTGGTGCTTCATACAGACGTGAGGACCACTGCCCCCTCTCCGCCCCAGAGCCAAGTTCCTGCACTCAGTACTCAGCACCGTCCGCGAAAACATCAGGAGAGCCAAACCACCCCAGTTGGCAATTGGTACCACACATCTGCCAAGCATCTGGACGTGGGATGTAAAAACGCTCTGGCCTTTTTATAGGGCTATTAGGCCTTTTACAGAGTCAGAAGGGGGCGGGAAATTCCCTGGAAAACATTTCCCTTATTGTGAGGTGGTTATAATGGCCATTTCAGGGTTTGATTTAGGGGCCTGGATTTAAAGAGAACACTGTCTTGCTTTACGGGGGACCCGAAGCAGAGCTGGGAGCTTTCTTTGTGTTTCCGACTCAAGGCTCTGCAAGAGCGGGGCCACTTTCTACAATGAGCTTGTTTCAAAAAATGTGAGCCCCCCAACACAGCTGCTCCTCTGTCCCTGGCTCAAGATCAGGCGAAGGAAGGATGTGGCTAGTCCAGTCCTGGGTCTGGCCAGCTTCTTGGTGCCACACATCACGGATGTAGCAACCGGCTGGGGAGGAACATCTTGGCCAGGATATGTGTGTGTGTGTGTGTGTGTGTGTGTGTGTGTGTGTGCGCGTGTGAAAAAGTGTGAATTGTGAGTGTGTATGTCTGTGTGTGTTCCGGAGTGTGTGAGTGTATAAGTCAGTGGTTCTCAACCTTCCTAATGCCACAACCCTTTAATACAGTTCCTCATGTTGTGGTGACCCCCAACCATAAAATTATTTTCATTGCTATTTCACAACCATAATTTTGTTACTGTTATGAATCGTAATGTAAATATCTGATATGCAGGATGTATTTAAATTGAACATAACTCACAGGATGAGAACCGCTGGTATAAGTGTTTGAATGTGTGAGAATATGTAGGTGCAGATAAGTGTGTGAATATAAGTATGTGAATGTGTGTATGTGTGAAAGTGTGACTTGTGAGAATGTGTGTGTGTAAACGTGTTTGACAGAGACTGAATGTGTGTAGGAGCTGCCACGGCCCTTGCTGGCCACGACTACTGGCTGGGATTCATTCTCACTTAACTACCTTGACTTTGTCTCCACTGAATTCCAGGGAAATTCATGGCACCAAGTCCTTGGGTTCTACTTTGCATGCATGTCCTGGTGCCATAAAGCCCAGTGACTTTGGACAATTCACGGCAGCTCCCAGAGCCTTAGCCAGCCCTTTCTGTATAATGAAGGCCTTCAACTCCATCTGGACCTTGTACAACCTGGGGAGGAACACAGGGGATTCCCAAGGGAGTTCCAAATTCCACATGAGATCCATGAGGCCGAATGCTGGGTCTTCTCTTAGTAATTCCTGCTGCCCTATAGAAAATACAAGACCTAAATCTTAACTCCTCTTCACTTCCAAGAGGAAGTTATTCCCCAAACCCCAGGGGTTCACAAGTCAGACTCTGAAAAATGCCTTCCTCTTGATCCAGCTCATAAAGACAGGTCCTGAGAGCAGAAGGCTGCAGGACCAGGCTGGCTGCTGTCCAGTTTTCTTTCTGCAAAATTCCCTCTTGAATCTGTCTTACTTCATGGTTCAGAGAAGAGTCCTACTCCTGGAAAGGCAGAGAGAGCACAGCCCAGGGCTGGGGAGCCCCGAGTTCTAGCCCAGAGCCAGCCAAGGCATGCTGGGGCAAAGAAATTACTCCTATTTCTTCCTCTGTCCAGTGACCGGCTGACCTCTCTCTTTCTCTGTGGGCCCTGCACACTTGGGGCCACCATCCACCCCAGCACGATAGTGAGGGAGTGATCCCAGGTGCCCAGGACTGGGGGAAGGGTCAGAGAGGATGGGCAACAAGAGTCCCGGGTTCCAATATAGGTCCTGTCTGGTGGCCTCACATTCACCCACTCTTTGGCAGAAAGTCCTTAAAACGAACAACAGCTGTGGTAGAGAATGCTGGTGTCCTGTGAAGGAGGAAGCTCCCAGCATACACACTGGGCTGAAAGGACAGGCCTCATCTTTCTGAGCCAACAAAGACATCCTTCTTCTGAGAAGGCTGCCTTTCCATCTTTAACTCACTGGCATGCCTGGGCACGCCTGGGCACCACAACTGTCCACAAGCTATTCTGTGCCCATGTGCCTGTCATCGCATTCTTGGGCACGGACTGTGCCAGCTGGCCCGGGCACCATCCCCACTCCACCCAGGCCACAATCCCACTGGAATGTCAGCTAAGAGGGGCCCAGGGCCTGTGTCAGGTCCCTAGTGAGACACCGGGACCAAGTGTGGAGGAAAGGGGAATGAAAGCTTGCCCCAGCCCAGCATAGTGGGACATCATGATGGTACCCAGAGGTGGACGCTGCATGGTCCTGTGTGCTGGCCATGTGTACTGTGCTGGGCAGGTCAAGGGTTACACTGTGGATCCAGAACGGCCTTCTGGACCAAGTCGGCACTTCGCAACGTGGAACCTTATTTCTACTCATTTCATGGGGTCCCTCCTGTCTCCCCAATCAGCCTAGAAGTTCCCTGAAGCAGTGATGAGGTTTTTGCCTCACAGCCTCAGCTGGAGGGCCTAGCACAATGCTGGGCACAGTAGGGGGAGGAGGATGACCCCAAGGATTTAGGGCTAGAAGAGAGCTTAGCGATCACCAAGTTCACTCCCTTCACTTTGAAAGACTCATCTGGCAGGGACCTATGACACCATCTCATCTAAGATGAGGAACCTGAGACCCAGAGGATTTACCCAAGGTCACACAGGGAGTGAAGGGTAGATTTAAACCAAGGTCTCCCTAACTCTGAGCCAAGCCCCTTCAATAATGACTGTTTCCTTGGTGGCTTCCCTGCCTTAGGAGGGAAACCTGCACAAGGCAGGGCACAATGCTTCCTGAACATGGGGTGGTGGCCCTCTTTCTTACTCTGATAAGACCCTGCCCCCAGCACCTTCACACCAGTCCTAGGAGATACTGAAGCCCAGAGGATAGAGAGCTGTGGCTAACCACCACAGGAAGCTTTCCAAAGTGTGTTTTGGATCCCAATCGTGTAGCTCACTTTGGGCCAGCTGGTGGCTAGATCAGGTTAACTGGTTAACTCAACTCTTCCGAGTGCACACCTCAACACATCTGGGAGTTTCTTGCCAGGTCCATTTTCCCCTTTTGTTCACTGCATTTCAAATATGTGCAGGATATACAAACCCAGCACACACGTCCTCAGTCCCCTGCAGAACTGGAAGTTCACAGACTGGTCTTGTCACCAGATGCCCTCCAGTTGCCATCAGGTTGAGCATCCAGAACCCTGAGCTAACCACCAATGGTCTGATAGCTAGCCTCAGGCAGACCACCTGGAAGCCGAGGAATGCCAGTCACTTGGAGAACGCTCCAGAATCTCCCTGCTGACATTTTCCTAACTGCCCCTTCTGATGCCCATGAAGTCTTTCCTGCAAGGTTGGAAGCCAGGGGCAAAGGGCTCGAATGCACCAACTTGGAGTGGCTTTGGTGCCCACATACAAACACTCTGTCTTCCCCCTGCCAGGTGGGGGGTGGTGATTTTTGGTAGAAGGTGACATAATACCTCTCCCACCTCCTCGGCTATGAGCACCTCCTGGTAGCACTCAACACACAGCTGATCCAAATCACCAAAAATGACTCAAACAGAGCACTAGGTGCAAGGAAGGTATCCTGCTGTGATCCTACTCAGGGCCAGCCTTGGCTTAGGGGGAAGGAGCTACAACTCAAAGAGACCCAGAGGAATGCTCATTGGCACCTCCAAGCCCAACATTCCTCTGTGCACAAAAACCTGACCTGGAGGAGAGGCCCCTGCAATGTGGGCGCCTGAGGGGCAGGAGCCTTAAAGGCCCACCTGGCCACCCACCTCAACCCACACTGACCGAGGTCTCAGCTTCACTCAACATCTCACCTGTTATAAGGTAACTCAACCTGATGCCCAAAGGGAAGAAAAGGAAGGAAGAGCAAGTACAGGCTCAGTGCCTCAAGTCTCCATAGCTCACCCGACCAAGAGCCACCTGTTTCTAAATGTGGGGCGTGGCTGCTGTCTCCTTTGGAGTCCACAGATCAGCTGGGGAGCCAGACAAGGGAGATTCTGAAAGACAAACCCATGAGCTCCTGCCCGGAGCCCCCAGGCAACACTCCTGCCACAGATGACAGAGGAATGCCAAAGCAAGCCCGCTAGTGGCAGGACAAGATGGCAGTGCTGGCCTGGGAGCCAACTTCCAGGGAATGAGGAGTCAGGGCAGGGGAAGAGAAGGGGAGGAAAGCGCCAACCCAGAAGGCGGCCAGAAAGCAGCCTGAGCGGAAGGAGACCTGTCTGTGCAGCGGAGCTTTCGGCAGGGAGAGTCAGGCCCCCAGGGCCGGCTGACATTTCTTTCCATCCGTGAGCCCATCGACAATGAACATCCCTCTCCTTCCTCTATACACAAAGTTCCCATGTGCACACACACGCACACACACACACACACACACCCCTCCATCTCTTACTTGCCCCATTCTGAATCATTCCAAGGTGCTCTAGACTCCTACCCTGACACACGGCGATGGAGTCACTTTTACACCCGACCTCCAGATTGCCCTCCCACTTCCAGATGTGAGCTGTGTCTGAGGGCACACAGAGCAAAGGTGAGAAGCAAGGCCAATGGGCAACGTGCAGAATTCAAGCCGGGGCCTTTCAGGAAACAGGGCAGGGGGTGGGCCACAGGTGGGGGACCTGGGCACCCAACAACACTGAGGGCCTGAATCTGACAATGAAGCTCATTTCTGTTTTTGTGAGATTTCCAACAGTCGCCAGACAACCTGGGCTCAGTGACCCTGACGTAGCCACTTTGCATCCAATCAGGAGGAAGACAAAGAGGGCCCCTTGCCCCTCCCCGAGGCTGCCTTTTGGCTAAAGAGGGCAGCTGACCTGTTGATTCTGGACCCACGGGGGAAGGGAACAAGGAGATGGCAGAGCAGAGGGACAAGAGGTCATCTGGCCCAACACAACCCTGGGGTCTTACACCACCATGGACGTCCTCCACCACTGAGGGCCTCTGTGGAGGCACCTGGGAGAAAATGTGGCCAAGAAACAGGAAGGAGGGGGGAGTCCCCTCCCCTCAGGCTGTCTACACGGCCTGGTCAGGGACTCACTGCTATTGCCTGGGGCTGGAAAACCTGAGGACCTTCTAAGGACCATCAGGATTTCCAGCCTCTGCCTCCTGGCCTTTGGGTGACACTGACCTGGGGAGTCAGCAGGCTGCCTGCAGCCAATGGGCAGTCTGAAGAATTGGAGGAAGGGGTGTTAGGGGCATCCACACTCCTGTGCAAATACACAGTCCAACAGCTCCTCCTGCTGAAGCTGTGTCCCAGGAAGGGACGAGGAGTGTCCCAGCCCTGGCAAGTCAGGTCCTAAGAAGTGGGAAAACCACTGCCCGTGCCCATGTCCTACACACAGTGCCCCCATTCTTTAACCCCTGCAAAGGCGCAGCAATCTGTCGTGCAAACAGACATGGAGACGTTAATGAGGCCTGTGCCCCCCAGAAGGAGATGAGATGCCCAGTGACAGGTGCCTATCTCCCTTTGCTCCAATGCCCCGTGGCAAGGGCGCCTTAGGGAGAGCCTGCGGTTGGTCTACAGGCACGAGACAGAGCCGCCAGCAGACTACTTCATGACGTCAAAGGTTTAAAGCAAGTATTAAAAGGATGGTCTGTCTGTCTCCCCCCATCTCTCTTCCCTGCGTATCTCTGCCTTGACCTCTCTTTCTCTCTGTGTCCCTGTTTCTTTCAACATCGTGTGGCGCCCGAGGGTTCTGAGTAACTCAGAGCCACATCACCAGGCATCTCTATATGTGAGGATCACAAGGTGACATATGGAAGGGGCTTAGCACACAGTAGGTGTTTATTCTCTCTGCCCCCCGCCCAGTCAGTGAGCATACTGGGGGGTACTGACTGAAGCTTCGAGGAAACCTTTACCCTGTTTCACACAGACAGAGCTCCTGGGGGAGGCACTGCCAATCCAGGTGAGGAATGCCAGGTGCTTGGACAACCCCCCAGGGGTGATGAGGCCAGCCCAGGTACTTGAGCTCCCTGAGGCTGGCTCTGAGGGTCTCTCTGCTCACTTGAACCAGGCCAGGACTCAGAGGAGCACCATCAAACACAGCCTTCACTAGAGGCAGGAGGCCAAAGGGAGGGGAGGCCCCAGCCTTCCAAACCTACTCCCTGAATCTCTGAGGTTCTCTCTTCATGTCCTTCATGCCCATGGCCAGGCTGCGTCCATGTATCTGAACCAGCAGAAGCCCGCCCGCCACACTTACCAGACATTGCCACCAAAACGCTCAGTAGAAGTGTAATCCCAGCTCACACCAAGCAGAGGGGCTGGGGTCTGTCACAGGGGCTTTGGTTTTGTTTGTTTTTTTTAATTGGGGAAAAAGAAAGTCAGTTGCAGATGCCACCTGTGGCCGCTCCATGGAGGAATAATGTATTGACAGTGGAAATCAATGCCCACCTTAGAGTAATGCAGAATAAGGCTGGGCTGCCCCCTTACACAATCCAACCGGCACAAAACAAAAACATGCCAACGAAAAACCCCCAAGAAAAACAAGGAAAAAAGGATTCCAGCCTTGGTGGGGGAGAGGAAGGCCGGGCTGGGAAGGATGCTTCAGGCTGGTGCAAATGCTGAACTCATCAAGCCTTGGCTATCATTCATGCTCTGTGTGCGAAGGACCCCGATAAAAGGGAAAACATACCGTTTTGTGGGAAAATATCCCTAATGGCCTTATCCAAAAGAACGAAAAACTGGAAATCACTCATGCGCCCGATGACAGAGGACTAGCTGAAGAAAGGAGGGCGACCCGGAAGGGGGTGTGATGGTGCCTAGACAAGGAGAATACGAGACCCCCAGGCTAAAGAAGCATTCACAACGATTACAGAAATAGAGGCGCGCACAACCCGCGAGGGGGTACAAGGCGCAAGGACGGCTTTGCTTCACTGACATGCTATTTTATTTGTAAGTTTCAATTTGTGAATTTGCAAATGTCTAGACATTTACAAGTCCATAAACACATCATAAATCATGTTATTTATCACATTATTTACTTTTTTTCAAATCAAAATGTAAATTTTAAAGTTCCGGGACTCGGGGGGTACATTTAAATCCCTTTGTGTGGCTAACCTGTTCGGTGTTTTACTTGTTAAGCTCATAATCATCTTAAGATGTAATTTTATTCTTCAGCAGACCCACGATTTCATCAGTACAGACGTTCCCCTCCAGCGATGCCGACCTCCGCTGACGCATCCTGGGGAAGTCCTGCCCCACACCGGGAGCCCGCCACCTGACATGGCACAGAAAGTGTGTGTGTGTGTGTGCGCGTGCGCATGTGCGTGTGTGTGTACTCTCCTCCAGATGTGTAAGCACGGTGTGAAGTTTCATGGAGGTTTTAACTTTAATAAAAATGCAGGGGGGTTAGAGGGTGGCCCCCAGCTTGGTTATCTTCTCAGGGATAAACACAACTCTGCTGGTTTTCTGAAACCCTGGGGCATGACTCATGGGAGGCCAGCAGAACCTGGCCATTTCAGTCAGAGTGACTAGATCAAATCAGGGCATGGCAGGCAGGGAAGGTCTCTGTAAGGGACCTGTAGAATAAAAGTTCATCATCAAACCAGCTTTGAGATAGCACTTTAAGATGTGCAAGACCCACTATTAACTCATTTTATCCTGAGGGAGGTGTTTTATTATCTCCATTTTACAGATAAGGAAACTAAGGCAGAAGTTAAGTGACCTGTCCAAGGTCACACAGCCAATACTTGGCACCTGAGGCCACATTTGAACTCAAGTCTTCCTGATTCCAGGCCCAGCACTCTGTGCACTGTGGCATCCTCTAACAGTCTGAAAATTTTGTTGAGTCTCTTATGCACACGACAAGCATCATTTTCAATTTACACAATGGAAAAATCATTGCTGCGTGAGTTCTGTCATTTAATCTATGAGCCTGACATTCTGGGCTCCTTTCTCATGCATGGGTGTCTATCATCCCATGAAGTGTGACCCAAAATTATCTTCACAAGCTGCTCCTTGGCCCAGATGACACCCAGGTCCTGAAAGGGGCTGGGATGATGACAGTCCTTCCTTTTCCTTCATGGTGGTCATGTCCCTTGCCCCACTGCCTACATAGTGGCCTTGACCACTCTTCTAGGACGGGAATTCTGGTGATCCTGGCATTCCTAAATCCCATGCTGCTTACATCACAAGGAAGAAAGACAGACACCAGGCCCTGAGATGGCCGGGCTCCAAACCAGCCAAGACCCCTTGGGCAGATGAAGGAGACACCATCCTTCTTCCCAGGCACAAATGAAGACCACTCCCAGCCCCCCAGCTCTCCAGCTTCACTTCCAGGGCTTGAGGGTGATGGATGAAGGGGTGGGCAGGGGCTTCCATGAAATGCTCATTACTTCCAGCTGACCTGCCCCCATTAAGCTCCTTCTCTTCAAATTAACGGAGTGTTCAGGGCTGGACAACTTTGACTAATCACTATCAGCCTCTGCACTGGCGTCTCAGAAATCAACATGAGTTACTTCCCAAAGGCCCAGCTGGTCAGTGACGTAAGCTTCCCCAGGTGCTTTGGACAGTTTTTCCTCTCAGATCAGAGCGCGTTTAAGCCCTCCTGACCCCTAGCTAGGCACTGGGCTGGGGCTGCACAAGTTGCATTAGGCTAATCAGCCCTGTCTTCTTTTCCAGGCCGCCTCTCATGGCTTTAGGAAGGGGAGGGAGATCTACGGAGGTCTCTCCATACCCAGGGCTCCAGTTGCTCCAGCAGAGGAAGGGCAGGGAGGATGCGGCACCTCTCCTCTCATCTGGAATCCCCAAGGGGGTGGATGCTGCATAGAGAAGGTCCAAAAAAGAGAGAAAGGGAAAAGGGACATCTCTCTCCCAAACGCCGGTCAGCGCGTACCTAGGCTGCCCACCTGTAATTCTGGGAAGCAACAGCGAGTGGCAGGACACATAAAAACACATACCCAAGGCCAGCTGGATGCCCCTGGGAGGGCCGGGGCAGTCAAGGCCAGCACTGAATGCTGGGCGTGTTCCCAGACTGACAATATGTCAGGCTTTGTGGATTCTCTTCTTGAGTCCCTTCATCATTTCCGGAGTAGAAACATCCAGCATACCAGCCACTCCATTCAGTCCTTCCTTCCCTACCTTCCCCAACCCAAAGGGTTCTGAGGATTAATGATCTAGACAGTGAAAAAGAACAAACGTCATTCTGAGGCACCTCAGAAAAACCCAAGGCTTTGTCCCATGAAACACTCTCCAGAGGCCATAAATTTGCCATGGTCAGAATGGGGACAATCCCCCGAATTCCACTGAAAACTTTCCCAGCCTTGAAGGAGGTCACAGCTCACTAAGACTGCCTTTAAGAAGACCGATGGTGCTCAATTAAGCCTGGCTTTCTAGGGGGGTTGCTAAGATCTCTCCAAGAATCTCAAACTCCTGATTAATGAGCAAGATGGCTCTGCTTTGCCAAAGAGGCTCAAGCATACTTTTTCTCATGCAAAATAACGCAGTGCGCCCTCCTCAGCACTTCTGGCAAGCCGCCTGTTGGCCCAGGATCCCAAAGGTACTCAAGGGGGATACAAGAACGTGACCTAAGAACGTGCTACAGAATCAGAGCCGAGACAAGGTTTAAACCAACGCACACCAAAGCCCATTCCCCATCTTTCATGGAGCCTCCAAACCAATAGTTCTCCCCTAAATCTGTGCCTAAAAGTTCGTTTTTCTTTCCAGTGTTTTCAAAGCTTCACCGGACCAGGCTTCAATGAGAATCACTGGAATCCCTGGTGACACTCAAGGCGTCCCAATGCCTGCTTGCTAGGCTGGCCCTCCCATAGACTCTCACAAAGCCCTGGGGCCATTCTTCCAAACCCTCTTTCCTGGGGTTTTTTCAGCTTCCTGGAAAGAAGACAATTTCAGCCTCTAACAGATCCCTCCATGACCTTCCTCTCACTTGTCATAGCTTATTTCCAGACCCCTGAAATCCTCCTCTGAATGCTAAATGACATACAGATATCATGAATCCCAGAGAGGTCCATCCAAAGTCTTTCAGTCCGGACATGCTATGCCCCCAGCCTCAGCCCTCACACTCAGGACCACTGCTCACTTCCATCTTTGCTGGATCAGTGGGAGCCTGGTGGGCAGGTATATTGTTTTCATTTTCCCTGCAGTCAGTTAATCCTGATCCTCTAACACCAATGGGATTCCTTTGAGGACTTGACGGGAGCTGGAGGTAAGCATGATGGATGCCCTGGGTGATTCTGAGGAAGCCTCAGGTATCTTCCCAGCAGCTGGGGAGGCCCATCAAGGAGCCGAGAGGGAAAACAGTGCAATCTGACAGAGGCAGGCACCTCTATCTCGCTGTCCTCCTGGAAGGCTGGTCCACCCATGCTGCCCACCCCAGCCAGTCCAGACACTGTAAGCAAGGCAGATGGGGATCTGCTGGTTTGAGCGGCAGAGACAGGCAGCCTCTACCTGAAGGCAGGAGACTGCCCAGCCCTCAATATCATCCCTCCACGATGGCTTGGAGCGCCCTGGTCTCCATGATCAGGGGCTCTTAAAGCCACAGGATTAATAACTCAGACTAGGGAATTCCTAGTATTTTCAGACTAAATGGAAAATACAAAGAGAAGCTTAGGGAACATGGTCAAACACACGTTGTCTTCTCGCTGGGGATGGAACAAGATGGCATGACGTGAAGAAGAGGGGACTAGATGGGAAAGGAGCAAGACTTGGGCTCAAATTCTACCCCAGACACTTAATACTTGAGTGAGCCTAGACGAGTCACAACTTCTTGGGCCTTAGTTCCTTCATCTCTACAATAATGGTTCTGATGGCCTTGAAGGTCACCTGCAGTGACAGCCCTGAAGGTCACTTCCAGCTTCACTCCACTTCCTCTAACAACCCCCCTATGCCCTGGCTTCTCACAGAAAGTAAGTTTGACACACCCAGTGTCCAAGCAGGACGCTTAGCCTGGCTTTGGGACAGGCCGCTCAGGGCTCCCCGCTCATTCAGTGGCTCCCATGGCCCAACCATTCTAAAATTCTCTAGGATGATCAATAACAATGAGTCATGTAAGGCAGTGGGTCCACGGGAACCCCAGCCTGCCTGCCCTCTCACATGGAAGCTGGTTCCTCCTAAACAGATGCAGATGAGGGCAATGACTCTGGCTAGTCGGACCACCCCCGGGTACTGTTCTCCTGTGGGCAGTCTGGGCTCTGTCAGCCCCACAGCAGGAATGGCCTGCCCAAGAAGGGTATTCCCAAACCAAGGGCTCCCAAGTCATCAGGGGGTGCTTACCACTACAACATTAAGTAGAATAGGAGATCAGGGAGACCCTTGAATGCCCAGAGCAATGCCCTCATCTTCTAAAGAAACTAGTCCTCAGGCTTGCCCAGGGCCACACTACCAGTCTGTTGATACTTGGGGCTGTTGGGATCTCCCATGGGCAGACACAACCCAGCCAGAGGATGGTTCAGCTGGGCCAGATCACTGCCCAGGCACCGGCATGAGGAATGAGCTTCAGAACAGCACTCGATTCTCCACCTCCCCGGAGCCCCCTCAGCGTGCCTAAGAAATTCTGAGAGTTGAGTGGACTCTTCCCCTCCAGCTTTCCTTTAAAGGAGGCCCGGCTCACCTGGGGCATCCTCTGGCCCCAGCAGGGACCAACTGTCTTGGTTGCTTAGCACCACCTACAATTATCCCTTTCAAGCTCATTATAGAAAGTTTCCATTTCAGTTCTCCATCTGCTCAGGGCAAAGCTCTCCAAGGACACTTATTAAACACGTGCTGTATGCAGAGCACTCACCAGTCATGGGGGGCAGGGAGGAAGAGCATGTACGACTATCACTGACACCACAGTGCCCTCACAGAGCCAACAGTGACAATGTTCGAGGGGGGGAGAAACAGCCATAACACAGAACAAGGTGAGTATAGCAGAGGGTCCTGGAAGGACAAAAGGCCCAGCTCAGTCTCAGGAAGGAGACAGAAAGCGATCACCCCGGCATCCCAGCAGGAAATGCTCTCCATACACCACATGCCAGGTCACTGGCCTCAGGGGGCTTGGCCTTGGTGATGCTGAAAGTGGCTGCTAGCAGAAGGGACCCTGAAGCCCAGACTGGGGAGCAGAGGAGTGCTGGTGGCCACGAGCTCTACCCTGAGCCCACATGGATCACACTCGGACCCCTCTCCTGGATGTCCAGGTCTGGTCAACTGAGGGCAGAGAGCACACAGCTCTCATCCTTCCAGGCCCAGCACCCTCCAGTCCAATCACGCTTTGGGATTCCAGCTCTGCCACTTACCATGACTCTGGACAATCATTTCACTTTCCCAAGACTCAGTTTCCTCACTTGTCACCTGAGGGCATCGGTCTAGATGAGCTCCAAGCTTTAGGCTGATTCCTCCCAGCTCTAGGCTAAGGTCAGAAAGCGCTTTGTTCAGAAGCTGGCCCTGGCTGTATTAGCCCTCTGCCAAGGGCCAGGCAAAGTCAGGACTCAGTCAACGTCTTTTCATTTGTTCAGACAAGACTGGGAAGGCTGGAATACTTGGAGTACTGCCTGGTAAATCCAATACCCCGCCTCTTGCCAAAATGAGGGACTCTCGTTGCCTACTATGTGAACTCACGATGCAAAATCCTGACTTAGGCTCCCTGGCACCAAACAGCAGCCAGTCCATGGTGGACACAGGATGGCATCAGTGCTGCTGGGGTCTAATCGAAGCCCTCCCCCCTGCCAAGAATGGCCTTCCTTGTCCCCCAAGGGCGTGAGCCCCCTGAAGCCAAGCCCAACTAGCCCTGGTCCACAACGGTCCTTCCCTTCTCTGGGCAGACCATGCACAGACTGTCAGGGCCACATGTTCTGGCACTTAAGGATACCCAGTATCCCACTATTCTCTGGTTGGTGTGGGTATGGTTACCTGGGCAGAATGTAAACTCCTGGAGGGCAGGGGCCCCATTAGGGGCTTCTGTCTGGTCCTCCCAGCACCTTGGACAGCTCTAGCCACAGAGTAGGTATTTGATAATAAAATTTTTACAAGGCTGTTCCTTCAAAATACCCAAGATACTGATACAAGAGCATCAGATACATAAATGTTATAGCCATGAAGATAGGGGGGAAACAGGACTGTCCATTACCTTCATGGGCCATTTACAGGCAGACCTCACTTGGCTGAGCCCATTTCTAAGCAAATGCCAAGTGATCATCCAGGAACAGAATAGGGAAACAGCCTGGATTCTGTGACCTCGTCATTCCCCAGGATGGAAGCCGGCAGAGACGCATCCTGGAGATCCAGGCTCAGCACCCCACTCCACTTCACTCATCCCCCATCACACAAACAGCTGACACGCAGGGGGCTTCAGCAGCTCAACCCATAATAAGAGTATTTGGTGACAGGTGCAGACTGGATAACTAACCACCAGATGACTTTTTTCCTAATGGCAGAAGAATATTTGATAATTGCCGACATAATTAAGTGGGGCCTTATTCAAGGGGACTCCACATTACACGCTGCATGGAGGCAGGAGGAGGGCACTTCCCATCATACTCACAATGGCCAGCCTGGAATTCAGACTCTTCAAGGCACCCACTGGGCTATATCAGGGAACCCATCATCCCAGACCTGAAATCCTTCCTTGTGCCTTCTGAAGCTCCTGCTCCCTGTTGGTGCCCCGAATATGAGCCAAGACAGTCCCTGGACCATTCGAGAAGCGCCCCTTTATTGAAGGCCACAGAGTTAATCCCTGGAGTTTAGTTACTATGGTGTGGGCTCTGAAATCCACTCCTTCCCCTCTCTGCTTTGCTTGTCTTCAGACAATAGAAGCTGAAACCAAAGCCTTTAGAACCCAGCTAGGTTAAGTCCTGATGAACAATTCAGAGCATTTATACAGGCTGACTAATGCCTGAGAGAGGCATGGAGCACCTTCCAAGAATGTGGCTCTAAGTGTGCCCAGGGCACTGTGTCCAGTGCAGGATGACAACAAGCATAGATGACCATTCACCAAAGTCTTCAGCAGGCCAAGGAACACAGGTCAACTGGTGAATCTCCAGCGTCTTCGGCTCTCCCCAACCCTCTCAAAAGCCAAAGTTCTAATATCACAGGACATTTGAGACCTAGGCCTGAACAGTGCTAGCTCTAGCTTGGTTTCTGACTCAGCTTCCTCATCTGTAAAGGGAAGATCATTAAGGTCCCTCCAGCTTCAAAATCCTTTGATGTCATGCTCCAACCCAATGATTTTCAGACATGACATTGTTCTGTGGTCGAGCTCCACGACGCCAGAGTTTGGCCATAGCAGAGAGGGAAGATAGGCAGAAAGCCCTTCGCAGTTTCCTGGTCTGTCTGGCCTCGGTCCAAGAGTCCCACGCACCCTCTTCTCATATGGTCACTGAAGGACTTCAAAACAGTCTGGGTTGCCACCTTGCCCAGTCACATGATCTACCAGTGCCCAGACATGAGAAATGACCCAGACAGAGGAGAGCTGATGGTTTTCTCCAAGGCTGGAGCAGTCTGGTGCCTAATCCCCAGTGGGGCTTGGACCAGTTAGTGAAAATTAGGGCAGAGGCCTACCCAACTGAATGTGACTCACTTCCCCAAGCCCTTTAGGCTGCTACACCCCATCTTCTCCCCTGGCACTGTTTCCATACCCTGATTTCCTTACTGGAAGGGCCCTGATGGCAACCATCTCATGGGACACCTTTGAGTTTCCCTCTCCAAAAACCTCGTGGAATGTGCATGACTCCTGAATCCTATACCTTGAAGTCTGTTTTTTTTTTTGTCCTCACTGGCCAGACCCAACATGAAACATGCACTGTCTTCCCCAGATGATAGGAGCTTGTCAGATGTGAATGAAGGCCTAAGCTGAACAAGCCCCCCAAGAATAAAGTTGTCCAGATTTCTTCAAGAACTGGGGCCACGTCCCCTTTGTGGTGGTCCCCCAGGGTCTGTCTATATACCTGGAATCTGACGAGAGGGAGAGGGCAAGTGAGGGCCCCGTTCTCTGTGTGCCTGTGAAGCTGGGCCAGGGGGTGCAAACTCAGCTTGGGACAGCTGGAGGCTGGCAGGGAAGTCTGGTCAGATCCCATCATGGCCCTCTCACTGACTGCCTGGCTTAGCCTCTGCCTCAGCAAAGCTGGTGAGCCACGCAAATGGGCCCCCGTGACCAAGGCATATGTACACCCAGAAGAAGATAAGCTACAGGTAAGGGGGAACTTGGCTAGCCACTGCCAAGTAAGAGAAAGGCTGTGCCTTTCTGTCTAGTCTC
>CM053589.1:200355270-200380178 GCA_028646515.1 Pseudochirops corinnae
GGGGGGGGGGTGGAGGAGGCAGTGGGGAGGCTGGGGAGAGACTGGGAGGGAGGCTGGGGGAGGTAGGGAGAGGCTTCATGTTGACTTTCCTAAAGCTATTCAAGGAATGATCTCGGGGAGGCTAGGTGGCACAGTGAATAGAGCACCGGCCCTGGAGTCAGGAGGACCTGAGTTCAAATACAGCCTCAGACACTTGACACACTTAATAGCCGTGTGATCTTGGGCAAGTCACTTAACCACAACTGCCCTCCAAAAAGCAAAAAAAAAAAAAAAAAAAAAAGGAATGATCTCTCTCAGCCTCTCTGTCCAGGGACAAGTCAACCAGCCTCAGCCCCTAGGAAGGGCCAGCTTTTACTCCCTGGCACACTGGTCTGTACCACCTACTCTTCCTTGCTTCTGTTGCCCACAGTCTCTCTTTCCCAAAATAGTTGAATATGAGCACTGAACTTGAGAAATGGGGCATTTTAGAATCTAGCCAGGCCCCCACCCCCATTGTACCATCCCCAAATACATTGTTTTCCTCAGGGATTCCAGCTCTCAAAGCAGCCTGTTTGGAATGGAGAATTTATTTTTAGTAAACCTGATTCCTCCTGAAACCTGTAACTGGTAGGAGGGCAGGGATTCCTCTTCCAAGCCTTAGGCATTCCCAGAGCTCTCTGGGCACTTAACAAGAGTTATGAGCCATTTTTGATCAGCCCCTCGTTTCTCTCTTCTTCCCAGGGCCCTCCTCCTGGCTGCCTGCTGGAGCCTCCTGCTAGGGAACCACTGAGAAACACAAGGTCATCTAGGCACTCCCCTCCTGCCCAGGGCATACTAACTTTACCTCCGTCAACAGTTGGTGGATTGGAAGCGTTTGGGGAGAGTCACACTAGGTCAGTGAGGCTGAGTTCCTTTTTGGAGAGCAAGAATGACACAATCATTATTTGGCCAACACAAAGACAGATGTGAGCTGAAGTTCCCAACCAAGCCTAGCAGCCCCGGTGCCCAGGGCACTCTCCAGCAGTGCCTTCTGGGAAGGCCAGTTTTAAACACTCAGAACATGGCAGCTAGGCCAGAGGGATGCCTGCTTCCCCCTCCAGCTGCCCACCCCATTCATAGCTTCGGCTTGCACTTGCCATGGTGGGTGGGGATAGGCCACAGCATGGTTTCCACACGTCTCAGTCTCCCATAGTAAGCACGCCTCTTTCTGGTCACAGAAAGCTTCCTGAAGCTTGAGATCCTGGCATTGCTCCCCAGGCCCAGGATGCCCTGTAAGGCAGGGGTCCTTCCTCTTGTTTCCTCTGGCTTCCCTGGGCCGTGGTCTGGTGAAGCCCCAGGATGGACAGACCCCCTTCTCAGAATCAGGATTTTTAAAGACAAAACAAATGTACAGAATTACAAAGGAAACCAACTATACTGAAATGCAGTTATCAACACAGTCCAACAAAGAAACAAAGCCCAGGTTGAGAGTTCCTCCTCTAAGGATTTCAGGTTCTTTTTAAAGGCCCTTTGCCTCTGGGCTTAGCCATTAACAATCTGGGTCAAGTCACTGAGTATCTGCTAATCCACGTCATTGCTGGTGTTCACACATCATCCATCATCAATCCAATGCCGTCTCATCCATTTGGATGGGAGCCCCTGGAGAGCCAAGGTTGTCTTCTGTTTCTAGTTGTACCCCCAAGAATGCAGCATTCCTGTGTTCATTCCGTCCCTCCTACGTGCCAGGCACTGTTCTGAGAGCTGGCACTTCAAACACAGCCTCTGATATGAAGATGAAGAGAACTAAGGTGCCAGCCCTCTCCTCCCTGGGGTCACCATTGAAATCTGGCTCCTAAAGGAATCGCCTTCTTCTTGCAACCCCATACGCTCCTGGGATGGCAGTCTCTAAGCGAGTCTGAACCTAAGCAAAATGGCGGCCAGGGCTTTCTTACCAGAGTCACTGGGTCTGTCATCACTCATGTTCACGGAGGAATCATGGGGCTGAGAGTAGATGGAAGCAGACTCATTCCTTCACTCAGTCATTCCTTGTACCCCTACAATGTGCATTAGAGATGCAAGGGGTGCTAAAGAGAGGCTGTATTCTTCTGCCCTCCAGGTGCTTACAACACAGGAGGGGAAGCATTAAATTAGAAAGTAGGATGTGAAAACACGTCAGAATCCCCATTTTATGGCACTCTGGGCTCACAAAGTGCTTTTCTTACCACTGCAGGTGTGCCCAGCACAAGGACTGTCATCACCACTTTACAGATGAGGAAACTGAGTCTTAGAGAACCAGGGTCACACATACCAGGACATTTCTCCATGGTAGGATTTGAAGTCAAGCCTCCCAACTCCAAGCCCAGAACACTTTTCCTTCTGCACCCCCTACTGCAGAACAACAAAACCTAAATGCTCCCAGGGTCTTAAGGCTGGAGAAGTCAACAGGCAGAGAGGATCACCATTTCAAGCAGAAGGCACAGCATGTCAAAGGGTGGACAAAGGAAAGCTCACGGCATGAATGAGAAAGGCCATCAGTTGGGTTTGGCTGGAGCATGAAGTATTTTTAGAGGGTGGACAGTATGGCTTAAAATTCACAGCACGTTCTTAATATCACTCATAACACTCATAATGCACACGCTGTCTATAATGCAAGTCTTATCTCCATTTTATTGTTATGGAAACAGGCTCAGAAAGGTCAAGGGACCAGTGCTTCCGATTCCAAATCCCAAGCGGTTTCCAACACTTCACACGGTCTCCTTGGGAATACCAGAATCAAACTGGAAGGGACCTTCAAGACCACTGGGTCCAACCACCTCATTTTAGAGAATAAGAAGCTGGGGTCCCAGGGAACTCTGTGACTATGATTACCGGGCCAAGGAATTCAAACTTGTTCCTTGCAGAAACAGGGGGCCACCATCAGCCTCTGAGTGGCGACTGTCACGACCAGGGGTGTACTTTAGGAAGACTGATGGGCAGGGTGGGCTGAAGAGAGACTGAAGCCAGGAACAGCAGGACCTTGGATGGGACACCCAAGCTGGAAGCAACAGGGCCCAAGCTAAGGTGGCCACAGTGGGATAGGTCCTCCAACGGCAGAAGCGTCCATGCTAAGAGCAGCAGCGGGCATGGCAGTCTAGGCCAGCCCCAACTCCTGCCCAGGGAAGAGAGAACCCCTCTGCACAGGCAGGGTTCTAGATGGAGCACCCACCACTCAGAGAGCTTTCAGGAGGCAGCTGGACTGACCCTGGGAAATCAATCAGGCTCAGTTTGCCTTGTCATTCCTTCTCCAGGGCCAGGCTCTAGGGGGGTCAGGCTGAGTGGACAGCCAAACCAAACATCCTCGGGGCATGGTGAGTAAGGCAGATTTAAGAAAAGACTGTGTCCCAAGCAGAGATTTAGGATGTCAGGTTGGTTTCTGAAAGTGATACTTCCCATTCCTTGGGCACAGGGGGAGGGTCCCTGGGCTTGCAAGGAGGGCTTTCAATGGGCACAGGAGGCAATAACCCAGTCATTCTGATAAACTGGGTCAGATTTGTTTCACAGACTTTTAAGCAAAGAATGGTTTTTAATTGCCAAGCAGGAGTTAATTAGTAACTTGAAATCAAGTTTGGTAGGTGAGAAGGGTAGAATCCAAGGCCTAACTCTCCACATTAACACATAAAGACACATCTATCCTTGCACTGGTGGCAGCTACTAGCCAGCTCACCCGATAAACAGTTTATTAACCACAATGCAACCCATGAAACAGGCAAAAATAATATAGGGGCAGCGAGGTAGCACAGTGAATAGAGCACCAGCCCTGGAGTCAGGGGGACCTGAATTCAAATCTAGCCTCAGACACTTAATATACACAAACTAACTGTGTGACCTTGGGCAAGTCACTTAAGCCCAATTGCCCTACATTCCCCCTTCCAAAAAAAAAATATTATGATTAGGACTCGTAGGTTAGAGACCTAAATGATGCCTATGATCCCTCACAACCCTGTGAAAGCAGCAGTACGGGTACTATATCTCCATTTAACATATCAGAAAACTGAGGCTCAGAGCAGGGTCTTGCCAGGGTCACACAGCAGAGCCAGGTCTTCCCTCTGACTCCCAAGTTGGCTGCCTTTCCCCGACACCTCCTGCCTGGGTCCAGCCCCAGCACCCCAGGATGAAGTGCGAGCCCACACTCCTTCCTGGGAGCAGACAATGCCATCAGAAGGGAGAAGAGAAGGTGTGACGGGCCCAAACAGACCTGACACACAAACTGGATTCTCAGCCCCTGCACAATCCAAGGCAAGGGCAGACTCCTACATTGAAAGGCTGAAGGTGAGAGTCCTTGGCCAATCCTGGGTGAGACCCCCATCTCCAAAGTCAAAACTATGGGTGGAAAAAACCAACTCATGTTTCTGCTTTTCAGAATTAAATAGGCCAGGGCATTATGCAGGCTTCCATTCACTTATGGGGGAGGCACAGGTCGGGTGCATTGTAAAGAGACACAGCACAGGGAAGGTATTCAGCCATCTCCTCAGAGAATGTGACCTTCCAGCTGGCTTCATGCATAGCACTCTGGAGCATTTTGTGCCCCACAACAAATAAACTCAAGGGTCATGAACAGCCTGGCTCAGGGGCTGGGAAAGTGCTTCGGGTGCTGGAATCACGCATTCCAAAGATACCAGGTCCACAAACCTTGGGATCTGCTCCGGTAAAACTGCAGTCAAACCCTGTGCACCTGCATCAGTCTGTAAACTATTGACAAGTGCTCGGACTCAACAATAACCACCTCAGTGAAAATTCCACACTCACACGTCTAATCCTACATACCATGCATGATACCGAGAGCATCAAAATGCCTTGGTTTTGGATACCCTGCAAGCACCTGACTCTGAGGGGCCTGGCCAGGCTCGGCAACGCTCCCCAAATCACTGAAAGGTGCTCCTTCTAAAGGGCACTACTGTTCTAAAGATCTGAGAATAATTAATTAAAGAATGCACCCTCTGCCATTCTTCTGAAGCCATGACACAAGGTACAGCCCAAAGAATAGTGACACAGCTTGCAGTCATCACAGAAGATTTGACGACGTGTCCACAGGGTCTTGCGTAGACCAGCATGGTCCCTAGGGGCCCACTCTTGAGGAAAGTGGGCTCTCACTGCCACAGAAATGGAGGCTCCCTTCCCTGAGGCAGCAAAGTCATTCCCTGGGATCCTTCTGGAAGCAAAGCCTTGGCTGCGGCTTTTCCTTCCTTGTACCTCTGGACAACACCTGCTATGGATCTGGGGGAAGGGGGCATTCCTAGAAGGGGCAGAGGCTGTGGGGGCAGGCCATCACCACGTCGACTCGAGGGGCAGCAAACTGGAGGCCAGGGTTTCTGTGCTTGGGCAGCAAAGCTCTAAGTTCTCACTACATTCAAGCTGTGAAGATGCCCGATGAAAAGCAGGGCTGAAATTCTCCCCATGAACACAATGGTCTGGTCTCTATCCAGAACAGACTCAGATCTGAGCATGGAGCCCCGGCAGAGAGTGGATGAAGCTCTGGGGACCCTGTATCGGTAACATGGGCTGGCTGGACTCAGTGTGCCTCCAAGGGCCAGTCTAGCTCTAGGTCACCAATCTTATGATGGTACTTCTCCACTGATGTCTGAACCTCTTTGAAATCTCTGCTCCTCACCGCGTTCCTTGTCTCCCTTTTAGCTTTTCTTTATTTCAAAACAGCGGCCACAAAGCCAAGTCCAAATGGTTCACGCCAACGTGAAAGAAAGCACTGCCTGCATTCCATTTGGGAGACCAAAACTGGCCTGACCTATTTAATGGCATCGCTACAGATCTCTCGAATGTCAGGTCCAGGAAAATCCACAATCCATCAATCCATCAAATGACTGATCACTCAACAAGCATTTCTTAGGCATCTTCTCTGTGCCCAGAACAAAGGATCTACCAGCACACGGGATCCAGAGCCAGGGAAGGAAAAGCAGTGACCAGCACCATAGGCACCTGAGAGTGCTCAGCGTTTTAACAAGATGTCTCCCTCTTCAGTTCTTAAGGAAGGGAGGATTTCCCTTTTCTGGGCTGGGGGTGGGGCGTCTTTCTTGAAGCCACTTCCAATGTAGAACAAGCCTCAAGTAGGGCTCAGAGGAGAAATGTCCTGCTTCCCAGGCAGGCTCAACTTGGAGGTTTGTCCCACACCACGGGAGACACCACATGCGTCCTGCTCTTAACCCTTGGATTCTGAGCTTATGTGCTGGGCAGGACTGCCCATGTGGCCACCAAACCCCAAGGTCTCACTTCTGGAGGAAAGGGGCGAGGTGGAGGCCAACAAAGAAAGCACAAAGGAGCAGACACCAGAGTGTGGCAGCTTCCACGGGAAACGTGGCTAAGAGCGCCATGGGCCACAGGCTCGCCATGCTTGAGCACAAGCTGCCTCGTGGCATTTCTGATAAGCATCTCAATGACAAAGTGGTTTTCATCATCAAATGCTTCGACCTTTGTGGTCTGAGTCAGGCTGAGCTATCACCAGACACTCTAGAGTGGGGCTGAGGCTCCCCCTTGGACTTCTCACGCCAGCCGAATGGACGATGCTGTAGGAGCAGTCTGCTCCATGCCAAGGTCCAGGTGGCCGGGTCAGTCTTCACCAGAATGATGCTGCTCCTGGGCACTGCCAACATCATGGGCAAAATCCTCTCGTTGGTAGGCAATAAGGAGACAAAGGCAGGGGGCAGAAGGTCTCTCCTGATTAACAGGATCAGGCTCAGAGCTTGGAGGGATCTTTGAAGTCACTGAATTCAAGTGAAAAGACAGAATCCTTTCATTTCACAGACAAGGAAATTGAAGCAGAGGTGTCACCTGACATGCCCACCATGACACAGCTGGTGAGGGTCTAGAGCAGGATTCTAAGCCGGCTCTGCTGATTCCTGGGCCAGCCCTGGAGCAGGAGGAGGGGGACAAGGGACACAAAGGGGACAAGGAGGAGGAGGAGGAGGAGGCAGTGGTGGTGGTAGCGGCAGCCACCTGACACAGATAGAGCCATTTAAGGGCTACAAAGCACGCTACTCATTTCCTCACTGGGCCCACATCCCAACCCTGCAGAGTGACTGTGTTTTTGTCATCTACATCTTGCAGAAAGGGCAGAGACAGGCTGGGACGTGCCCGGGTCCTCCTGATGCTCCAGAGGCACCCCATCCTGGGCACCCACTTTTCTCACTCCCCCCTTTTACATCTTTGTATGTACTTCCTGTGTACATGTTCCCCACCCCAACCCGAACAGTGAAACATAAGCTCTTTGAGGATGAGAATTGTTTCATTTCTGTCTTTGATGAGACAAAAATGAGCAATTTTGACCTGGCCCATTAGTGGAGCCAGGACTGGAGGGAAGGAAGAGGAGGGGCAGAAGGGTCAGAGCTGCTTCTTTCTGCAAGAGCTAGTTTCCCACTCACCAGATGAGAAGGGAAGGGAGAAAAGAACCCAGCACACTGGGGGCAGTGAAGACAGAGCACAGATACTCTGTGCCGCTTCTGCGTCCGGCCCACGGCACAGGAGGGAACCACTGATGCTCCTGCCCACTGCGCCCTGGCACCGAGGTCAGAAGAGCCTCTGTGTGCATCTAGGAGGAGCTCCATCTTCCCCAATCCCCTGCTGGGGCCCTGGGGCCCTGGCTTACCAGCACACGCTGGGCTCTATTTTAGACAGCACACACCTGGTGCCCATGTGTCCAGGTTACTGTAATTTCACCAAGCCAATCTGGGCCCTGCTGCATGAACTCCTTGGGGTCCAGTTTCAGATTTCAGCCATGACCCAGATAGAACCGGCATCACCCAGGCAGTGACAGCATACCACCTCGGCCTGTCTAGACAGCCGAACAGCTTCTAGGTCAGCCCAAAGCAGATCATTTGTACTGATGTGATGTCACACGAGATGCCCATCGGGGTCCTATGATCAGGCATCAATCAAGTGACTGATGCCTGACTGCCATTCATGCAAAACAGTGCCAGGCTGGGGCAAGCCCTCTATGACCAAGGAACCTGTCAGACCGAGGCTGGAGACGCCAGGCTTCAGGGACCTGCTGATTCTGAAAACCAACAGCTTCCATGTTATGGCAGCACTCCATTTAAAGCTGGGGGAACCGCCAACCCTCCACCCCATTTTACAAATAAGAACACCGAGTTCCAGAGAGCATGACCAAACACACTCTACATTACAGGATCCTAAGTAGGTGCTCACTGAAGCAAGGCAATCCTTTCCCCCCCTTATCTCACTCATGATTCCCTTCACCAGACCCTTTATGGATCCTCAGCCTAACCACGACTCCCATCATCCCCTGCTAATTACTGACCAGACAGCAGGATGTGAGGTGCTTGAGGGCGGGGCCACACCCCTCTGGTCTTTGTCTCACACACACACACACACACACACACACACACACACACACACGAAATGCTCGCAGACTTGAATCCAAAAGAAATGCAGTATGGGGGAGAAGAGTGGGGGCTGACCACAGCCTCCACATGCCATGTCTGTGACGGGTCAATGCTGAGGAATTACAAGTTACCACGTGTTCATTAAGTGCCTACTGGGCGGCATCCCCCATGCCAAGCACCAGGGCTACAAGGACAGTGCCTGTCCTGGCCCATGCATCTCCGAGTCTGCCAGCAACTAGGAACAAGCAGGATAATTCAGGACACACTGGAGAGCCTCAAGCCACAGGGAGGGCCCAGCACTGAGGGGGACCCCCCTCCCCTCCCGCCCTGTCCCCCTCAGCCTTCTCCTCTTCCCTCCGCCCCATCTGTGAACCTCCAGGGTTCTGCCCTACTTCTCGGGCTCATCAAGTGCTCTCATATCCTCGAAAACAGGCCCCACCAAAACCAAGAATGTTCGCCCGGGCTTGCCTCATCTCGCTGCCTGGTGCCAGTTCCCAGACTCCTCCCAGGCAATGCGATCCCACACGGGAGCATGAAACCTGGCAAAGCCTTTTTCCTCTGAGAACAGTGGGAATCACGAGAGCACGGCTCCGACGCACAAGGCCCGTGGACAGAACGTGAGGGCCGTCCTCCATGCTGCGGCCGCTCCTGGCCCCCCAGTTCCCTGCACCATCTGTGAGGAGGCAGGAAGAACCTGGACCTCAGGAAGCCTGGGATGGGGCTCCTGCTTGGTGGTGCCACAGTTAGTGTTTCCTTACCTCAAAGATGAAGGGGTTAAGCACACTGGGAGGACCAGGTGCCTCTGCAGCTCCTTCCCAGCTCTAAAACCCTAAGATTCTGTTTCTAGGCCAGGGTCCGCTAACATCCCTGTGTGGAGGGCCAAAATCACCTCAAATGCTCTGTCAAGCTTGGCATAGTCTTACTGGGTGATGGGGGAGGCCCAAGGCACAGACCAGTCTGGGACAACAGAGAGATTCAGCCGGAGCTGGAGAGAAGGCAGCAGTGCTGAACCTCACATCTGTGGGGAGATGGCAAAGCAGACGGTCCCTTAGCACACGTAGGACTGTCCAGGTCATCCGACGCACGCTCCCATTGTACAGAGGAGCCCCTGAGGTTCAGCAAGGACGAGTGGGAATGAACAGCGTGGTAAGCGGAGCCTGGCTCTGAGTCCAACCTCAGTAAAGCCAGCACGGGCAATGCCCAGCTGCTGAAGGTCCCACACGGACGAGGAGGGAGAAGAGCAGTCGGGAGCAGCAGCGTTTCTGGGGCTTCTGCAGAGGGAGGAAACGGAGAAGCCGGCTGCCCCACACCCTCACTTTACAGATGAGGAAACCAAGGCCGTCATGATTTGCCCAAGTTCACAGAGATACTATGGGGGAGGGCAGGATTTGAACCCAGGCCCTCCAACACCAGAGCACTGGCTGTATCAGTACCGCCTCCTTGAAAAAGCACTTCTGGAACCCGGAGGAGGAAAGAAGGAATCCAATTTAAACCTAGTCTTTGAACTCGGAAAAAACAAAATACTATGTCATTTTTTAAAAAATACGCCTAGCGCGTGGCTCACGTCAGCCGCCTGAAGAGGGCCTGCTGACTGACCGACTGTCTCGGCAGCTCCCGGTCCCAGGAACCGCCTGCCCCTGGCTTGGAGGGGCCTCTAGAGGCAGGGCCTCCCTAGCCCTGAGGAGGGGAAAAAGCCAGCCGGCCACCCCAGGGCTTCTCTGAGGCTCCCGACTCAACGCCAGTCTTAGAGCCAGAGATCACAGGCCCTGGAGGCCAGAGCCAGGCCCTGCCTCCTCCAGGGATGAGGATGGGGGTCATCCTCCTACTGCCCAGGCACTCCGCTCTGTCCCGGCCCCCACGCATCATGATGACTGGCCACAGTGAGGTGGAGCCAGAGGCTCCAACTGGAAATCTCCGCCTTCAGCCCTGCTGGAGACCAGGGGCCAACATCGCCTGGGGAACCCTCATCATTGATCTCACAGGCCTGCAGGTCTCTGGCTTCACTGAAAAGGAATCTCGGCTGGGTACTGTGAACCAACAAGAATCTGCAAACTTCAGAAATCTTTCTTAGCAACAAAAGCATTACAGAAACCCAGGAATCACTGATGGAAAAATCCAACTAACATTCTTGCCTAAGACAGGGCTTAAAATCCCACAGGCGCCAATTCTGCAGAAGTCTCGGCTCCACGGCCCCACCTGAACATCCCAAATCTCTTGCCTTTGGAAACTGAAAGTTGTCGAGACCTTCTCACTCAAGGCCCAGAGAGTCAAGTGAAACCAAAGGACGCCTTCTCAGAATAATGGTTTTTAAGTGCAAAAAATAAGGATTGTGAAGGAAACCGATGATACAGCTCTCAGCAGTCATGGATTGTGGGTGGAGAACCTGCCTCTGGGAGGGAGTGACTGTGTTCAGTCCAAACTGGGCATGTCCGCCAGGACTCCCCACAGATGCTTAAGAGGTGGTTGGTGAATGACAGAGCCCAGACCATGAACCCCACTCAAGGCCAAGGGTACCCTGGGGGTGGCACACACGCCTACTGCGTCCCATAGACCACGTCTTGTATATCGAGTATCATCATGGCAACAGTAAGAAAGTGTTCTAACATGAGAAGACAAAAGACTGGGATCCAGCCTGCTCACTTGATGGAAGAGGACCCCGGAGACTGGCACCCCTGCCAGCCCACACTGGCATCTTTCAGATGGCTTACTCCCCCAGCCTCTGGGACCCATGAGTCCAAACCAACAGCCCTACTGGTCAGCCTTCCACATGGCCCTCTCTAGCCCTCAACACCGTGGTCATGCCCCCTCTTACTCCTCCCTCCCCCTCAGCCAGCCCAAAGGCAGGGCTTGCCCTCCGTCACCAAGGTGGGAAAGACGGACCCTCCCCATGTTTCCTTGTGCCTACAGTAACCAAGGGCATGTTTACAAGTGCTCTGTGGTGGGAGGGAGAGAGTGTGAGTAGGTAACCAAGGCTCCCATGCTCACAGGGCCAGCTGAGATCAGGGTTAGGCTCTAGGCCCTACTAGATTCCTAGGAGAATGGTGTCCTTCCTACACCCCAGAGCTGCCTCATGCAGGCAGAGCTGAGGGTGGGGTCTGTCCCCCTCTTCACTGCCACTTCCTACCATGCATCCTCCCTAGGCCACCATCACCCAATGTTCCCTGAGAGCCCCAGGTGCACTGGGGAGCAGAGGCCAGAGCTACAGAGCATCATTCCATCAGGGCTCCTGGGCCCTCACAGTGGGGGGTCAGTTAACTCAGTTTTTAAAAATATCCTCTCTGGGCTCCTCATCCACAGAATGAGAGACTAGACCACACCCTCCTTGGGCTCCCACCTCTGATGTGCAGCTGAGACAAAGACAGTAAGAGGCCAAAGAGACCGTACAGATTGTATGACAATGGGGATCTCTGGGTAAACCTCCTCTCTCCTTCAGTTAAAGCCATTTCAGGGATGCTGGGTGTTTCCAACAGCAGGCCTGTGGCATGTGGGACTCCACTGCTCCAACCCTAGGTTTGAAGTGACAGAAAACTCCCAGAGGCCAGAGGCTGCCCACCAAAGCCCTATCAGCACAAGCAGAAAGCCCTCCTCAGTGTGGTCTGTGATGGCCCTCTGGGGATCCACGAGGGACTCCTCCTTCCAGCTCCCCACAAGTGGCAATAGCCCCCGTGCTGGGCTGGCCCTTCCAGCTAAACTTCTCACTCTCTGGATTTCAGAGAACCAGAGCAGAAGACACCACATTGATGGATTCATTCCTCCTGGGTGGCTGGAGGGAGCTCTGCTCCCTGGGCTGACGAACAATGAACCTCACGCCACTTCAGATCACGTCTCCTGGGGCTCCCCAGACAGAGAATGCTGAATAGCAAGGCTGTTGCCAACACATGGCTGTGGTGACAACCTGTCCCTCTGGCTCCTGACTCCACTGCTCCAAAGCCAGGACCTGGCCCCTGAAACTGCCTTTGAACTGTCAACTCTTGTAAAATCCCATCCTGCACAACCATTTCTAATTAACATAGCACCAAAATTCTCCAAGTAGATTACGCCCAATTAAAAACAGTTCCTAATTATAAAGGGTGACATGGAGAACATACTTTTGCCCAGAGAGGATACAATTAGAGACATTTGAGAGAAATGCAGAACTAAGTGGTGAAGAGACTCTGGCCTCCCCCCCAGGGGCTAGTGAAATTCTGAGGGATAAGAAGATTGTGTCCTCCAAGAGGAGAGTGATGAGGCCAATTGATCAACAATTATCGACTAAGTAACCCCTACCAAGGGATGCTCCACTACCTCAGCCAGGCTCTCACTGCTGCATGGCAATCCTACCACACTTCCCTCAGCAGCTCCTGCTCCCTCTCTCCACCAGGGCTCTTCCCAGCCTTTCCATCCCTCCTCAGACCTCCCATTGCTTCCCCTTTCCTTCCCTCACTCTCTCAGCTGAGAACTTTGCTATATATTTTACAGAAAAAGAAAATCGAGGCCATGTGCCGTGAACTCCCTCTTCTCCTCTCTTCCTTATCTCCTATCACTGAGGTGCTGTCGGCCTCTCCCTCCTTCTGCCCATCTCACGTGATGAAGTAGCCTTACTCCTGACCAAAGCTAGCCTTCTACCTGCTCGAGGGATCCCATTCCATCCTGTCTCCTCCCACAGAATCTCCTCTCTGTTCCCTACAAATATGCCCATATCTTCCCTATCCTGAAAAAAATCCTCATTGGAGTCTCCCATCCCTGCTAACTGTGAACCTGTCTCTTCTGCCCTTTGTGGCTAAACTCATGAAGGTGTCTACACCAGGGCCTCCACTGGCTCTGGTCTCTCTCTCTTCTTAACCCTTTACAGTCTGGCGCCTAACCTTCTCATGCCACCAAAATTATTCTCTCCAAAGTTACCAATGATCTCTTAATTGACAAATCCAAAGAACTTTTCTCCATCTTCAGTCTCCCGTGATCTTTGTAGCCTTTCACCCTGTGGATCATTCTCTTCTCCCTAGGTTTTCAGGACACACTTCTCTCTTTCTCCCCTTCCCCTTCTCTCTTTCTCTCTCCCTCCCTCTCTCCCCCTGCCCTGGTTCTCCTCCTCCCTCTCTGACTACTCCCTCTTTGGATCCTTCTCCAGATCACACCCTCTAACCATAGGTGTCCCTCCGAGTTCTGTTCACATCCAAGCTGTAGCCAAAGCCTGTTCACTTGGCCTTTTCAGCATCTCCCCAATATGCCCCCTTCTCTCCTCAGATACAGCCCTCACTACCCCACACTCAGACTGTTACAACAGCCTGCAGGTGGGTCTGCCTGTCTCGAATCTCTCTCCACCCCAATCTACCCTTCATGCAGCTACCAAAGGGATCCTCTAAATCAGGTCTGATCATCACCCCCTCCTCCAGTGGCCCCCTACTGCCTCTGGGGGCAAAATGCTCTACCTGAGCCCTTCCTCACTGCCCCCCCCCCAGTCTTCTCACATGTGACTCCCCACTACATGCCCCTCAGTCCAGGGATGCCAGCTTCCTGATGCTCCATGAACATGACACTCTTCCTCTGCTCAATTACTGACCTCCCTGGTTTCCTTCAGCACCAGCTAAACCCCATCTGGTACAGGCAATCCTCCCCAGTCCCTCTTCATCCCTGTGCCTTCCCTCTCGAAATGCTCTCCTACTGATCCTGAACACAGCTCACACGCTGTCTCCCCCTTTAGATGGTAAGTTCCTTGAGGGCAGCAGCTCTCTTGCCTCTCTCTGCATCCCCCAGTGCTTAGCACAGTGTCTCGTACACAGTAAGGGCTTAATATAAAGTGACTGGTTGGGTGACTGTACCAGGCACTGAGATCAAAGAAAAATGGAACAGTTCCTAATTGGGGGAAGCCTTCATTCCAGGGAGACGACAGAACAAACATAAGGGAGCTTGGAAAGAAGAGCACTAGCAGCCGAAGGGGTCAGCAAAACATATGGTCTGCATCCTGAAGAGAGGGATTCTATGAGGCAGAAGAGAGAGGGCATTCCTGGCATGGGAGACAATCAGTGCAAAGGCACAGAGGTGGGAAGAGGGATATGAAAGTGGAAGGATTGTGTGTAAGGAACAGAGAGAAAGCCAGTTTGGCTGGATCTGAGTGTGGGAGGGGGAATCCTGTAATCAGAGGAGAATCTTTGGGAAATCTCTACTTATCTCACCGTGTGTGAGAATGAGAGATGAAAGAGGGGAAAGGGAGACAGAGTCAACTGATGTTGACACACTCAGGTCACGCCATCCCACTTAAGTAAATGAGGAGACGCTCAATCAGACAATGGATCGCCGGGTCTCCACGTCAGCTTCAGACTAAGCATGAAAGGTCTTTGAAAGCCACTCACTGGGAGGAGCAAAATGATGCAGACCAGGAGCGTGGTCTAGTGGCCCGAGGGATCCTGCCCCCACTCGGGGCCTCATCCAAGAGCAGGGGGTATGCTGGAATCCGGAGGTCCAGCGAGTGAATCATCAAGGAGCCAGAGCAGGTAAAACTAACCCACAAAACCTCTTGGGGGTGGGAAGGGAAGACGAGGCCGTGGCGGCAATCTCCTTTCTCTGAACCCTTTGGATGGAGAGGCCCTGCTTAGGGCACACACCAAATGCCATCACAGGGTGAGCCATCATCTTTGCTCTTGGATCCACGGTGGTAACAGACACGTTGGCATGCTCCAGGGAAGGCCAGCTGCAGTGTGCAGGCCCCAAACTGCCCGATTGTACCAGACGAGCCCTGTTGCCTTTAGAGTCTGAGATAGTTCTTCATGGATCCTCAGTAGCAGATACATACAGGGGATCAAGGACTTGCCTTCTTCCTATGGAGAAGTCACTTTGGGTCTTCCCAAAGATTTCCAGTGATGAACAGAAAGTTCAAATTTATGCCAAGGGCAAACTATCAGTCATATCTACCTCCTGGCAAGGAATCCCCAAAAGCCGTGCAGGCACTGGACATGGAAGGATGGCAGAGGGGAGTGATGACTGGGATTGGGGCCAGGAAGATGTGGGCCTGAGCTCTGCCTCAAACTTTTATTAGCTATGAGACCCTGGGCAAGTCACTTCATCCCATCAACGGGAGAATGGCTAGACAAATCATGGTACATGAATGCAGTAGAATATGGATGCACAGGATAAATCCCAAGAAGTGTGGAAGAAGGGACAAGGTCTGAGACAGAGTGCAGGAGGCAGAGCCAGAAGAGCAACACACACAAAGACAAAATCGAAGGCACCTGGTGGCCTCAGTGACTTGCCCGAGGTCACATGCCCAGGAAGAGTCTGAGACCAGATTTGAACTAGGAAGATAAGTCTTCCTCACTCCAGGCCAAACCCTTGATCCGCTATGCCACCTAGCACCCCTTGGGTTGGGAAGAGTCCTGGGTTCAAGTCCCACATCTGACATGTATCCATTAGCTGTGTGACCCTGGGCAAGGGACAACCTCTTGATAGTTTAGACAACTCTCTAAAACTATAATTTGAGGAGAAGGTGCTGACCTGCCTTGGTGGAGAGAGTTTCCCTATCTGGAAGTTTTCTGTACAGGTCCAGTCCCTACCCCTCTGCCTATGGGCCAGAGGCCTTGCTAAACGCAGAAAAGACATTCTAACAGGCAGAGACAACCTACCTCCTTGGAGCTGGGGCCGAGGAGCAGAGTTCAGGCTTGGAGAGTCACAGGGATGGTGAATGTGAGGGGAGGGGAAGCAAAGGGAGATTCGACTGTCTGAAAGAGGAGAGGAAGTGAAGGCTGAGACCCCTTTGTCCAGAAGCCTCACGAGAATACTTCCTAAGGTTGATAGCTGCCTAAATGTGGACATGACCTTGGCACAGCATTGTGATGACCTTTGGTTACTGATGGGAGCCCTCAGCCACCTCCATCAGATCCATCTCTGGGCTGTAGTGTTGGGATGCATTTAGAAACCAATTATCTCTTTAAAAAAAAAAAAAAGCTCCTCCCCCAAAGCATGAAGAGTTCTACTCTCACTTTCAAAAGCTGCATTGTTCATTTTTTGGCCATAAATAGGCCATTAACACCCACTTTGTGCCTAATCAAAGGAAGGTCTTAACTGCCAGGGAAGTTCAGTGAAGGGTTTGTTCTCTGTTGCAGGATTTAGTATCTGTGATTCTTAACCACTGCGGTACTCGGCAGGGAAAAAGCCTTGATAAAGTGGCTGGAGTGGGGCAAAGACAGAGGGAAGCAGCCCAATGGGGAGATGAGCCCCCAGGGCTCGGCAGAGAAGTCAGCGGCTACACACGGATTTGGCTTCATGGTGAGGAGTGAGAAAGAGATATCAGGAGTCAATGGCTTCATGCTTGGCTGACTCGCTCATCACATGTCTCTCTCTCTGTGACATGTATATGTATTTTCTTTCCAAGCACACAAAAATGAATACAGTAATTAATGAACTAGAAAAATTAATGAAGGGAATGCATTTGGGAAACTAAACAAAAGAACCGCATTTAACATCAATGTTCTGGGAACACCACAATCTTTGACAAATTAAAATTTGGGGTGACACAGTAGGTGTCTGCTTGCCAAATTAAGCCAAAGGGCAATGGGGTGAAGTCAGCACAGAGGGGAGAGATTGTTGCATACCACCAAAGATGAATTTCACACAAAATGGAGGCATCAGAGGTGCTACCTAGGAAGGTGAGCCTAGAAAAGGAGCTGGGTTGGTCCTGGGAAGAGTGTGAAATCTAGACAGATGTTCAGCTGGGGGGCCACACCGGTAATCTGCCCCCAGCCACATGGTATCTATAAGAGAACGTGGACAGGACAGGCAAGTGTGGATGGGTCATGGCCCACAGGCTTGCAGGGGGTGCTCAATGACCCAATGACATCGAATTAAAGAATTTTATAAATATGTATGTATATGTATATGAAGTCTAATAACTATATATAAATAGTCTGAAGACATATAAAACCTAATAAATGACAGAATTCTATCCTCTCAGGCTGGAAGGGAGCTCAGGTCACCAATCCAAGTGGGACCTCCCGCCACATCCTTCACAAGCACTCATCCCACCACCCAGTACACTCATCCCTTTCAGAGAGGTCCCATTGGTCGAAAGCTTCTCCTAACATGGAGCTGAAAGCTGCCTCCTTGGAACACCCATCTTGCTGTTCCTGGTTGTGCCCTCTGAGGTCAAATCCAATCCATTTTCCAAAAGACACATCCCTCCCACCCCACAGAGATACCAAAGGAAGCAGAGCATTCTCATCCTCACTGCTACTAAGGGAAGGGAAATCGGAAAGGGGAAATGGGAATTCTCAGTCAGCTTCTGCCCTGGCTCTCCCAAAGCTGGGCTTGGAAGCCAGTGGCTAGGCATCCTTCAGCTTCATTGGCACAGCCCACTCCCTATACATCACTGATATCCTCACTCCCCATCCTCAGATGTTGAAAGCTGGCCAGATGTGGCCCAGCTGTACCAAGAGCTCTGGTGTGACCTGGAACATCTTGGAGCTGTGAAACAAGCCAGCTGGGCTCCCCAGACGCTCAATGCTTCCCACAGCACCAGGGAGGGTCCTTCCCTCCTAAGCTTGGAGAAGCTACAGAGGAAAGGGAACAATGCTCTTCAAAGCCTGGGAAGTGGTTACTGTGAGGGAAGGTAAGAAGAGAACAAGGTGGGGGATAACACAGAGAACCCCCTCACCTGGCAGCAGAGTCCTGGGTCCATGGCTGAACTAAGTGGGGCCAGCTGCCCATCCCCTGTGACCACCAACCCACTGTCTACAAAACGAGGTGGTAGGACCAGCTCTGAAGCTTCCTTCTTGTGCTATCACCTTATTTCGAGGATCTACGCTCTCATGCGTATGGCCACTGCCTCCACCAACCCAGATCAAAGACTGTCTATGTTTAAGTGCACAGCTCTTTGTGAGTGACCAAGGCCCCAGAGATCCATCCCCGGCAGCTGGCCCTCCGGTGATGGGCCTCTAGGAGCTCACTCGGCAGGCACAGTCCATTGGTCTGCCACCAGGACTGGATGGCAGAAACTGCACAGGCCTCAGGAGCCCAGGGTCACTTCTATGGCATCTCACTTGTCACCAGCCAGGAGCAGCCTTTGGTGGAAGCTGCCTGTTCCAGAGAACACCCTTCTCTACACTGTGGAAGGCCCTACCTTCCTCAGGAAGAGCATGCATTCAGCAGAAGCACAGATTGATCCTGCTCCAGAAGGCCCTGCCTTCCAAATCACACATGGGTGGTCTTTGCTATTCATAGCTAGGACGTCTCACAGCGGAGTCAGTGCTGGACAACACCTGCTCGGCTCAAGTTACTGGGCGTTCTTGCAGGCAATCAGGCTGTGGTCTCATTGAAAACAGTCTGTGGTTTACACCTTCCTTTTCCTAACTTAAACTAAGAGGGCACCTCCTAATTGCCAAGACCCACCATAAAGAAAATGAATTCTCATACCAGTGAGGCAGGATTCATCTGCTTTTGGGTCTCCTCAGAAGGAAAGCCCTGCTGGCTTGAGACGACCTCTACGCGCCCAAGGCCCATGATGCTAGAAAGGGCAGAGTATGCGGGCAGCTTCCCGGCCACATCAAGAAAGAAAAAAAGAAGCACTGGGGACAATGCCCCAGGACACTAGGCCCGCACCCAAGGCCTCATGTTCTGTCATGTCCAACCCAAAGGGGTTAAGAATCGCTTCCACTGGCTCTGAGAGTCAACACTGCAAATGTATCCCCAAATGCTGACTTTGGAAACTGGGTCACAGGGGTGTCGATTCAGGCCTCAACACTTCTGGTATCAGCTGAAGAAGGGCCCAGCAGAATGGCACCAAACACCTGAGTCAACCCAACTCCGTGAAGGTCACAAGCACCTACAATATGGCGTCAAAGGAAGAGGAGCACACCAGAGTCCGAGGCCCAACCGGCCCGCCTCCCAGCATTGCCTCCCTGCTCAGTGGCCTTGGGCAAGTCATTCACCTCTCCGAGCCTTCGTGTCTGCCTCTACAGCGAGAGGGCTGGACCAGATGAAGCTCCAGTCAGCGGCTCAGTCCACAGCATTCTTCCTTTTGGCCCAATCTTGGCCTTGTCAGAAAGACCACATGCAATCCCAATATGAGGACGTTTCCCCAAAGCTACACAGACACATACAGCGATATGTTACTTCCTACCTCAGTGGGTGGTTATTTTTTGGGGGGGGAGTGGAAGAAAGAATGTGGCTTTGCTTTTTTAAGCAATGCCCCCCTGGTTAGTTTCTGAAGGGTCCCTTTAAGCATGTGCAAACACCCCAGTCAGTGCCCGGTACTGATGGCCGCTGGAGGCAGAGCCTCGCATCTGGGCAGCTGCAACCAATTACCCTGCGGCTTGGTGTTTTTCTTCCTCCCTGAAATGCCCTGCTCCTTTCTGACAGACGCTGAGAAACACAATTTGCTGCTCTTTGGAGCCGTCCCGCTCCAAGTCGGAAATACAGCAAGGGCTGTGACACCCAGGGAAATGGTAATCAGCAGCTACTGTTTCTAATGGCTGCTTTTTCCAAGCCGAGGCGAGACGTGTCAACTGCCTCTGAATCACCGTGTGACTGCTGAAGGCTGACAGGAAGCTGACTGGCGTGCCGCAGTCAGGGTATCACCAACCAAAAGACAAAAAGTAAAGTCGCTGACAGAACCGACCAGAGGCCTGTCCACAACGAATGTGCCCGAGCTCAGCCCGCCACTGGAGAATCCGCACGGTCCCTGTGCGAGAAGCAGGGCCGTGACTGTCCACCCACTTAAAAGAGGGAAGCTGCCCGGGGGTCGGAAAATCAGGCGGATGCGGGGACAGGGCTGCCCAAGCAAGGCCTGGCCCAGCCCGAGAGCAGCCTGGCGCAAGGAACCAGGTGGTTCTGATGACGACACCACAGCAATGGTGTGATTGGTGGGACATCCCATAAAGGAGCCTCGGTTCTCCTCCCACGTCAGGACTGCGGTCGATGTGATCATCTCTGCTTTTAAAAACATTTGCTCATCCTCTATCCAGATGGCCCCCATCTCCCAATTTCTCCCTCCAAGGCTGCCGTGGAAGACACGTTCCACTGGGGCTGCCTTTCTTGGCATGAGGTCTCAGGGCAACTGGGCAGCCGGTGGGCAGGGGTGTTGAGGGGCTGGGACCAACCAGGGAAGCTGTTTGTAGGACCCTTTCCAGCAGGAAGGGACCTCGGAGGCCTCATTTCACATACGACTGTTTTTGGAGGCCCAAGGACAGACAGTGGCTCACTCAAGACCACATAGGGCCAACCAGGAGCCCGCTGCTCCCCAGAAAAGACAGCCCATGCCCCTTGCAGCAGATTCTATACTGGGCCTGGCCACATGCTCAGAGAGGCTGCTCATCATTTCCTCTTCCATTTCAAAAGAGGAAGAATAGAATGAAGAAAAGGCAGAGGAAGAGAAAGGAGGAGCAGCAGCAAAGAAGAACAAAGGACATTCTTCTTGCTCGGGACAGGAGAAAGAGCACTGACTCTGGGGTCGGACCCCACTACTCTGGGGCCTTAGACAAGTCACTTCTGCATTCCAGGGTCTGCAGACCCTTCCCATCCTTGGCATCGTCTTCTAGATGGATTGTGGCAGGCCCTGAGCATCTGCTGAATGAATGATGGACCCTACCTTCAGACTTCTTAGGGCTGGACCACAAGACCACTCTTCCATTTCCTTGGCAAGGAGTGTTTTGGGGCCTACAGCACTATAAAGCAAAGACTGAGCCAAGCTTTTGAGTTTCCCCACTAGAAGTAAAGTCACTTCCAAGACAACAACTGGCTCTTGCCTCTGAGGCCAAACATTTTAAGTGAAATGGGGGTTAAGGATCCCAAAGCTGAGGAGTCTGAGTTTAGAGAGCACAAGGTAAGAGAGTAAAAGATGCTCCGCGCCCCCCCCCCCCCACCGCCATAGGAGAGAGCAGAAATACCTGTGCTTGGTTCCCAAAGTCCAGCAGGCTAGAGGGCCAGGGAGGGCCAGTCAGCAGGCCCAGCTCGCTCACTCAGGTCTCATGAGCTCCCTCAGGCAGGACCATCTGCTTCCCAAGGCCTCATCTCAGCTGCTTCTCAGGGTGCCCCATGTGCCTCTCCTCTCCAGCATCCTTCCCTCCCTCAGCCATCCCTGCATACCTCGGTATCTCCTCACACCCATGTGGTCTGCCCTGGGGCATCTCAGGAGGACTTGAGCACTGTGAACATCAGCCCTGCCCTGCTCAGTGGCCCTGCTTGTCACAAGCAGCGCTAGGGAGCTCTGGACTGGCAGGCGCCAGGGTCTACCTGGGGAGCACAGGAGTACTGCTGCTTGCCTGCCTGGTTTGGCTCAAGGAAGGTTCACCCTGTGGTAAGTGAGTGGCTTCACCAGCTGATTTGGATTCACCCAAAATTTTCTCCATATGCTCACACCTCTGGAATACAGGTATCTTCTTCCCAGAATGCCAAGAAGAGGGGAGTGCCAGGCTAGGTAACTGTTGAGCTGGGGTGAACTAAATGTCTAGAAACTGAATGTCCCTGAGACATGGGAGTTCACACAGCAACTGAAAGGGCTCAACAGTCTCACATTTCAGGACCATTCATTCCCAGAGGGTCCAGGGGCTTCCGGTCACTCTGCATTCATGGAAATGAGGAACAGAGGCCTCCCCAGACAAAGATTTCCTAGGATCCAGCACCGAGCACCATGCCTGGCACACAGCAGTTTCCTGACTGAATGATCTAGACCCGGGAGAGACCTTAGAACCCAGAGTCCAACCCTCTCATCTGGCAGAGGAAAGAACGGAGGCCCAGGGAAGGGAAATCACTTGTCCCAAATAATAAGGCCTGGAGCTAAGATTCGAACCCAGGGCGTTTGGTGCCAGGGCTCTGGTGGTGATGCCAAGCTGCCTCTCATCCCATGCTCAGCATTCCCTTCCCAACAGTGATGGAGAGGAGCCTGGGGGCTGGAGGAAGGATGAAGGGGAAAAGCTCCCTCTCCCACGCATCACCCTTCCCTTCCTCCAGCTGCCTGCTCACTCTTGAAGGCCCATTGTCTCTCCTGTCCTCTGGTCTCCTGTAGCAGGCTCAAGGATGGATGGGAAGCTTAGCAGGCTTACTGGGGAGTAGATGTGGGGCCAGTGCCTAAGCAGGGAGCAAACATTTCCAAAGGTTTCTGTACAATTCAGGGGGCCCTTTCTCTCCTAGGGGTCCCTGCTCATTTCTGACCCTTCTGTAGGCAGGCAGCCTAGGGGCCTCTAAGGCACCATTGGTGGTGACTTTGGTACTCAGAACTCCTGAGCTCAAAAGATCCATGGCCTCAGTCTCCCCAGCTAGCACAAGGGGCCCATGGCTCTCCCATAACTTCATCAGACTCCTTCTGACCTCTCTCCCTTGGATCTCCTTGATGAAAGAGATGGGTGGTGGCCCAGTGACTTGGCTTCTTCCTTCTGGCCAACTGATGATTTCAAAATAAAGCCTCTGGGGTCTGGCTACTTGTTTCTAGGGAATAGTGGATGATATCAGGAAAGCTCAGGGCCCATGAGCTTCACCACCCCCCTCAGTAAAGGCCTCCCAAGGGGAACACCAGGGCATCACACGAGAATCCCAAGCGGCTCCTGGTGTGACAAGAGGCAAGGCCCTACAGGCCTCAGTTTCCCCACCTGTAGAACAAGAATAGTCAGACTTGTGCTACTCACCCACTGCCTAGGGTTGTTACAAGAAATGCACTTTGCAAAGAGAATAACTGGCATCTTTATGGAGCCTTAAGAAAGGCAAAATACTTGTCAGAGGCTAGTCCTCAGGCCAGAAGGGACCTCAGAGGCCAACTAGGCCAACCCACTCATTCTACAGATGAGAAAACAAAGGCCCACAAAGATTCAGTAACTTCCCCCAGTGTCATATATGTCAGAAACATCCAAGGCAGGATTTGAACCCAGGACCTTAAAAGCCATTTGGCTCAACACTGTTACTTACAGGAGGAAACTAAAGTCTAAGCAGGTTAAAGTGACTCCCACAAGTAGTAAGGGTTGGAGGTGGACTTGAACCCAGATCCTCTGCCTCCAGAAGCCGTATTCTTGCCCCATCCCTGTCTGCCTCCCTCCATGTCCATGACCCCTGGGAAGAAGACAGCACAGCTAACTAACACTAGTGCTCTATTTTACAGAGGGGGAAACTGAGGCACACGCACACAGCATCACTCCACAGACTCTATCAATAGAGGAGGAGTTTTTTCCCTAAAAAATGACAACTTGAAATAATTCCAACTCACAAAGTCACTGGGAAAACAAACCCCAAGGCACTGCCTCAGCAAATCTCGAACAAGCCCCTGGGGGTTGGGGGCCCACCTGGTTGGGGCCTCCCAGCTAGGCTGGCCCCTTCTCCCTTCAATACAGGAGCCACCCAGCCAGCAAAGGCTGGGGAAGAGGGGCCATGCCTCGTCCAGCTGCCCTGCCCTCCTCAGGCCCCACCTCCTGCCAGGGCCTGCCTCAAACTATTTCAATTTCTCCTGTCTCCATCTGGTTTGTTCGTGGTGCACCAGTCACCTCCCCCATTAGACTGTGAGCCTCCTGAGGGCAGAGACTAGCTCTGCCTTTCTCTGCATTCCCAGAACATACTAATTGCTTCCTAAATGCTTGTAGATAGACTGACTTCATTCGGGGGATTAGTCTCTTCCAAGTTGACATCAAGGGCCCTTGTCATAGGGAGAGGAATCTGCCTGTGTTTCTGGGACAGCATTTCCCAGGTTCCACTAAGAAGCCAAGGCCTAGCAAGCATCCCCTAGGATCACAGCAATGTGGATCAGGGCCCAAAAGCCTGGAGAATGACTTGGTGATCCTTGGGCCTTCAAGTGTCTCTTGAAAAACCAGGGTCAGGAAGAAAATTCTAGAGGAGTGTGGCCCGGACACTAGGCAGGGGGCTGTGGCCTTCCCTCTGCTACTCCGTGGCACCTTTGACCAAGCTGGGGCCTGGCTGGAGATGATGCCACACCTGCTTACACTCATGGCAGCCCCCCTTGGCCTTCCTCCTCCTGCCAGCTCCCACTCCCCTTCCTGGAGGCCAGCCTGGAGCTGCTGAAGCAACCTTCTTCTATACCTGGGCACAGCTAGGCATAACCATGCACCTTAAATGCCCGTCCACCCATTCCAGGACCTGAAAAGTTTCCAGCAAATCTAGCGACCTCATTTCAGCTTGTAGCCAATGAAAGCCATGATGGGTGTGAGCTGGCTTTGCTGCCTCTAGCTCATTAGCTAATAAAAGAAGTATGGCATTTAGGACATTGCTGAAGAAGGCCTGGTGACGCAGAGGCCAGGCTCTGGGTTTCCATCAGAAATCATCACCAGACACGGTTCTCTGGCCTTTGCTGAGACAGTCTAGGCTGCCCTGAGAGGGGAAGTTGAATCCCTGGCTCCTGCTCCAATGAATACATTCAATCACCATCTGGTTACATGGCCAGAAAATGCCCCATTCTCAACAAGGAAGGAAAAGGTGGCATGTGGAGTGAAAACAGAAGGAAGGACATGGGCAGCCAGCAGCCAGGAGCACTGAGCCGGCCTTGTGGCCCAGTGTACCTCAGAACTAAGCCTCAGGGCAGCCTGCACTCTCTCCACAAGGCCCAGCTTCTCAGATGGACCAACCTTGGGCCCAGCCTGGGCCTAAGGGCTTGGGGTGACA
>CM053589.1:200380678-200410001 GCA_028646515.1 Pseudochirops corinnae
AAGGAAGGAAAAGGTGGCATGTGGAGTGAAAACAGAAGGAAGGACATGGGCAGCCAGCAGCCAGGAGCACTGAGCCGGCCTTGTGGCCCAGTGTACCTCAGAACTAAGCCTCAGGGCAGCCTGCACTCTCTCCACAAGGCCCAGCTTCTCAGATGGACCAACCTTGGGCCCAGCCTGGGCCTAAGGGCTTGGGGTGACAAGCCCTACCATCAAGATGAGGCCCAGACCAAGGGAGGAATGCTGAAAGGATGAACTTGACCCACAGTGTAAAGTATTCAGTGTTAAGAACAATTTCCTCATCCATGGCTAAAATGAAGCCACCTCAGGACTAAAGACACTCTCAGACTCCTCCCAAGAAGGGAGGAATGTGGGACACCTGGCCTGAAACAGGGGCACTGAGGGAGGAAGGCTCAGTCTTCCCATTATGGAATTCAGCCCCCTAGAATGAATGAGCAGCCCCTCCCTCAGAAAGTCTCCTAGGAACTTTAAAGTTGCCCCACACTCCGTAATTATCTATTACATGTTCCCAAGACTGGAAACACAGAATTGTCTAAGGGAGACCCAGAGAAACTGGTGTCTCTGGCAAGCTTTGGGGCAGCACCCGCTCCCACCACCATGATTTCAATCGACTGGGACACTAGCCCTTGACAGGAAATGCCCTTCAGAAGCAGTCACTAAATATGCTTGGGCTCCAGCTCTTGGGGTCTACCTGAGAGATGAACATGGTGGCCTTTGGGCCAGGTAACTGCTTTGAGGTAGGATAATCATGCCGGCTCCCACTATTCAAGTCAATCATCCAGAGTCCCAGAGCCACCATTAGTGCTAACAAAGGCAGAACTCAGAGACAAAGAAAAGTGTGGCCAAGGGAGATGGTCAGGGCCACAAGGGACCTTTGTCTAGAGTTCACAGTTCAGACAATTACGAGCAATGGTGAGGACAGCAATCAGACTTTCTTGTCATCAAAATTAACCCAAGGAATCTGGGGGCTTTCTCTTTCTTTCTCTGCACCCAGTTGGCTGCCAAGGCCCTGCTTTCACAGTTGAGGGAATGCAGGGGCACCCAGGCTCACCATGTCCTGGCCTTTCTCTAGCTACAGATGAAGTTTCCTGGTGAGGAAGCACTGGAGGGGAGAGGGAAGCAGATATCTTAGGAGCCCTTTTGGTTACTCTCTCTCCACTGACCCACTGTCCTTCGCTGCCAGGCCATCCTGGCCCTGCTGATAAGGGCTCTTAAAGGAAGATAGTGCTTCAGACAGCCAGTGGTCGGGGCTGAACTGGACGGGGCTGGGAATCCCTGAGCTGCTGTGGGCATCCATGGATGTGCTTTCAGAAGAACTCTAGCTTGTTTTAAGTAAGTACATAAAGAAGTGAGCATCCTGCTGGTCAGCTTCCCCGAGGGGCACGCCAGCCAAGAGACAGTCACCCCTCACATGGCACCTGCACGTTAGCCCCAAGCCCCTGCAACTTCTCCTGGTGAGGGGGAGGCCCCTGGCCTGACGAGCAGGTGGCCCCTGCCCGGTAGGGCCCTGGGCTCTCACGGCTGGCCACTTAGGGGAGGGGGGCCTTACCTGGGTCATCTTGGCGAGGTCAAGGGAGGGCCTTAGCTCCTGACGGTCTTCAGGCCGCCGCCGCTTAACTCCCACTTTCTTGTCATTAAGGACACATGGCTGGGATCGGCTCCGGGACAGGCCGCTGGAGCGTCTCACCAGCTGAGGGGTGGAGGCAGGGGTGCTGTTGGCAGAGGGGGGGCAATATTCCGAAAAGGAGAACTGCTCATGAGAACAGGAGAGAGACCGCTGGATGTCCACCCTGCGCCCACCAGCAGACCCGGAATCACTGCACCAGACGTCTCCGGCCTGGGCGTAGGCGGTCGACCCCAGGATCCCATGGCAGGGCTGCCCTCCAAATCTGCCATGAAAGCCAGACTGATCAGAGATGGAGGAAGAGGAGGAGGAGAGCATGTTGGCGCGGGAGGGAAGGCTAAAGCTGGAACTCCTCTGCATGGGGCAGGAGCTGCTGGAGTAGCGCTGCACACTCCCGCCACTGTAACAGCGCCTCTTCTCCACAGGAGTCCAGACCTTAGAGCCCAAGGGCCTCCACACCGTCCGGCAGCTGGACATCTCATCCGAGAAAGACAAGGAACGACACTGCCGCTTGCTGGGGGGAGCCGACGGGTGGCTGCTGTGGTCACTGAGACTGAGGTCCCTGATCAGGCTGGTCACAGAGCAGGTGGCGGCTGCGTCTCTGGACCAGAGGGAGCTGTCCGCACCCTTCTCGGGCAGGCAGTCCCAGATACTCGAGCTGGCCTGCTCCAGCTGAAGTGGGCACTTCCTGTCCAGATCTCTCCACCTGCCATTTTCTAGTTCACAGAAAACAAAAAACAAACAGAGAAGTATTAAGAAGGCCTCCAGACTAGCCTCATTCTCCTAGTGACCACTAAGACCCAAAGTCACCATTTCCAGCAGAATCACTGACGATGCTACCTTTGGAAGGTGGCTTGGCCCAATTAGTCTTGGAACCAGGGCCCCTCGACTCTGAGCTCTGGGCTGCCCCTTAAGCCTAAAGGAGCCTCCTGGAGAACTGGATTCTGAGATCACAGATGGGGGTGGTCACCTGACCCAACCCCCTCCTTTTACAAGCCCAGAGAGGGGAACACATGCCTACAGGGACATAGGCAGCTCTTGCAGCAGAGACACCCAAAGCATCACCGGGCTCCTGGGGAGGGCTAGCACAGAAGTATAAGATAGGACACCCACCCCAGAGCTGACAAACCGCACAAGGAGTGAGACCTCTCAGACGGCTCCAAGCACAGAATCCACCTGGGCCCTCCACAAGGCCACTGAGGCCACCTCCAAACTCCTGTCCTGGAAGGCCCTGACTCCTTGGGAGGGACAGCGGAGAACAAGCCTTCCAGGGCAGGCTGGAACAGAGGCCCCACGCCTGCCCATCAGGATGGGCAGATAAGCACCAGGCCTGGGGCCCCTGCAGCCCCAGGATGCAGAAAAAGGAAGAGAACCATCGAAACAGCAAATGAGAATGCTCAAACCAGGGACGTTGTCCTCCTCTTAAGTCGACTTCACGGGAGTCACGGCTGTTTTTTCCACTGGGGGATTCCTACTGCTCAGGCACAGGAAAGGAGAACGTGCTCCTTCCCAGAAGCCCTGTCCTGCTCAGCACTGGGGGCATCTGTTTATTTGAGAAGAGAAGAGGGCCAGAGGCATTCTGTGGAGAATGTGCATAGAACATGCCCGTGAATCTTTGCTATGACAGTGAAAAGAGCTTCCAAGGAGGCAGCTCCAAGGCCTTCCCTGTACCACCTCACTTGATCCCCATAACAACCCCAGGGGGTCTATGAAAAAAGTGTCTGGAGGGGCAGCTGAGGCCCCTGCCTCCCTCCACTTTATAAATGCTCAGTATCTCTCCCTCTGTCTCTCCTTCCTCTCTCTTTGTCTCTGTCTCCTGTCTGTCTCTGTTTATCACCCCCAGCAGAATCCAAGCTTCCTGAGGGCACAGATCAGCACCTGGGACAGTGCCCACCACGAACCAGGTGCTTCATAAATGTTTGCTGCAATTATCCCCACTTTGCAGATGAGGAAACAAGGCTCAGATGAGCTGCCTAAGCAATGCCCAAGTAGGCATGGCCTGTCGGTCATGGCAGAGCTGGCTCTTCAGACTGCAAATCAACTGCTCTTTCCCCATTTTGTGGATGAGGAAACACAGACTGAGAATGCTGAAGTGACTGGCCCAAGGTCACAGGTCTATCAGCGGAAGAGCTGGGATGTGCAGCCAGGTCTGCAGATGGCCAGGTTTGGAGCTGGGAGAGACCTCAGGAAGCAAAGAGTGCAGGCCTCACATTTTACATAGAAAGAAACTGAGGCTCAGAGATTCAACACCTTGACTGTGGTCACAAAGATGGTCAGTGGCAGAGGCAGGATTCTAACCTGGGTCTTTAGGCCCCAAGCACTGTGTCCTCCCAGGGACCCCAAAGACAAGCCTTGGGTCCCTATACAAGCCAGCAGTGTGGCGCATGAGCCTCCTGTTCTCCCCCAAACACCTCCAGGTCCAGACAGAGGGATGGGGCACTGGCTTCTCATTCCCTGCATTCTCCCAGACCCCTCCTTGTCCTGGAAGGAGGAGCTGAAGCTGGCACAGCCATGGCACGGAAGGCTGAAGGAGCTCAGCAGGGATGGGGCAGTGCCCATCTCCAGAAAAGGCCCCTCCAAGAAACTGTGTCTGAGGACCAACCCGCCCCCAGACGTCACTGCTCTGATCCCCTCACCCTATAGAACAGGCAGGCAAGGCCGCACGAGGCAAGTGCCCCTAGTCACACAGAAAGGAGAGCTTGACCTTGCCGGCCACTCAAACCCAACCCCTGCACTCTGACTCCCCAGGCCTGCTCCTTACTCATCAGTCAATGCTCCTCCTCCCACTGGACCAGAGGCAACAGCCAGCCACTCAAGACCACACCAGACAAGGAGAAGGTCACGGATCTCAGACATCCTGCCACGCTCCGCATTCCAGTAACAAATGGCCAACAAGGAGGGCGGGCACATCCTTCCTCCACGCCCCTCCTCTCCACTGAGGTCAGGAACTGGGAGGGACTTGAGGTCATTGAGGTCAAGCCCCCCCTTCTTCAGAGAAGGACCTGGGGCCCAGATGTCTCTGACACAGGACCTGAATTCGGATCTTCCTACATGCATGTCCAGGGTCCAACACTCAAGGCGAGGCCTTCTGATTCAGCCCCACGTTTGTTGTACGTATATCAGCTGCTCGTCTCCCCCTCAGAACGCCGACTCCCTAACAAGAGGGGGGATTCCTCCAGAGCTTACCACAGGGCCCGGCACACACAGCCTTGTTGGCCCACTACCTGACGTCTTGCTCCAATGCAAACGCCTCCCTTCCCAGGCCTGCTCCTTACTCATCAGAGGGAAAGTGGCTTCCCTGGTGCCGTGGAGCCGGTGGGATCCCTGGAGCCCTGGGGTCCCCACAGCCCCATCTCCCCTGCATGGTGCAGGATGGCCATTAGTTACCAGGCTAATTTCCAAGAGCCTTTGAAGATGTGTGCCTCGGGCCTGGGGGCAGGATGGGGCTGCATTTCTCTGAGCGGCCTAGATGACACTGTCATGGTTTCTATCTTGATCTTAGTGGGACTCACAATACAAGAAAAAAATCAAGTCTCCCTTAGCCCTCCTGCTCCCTCCCCACTAAGGGAGAGAGATTTGTCGGGTCAGGTCGCCAGACAAAAGGAACAAAAATAGCACCAATGGGGGAGAGAGAGGATGGGAGCCACCCCACCCCCAGCCCCCCCGCCAGCCCGCAGGCCCAGGGCCTCCTCTCCGCCAGACTCCTGGTCTGGCCGACGCCCCGCCTCTACAGCAATGACAGCTAACCCACTAAGTGCCACACGCCGTGCCAAGGGCTCCTTGTGGTCCTCACAACAGCCCTGGCAGGTGGAGGCTGAGGGACAAGCGGCCCTGATTCTGGCTTTGAGGGGAGGTTGCTGGATCACCTTGGCCAGCCACTTCCCCTTCTCAGCTGTCAAACAAGGAAGTCAGATCCCAGGGCGGCTCAGGGTGTTTCCAGCCCCACCATGCTGCTACGATGCTTTCTGCCTTCTTCTTTCCCCACGTGAAAAATGGGAGGTTCTTTGGGGACCATCCAGAAACCTTAAAAGTAGAAACAAGGCTCTTTGGAGGCTGGTGATGATTCAGACCCACACAGGCCTCCGTGTGTCTCACTGTGAAAGGGCACAGCAAGATCTGAGTCAGTGAGGTGGATCAGGCATCGCCATCTTCTTACAGGGGAGGAAACTGAGGCTCAGAGAGTCTCAGTGACTCACCCACTGACCAAAAAGCTAGTCCTGCAGAAGACAGGATTGGAATTCAGCTCTTCTTAATAGCCACAGTCAAGGGATGTCTATGGTGAGGAGTCACATCTATGGCTTGTAAGAAACTTTTCAATACTTTCTCATTTGATCCTCTCAAGATTCAAAATTCATGCCACAGACGTCTGGGACTTTCACAAAAGGAACTGACAGTTACCAAGGTTCACTAAAATCCCACCACTTTCCACCTTCCCGGCCATGGCCAGCCTGGCTGGCCACACCTGGCATGGAGGGGTGGACTGGGGCACTGGGCCCAGGCTGGTCAGCAGGGAACACGATCACCTGCCCCAGGTCTGCCTGGTCTCTTCCGAGGCATCTCAACATCTGCTCCCAGGGGGGCAGGCAAGCAAGCCTCCCCTGCTACCCCTGCTCCCACCCAGCATTATCTTTCTCTGCCTCCGGGGCAGCAGCATGGAGGGGCTAGCCTGCTTGCCTCATCAGCGCCCAACAACGGCCCTTTCATTCGCTGGTCCCTTTGTTCCATTCATTTCTGGGTGATGCTGTTACGCTACCTGGTGCTGGAGAGGCGCCTGGGGGGCCTGCCTGCCTGAGGGCCGAGCGGGAGGAGTGGGAGCCAAAGCCCCAGGTGAGGAACCCCAGCCTCTGGCCTCTCTCCTTCCTCCCCATGGGGGGGGGGGGGTCCCAACATCCTTTGTTAGTCTCATCTACCCTCTTACTGTCTTATCATTCACTTGTAGAAATGAACTCAAGGTGTCCACTGTGAACACTGACATATGTGTGTATATATATATATGTACACTGTAGACATGCATGTATAGATATGTGTCTATCTGTATATATATGTAGATATATAAATACACATACACACATGGAAAAAGAGAGAGACAAAAGAAAGAAAGAGAGATAGACAGAGTGGAGGACCAAGGAACAGCAGGAAAAACATCAGCTCTGAAGTCTGAGCCCTTGGCCCTGGCACCTCCTACCTGGGTGGCCGTGGGCTCGCCACTTCACCTACATCAGCCTTGGTCACCTCACCTGGAAACTGAGGAGGCTCCTCAAAATGGCCCCAAAGGGCCCTCCCTTTTCTAGAGAAGGATCCTAAGTGCCCAGCTTACCTCTGGTGGCCTCAGCGTCCGCACCCATAAAAAAGAGAGGCCTAGTCTAGATGGCCTGTGGCCATTCGTTCTCGATCCAGGACTTGAATAACCCACTTTTATCTTTGGTGGGGTTTGACTCCTACTCACTGACTTCCCTGGATAACGAGAAGGATCGGAATTCCATTGAAAACCCTCTACTGAACAGTGAATGTACAAGGACCACAGAATCTGGAAGCACCAGAAAACCAGGACCACAAGTTACTTTTTACAGAATGTCAACCTTTGCCATATTTAACACTGAATTTCCTCACAGCTCTTTCTACCCCAAATGTAGAGCTAATCTGGAAGTGATGTGGGGGAGACTGCAAGCCCAGAAGCCAGGGGGAGCTTGGGTTATCAGGTCAGCTAGACAAATGTGACAAGTGGTGCTGCCTCGTGGCAAGACCAACGGGGACAGCTGGCACTGGCTCATTTCCTACTTGCCTCCCTCTCTCTCTTCCTGAGGCACTGAAGTCCAGGGGCAGGACAGAAGTCGAGATGACCACTATGGCCCAGGATGCAGCGAATGACCAGGGCATCTTTGATGGCTGACCAAGCTCTAAATAAACACTTCACAGTGCCTGCTTCAGGCACCATCCTGGCTACTGGAATAAATTATGCTTATTCACCGGGGTAAGTCTTCACATGCCTGGGATAGACATTCCCCTGGCTCCCCTCAACCTGGTTCAGCTTGTCTGCTGAGGGTCTTAGCGGGTTGTGGCCACCATGCATGCTACAGCTTCTTGGAGCCTCGGGGGAGAGTTGGGTGAATCAGGGGAACACCAAAGTAGATGAGTAGCCCTCACACCAAAGGTACTAGGCCTCCCCGAACACCCCACACACCCTCTACAGTAACAGGCAACGTAGGAAGTGGAAGGTTTAGGGAGGAAGATGAGTTCTGTTTTGGACATGCCCATCAGGATGTCGAAGGGCAGTTGGAGATTTGAGACTTGAGGTCAGCAGAGAGACTGGGGCAGACCTGAGAATCATCAGCACAGAAATGGTCATTAAATCCATGAGTTCGGCAAGTGAGGGACCCAGGACAGAACCTTCTGTGGTTAGAGGGTGTGACGTAGAGGAGCATCCAGCCAAGAAGACTGAGGACTGGCCACCGAGGGACAAGGAGAGCCCCTACAACTTCAAGAGAAGAGAGGGTCAAGGAGGAGACCGTGACTGACAGTGTCAGCAGGTGCAGAGATGCCAAGGAAACTCAAGACAGAGAAAAGTCCCCTGGATTTGGCACCTGGGAGGTCACCAGTGACTTTGGAGAGAGCAGGTCAGGTGGAAGGACAAGGTCAGAAGCCAGACTGTAGAGTTAAGAAGAGAGGGAGAGAGAAAGTGGAGGCACCTCATAGAGATGGCTTTTCTGAAGAGTTTGACCACAAAGGGCAGACATAGGACACTAGTTAGTGGGGATGGAAGGAGCAAGTGAAGGTGTTTTGCAGATGGGGAAGTTGGCATGTTTGGAGGGAGGGATTGAAAATGACAGGAGAGGGGGGATGACAGAAGGGGCAATCTCTTGGAGAAGCCAGGATGGAATGGGATCACTTGAATAGGTAGGAGGGTTAGCCTTGGTGAGGGTGAGGCTGCCTCTTCATGTGAGACAGGGGTGAAGGAGGAGAGACAGATGAGGAAGAAGAGAGAAGAAGGGGCTCATGGGGAACAGCCTTACTTCTTTCTGTAAAATATGGGGCAAAGTAGCTGAGAGAGCAGAGAAAGGGGGAGACTGGGAGCCCTGAGGAAGGCTGAGAAGGTTTGGAAGAGCTGCTTGGAGAGTGGGAAAGAGAGTCACTGAGGGAGGCAGCATAGGATTGCCATGCAGCAGTGAGGGCCCAGCCAACACTGTGTAACATAATTCTGTAGTGGACCCTGTGAGTCTCTGCCCGGGCATTCAGGAGCAGGGGGGTGGGAGCAATGGTGGAAGATGGTGGGAGTGGTCCAAGGCGGAGGCTGAGCAGGGCATAAGTGGTGATGACAAGGCGTGATGTGACGTGATGTTACAATATGATAGACATATGACACAACAGTTTAACAGTCTCCTCTACTCAGCCCCTTCCCAAAGAGCCCTTTTAAAAGAAACCTGGGGAAAAGAAAACAGGGATCTGGAGCCAAGGGAAGGGCTGTCGTTCATCCCGATCATCCCGCAAATTCCTGCTGCAGAAACCGGAGGGACAAAACACTGAGAACTCAGGCTCTGGGGGGGGGGGGGGGGTTTGCACCTTGGATCAAACACAAAGGAGGCCCAACCCTCCGGACTGGCAGGCTGCTCTCTTGTCCCATTCTTCCTGAGACCAGGAGGCGGGGCTTTGTGTTGGTAAGCCATTTTACAGATGAAGAAACTGACTGAGCACACAGAAAGGTGGATGCTCCACAGGGCCCCCCAGAATCTCTGCTGGAAATTCCTTCTAGGGGACTGGATGTGTTGGACTCCACCCCTGAAATCCACAGGGCTTAGGCCTCGAAGGCCCTTCTAGGCTTTTTCTGGGGCCTTCCCTGTGGTCACTCCAGCTCCTCCCCACCACTGCAGAATTCCTTCTGAAAAGACCTTCCATTTACAGTATAACTGAGTGCTCACCCAGCCATTTGGATGTGGTTCCCCCATTACAAAGGAGCTCAGGAAAGGCCTTTCTTTGCTATTCCCCATCTCCACCACCATTCCCACCTTCCCCTAGCAGGAAAGCTCCCAGGCAGCCCATTCCTCCCAGGGAAGTTCCTTGAGGCCCACACGGAAACCCTAGCTTTTCTGCCCTCTCAGGCCAAATACCACAGGCCCAATCCCTCTGCCATCCCAACACAAGGTGTAAAGAGAGTTCAGGGCTGACCATCCCTGAATCTTGTACTATGAAAGAGACACTAAAGTTTTAACTAATTCAATTTAAATTGGATTCCCTCCACCTTAGGGAAGACCAAGAGAAATAATCACCAAGTGGGATGTTCACATTTAATTTCCCTTTGCAAACAGCAATTATGTGCGATTTTAATTTGAATTGTTTCCATTTCTGTCTGGAGTGCATGGGGGGGAGGCTTAAAATAGAGATGTGCCCCAAGAAATCACTCTAGCCTGCTGGGTAAAGGCAGACGCTAAATCATTTTAAAGACGTGTTATTTACATCCCTTTGACTGAAAATGAGGCTCATTCTACCGCTTCAGTAAAAGAGGTAAAAATTTGATCTCAGAGAGTATTTCTCAACCAAGTTCTATGTTCACAATCAAAATAGCTATCTGTGCCCATAGGAAAATTCATTAAATTGTTCATCCCAAGAAGTCAAAGAACCTGAAGCACAAGGAGACCAGAAAATTGCTTTGGAAAAGACCTCGGAAGTTAGAAACGGCAAAACAGACCCTGAGTGGTGGCCCCCCAGCTCAGCCCAAGCCCTCCTCCATCCACTCCAAGCAGACACTGAGTGGTGGCACTCCTGTTCAGCCTGGGCCCTCAATCTACCAACTCTGAGCTGGTACTGAGTGGTGGCCTCCCAGCTCAACATGGGCCTTCCTCCACCCGCCCTGAGTGATGGCCCCCCAGCTTGGCCAGGGCTCTCCTCCACCTGCTCCAAGCAGACACTGAGTGATGGACCCCCAGCTCAGCCAGGGCCCTCCTCCATCCACTCCAAGCGGACACTGAGTGGTGGCATTCCAGCTCAGCCAGAACCCTCAATCTACCCACTCTGAGCTGGCACTGAGTGATGGTCCTCCAGCTTGGCCAGGACCCTCCTTCACCAACTCCAAGTTCCCAACTGGTTTTCCTTCTAGAAATTAATCCAGAAAGTGCCCCCAGGCCCAATCCCTTTTATACATGGAAAGCAGAATTTAACAACGAAGTAATTAAGCACTGAAAATAAGGGTTTATAATTAAAATGCTGACACACAGTGAACCACAAATGGGCTGCTGTAAGATTTTTACAGTCCCTTTTATACATAATGTATGATCCTTCTGCTCAAGTTTCCTCTATGTTCTTTTCCTGTGAAATAATTTACATCAATAAATAATTTATTACAGCAGCTCTGAAGGTAATTATGGTTTTCCACCTCCCCCTAACCTTTTTTTAAAATATGAATCCTACTTTGTCCTCAGCCTTCTGACTCGTAAGCAGCCTCTCTGGGCGACTCGGTAGGGCTTCATTTGGTGTCTCAGGCACCTCTTCCCTTTCAGGTCTTCTCAGAGGCTGGGCCAAAGGGGAAATGGACCGAACCGTCCCACTGTCCTCAAGGGCTGTGCACAATATGGCACAATTCTCAGAGAATCATGTAGGCAGAGACCTACGGGCTGAGAAGATTAGAATATCCTATACGTGGCCAGGCTGCAGGGTCAAGCAAAAAGAAGACAGCCCCAGATCTCCATGGTCAGTGGCTTGTGAGCAGGCCTGCATACTGAGGGATTCCCCCAGCCCCACCCATCCAGCTGAAAAACTGAATGATAAGGAAAGTAGGGGGCTAGCTGAGTAATGGGTGGGCAACAGCAGAGAAGCTGTTTTCAGAACAATGTTTCCTGTTGCAAGAGCACAATAATGAGTCATGTAAATTGAAGTGTGCAGAGGAAGTTCCAGTTCAGAAACAGAAGGTAGGCTCTGGATGGGCCAGGAAAGAGAATGGGGAGTGGCGTGTCAAAGCCCTCGGCTCTCCACTTTGCCCCCTCTGCAAAGCTCTGTGTGCGAGAGGCTTGGGGCTTTGCTCCCCAAGTCAGCAGGCCAGACCTGCTCCAGCCTTCTCTTGTCTCTGGAGTTCCCCTTCCGCCCTTTGATTGGAGCAGGGCCTACATGCACTTCCCAGAGGACTGTGGGAAGCGACCTGTTCATTACCAAAGCTCTGAACACCTTTTTCTTGCTCTTAATTTTACTACTCACAAATTCTGATCTAAGTGGGTCCAGGGGAGGGCCAAGGTGCTTGAAAGGGGCCATCTGATGACAAGTCCAACATGACCGCCCGACAAACTGTACTGTAACTCAATGACGGGATTTTCTTAAAGGTAGTTATGAAATTCAAACTCTTCTTGGCTCCCCATGAGGATATTCACTCAGACACTCGGGAAGAGTCACAACAGGCCACGCAGCCCTGGTTCTCCCCGGAGGATTCCATTGATTACGGACAGGACATTAGCCTTTTATTGCCAAGACACAAGCGGAGTTTGGAGGTGCTTGTTTTATTTCGCAAGGAGCACTGTCCAGTCTTGGAAAGACCTAAAACCATCTTTGTAAAGCTCGGTGAAGGCTGCAGAAGTATTCCCTCCCTGAAACACAGGGACACAAAGTGGGATGTGACCATACCACTAGGACCTAGCAGAGAACTCCAACAATGAGGCCTTGATTTCCAAGATACTCAGGGCTGGGGCCTTTGAGGAAGAGGGAAAGTCAACCAGGAACACCAAACACCCAACCTGGAGCACAGCTGGGCCTGTCTTTGGAGACTGAGGAGCCTGGGGGTGCCAGGCCTGCAGAGGACTGACCTCGAGTCTGCATTGATCCAACACACACCCAGGAAGTTGTCCTTGGTAGACGGACCCCCGACATCCCCTACGCTTTCTTGTGCCTTGCCCATTTCCCCCCAAAGGCAAGTGGAGTGAGATACAGAGTCTGGTTAACTGAGGAGCTCTGTTTAATTGAGCTCTTCCTGTATTAAGTCAGGACAATTTCCTCCCACGCTGGGGAAGCCAAAAGAGAATATGTACATGATACAGCAGACAAAATGTCCCCCACAGCCTCTTCACTCTCTATCCACTTGGTACTATTTATGGGGAGACAAAAAAAAAAAGATTTGGGGACTTGGGAGTTGTGGCTGCTGGGCAACAATGCATGTAAAGGCTCCGTTTTCTCACCTTCTTCCCTCCTTCCTACACTGGGCAGGGGTGAAGTCTAGAGCCCTTCCAAAATGGTGGCCTCACTAGGCTCCCTGAGAGCTGAGGTCCTGCTCAGCTCATCCCTGCACATCTAGAAAGAACATCCAGTCCCAAAATGGCTTCATCTTTGTGTGGGAGGGCCTGGGGCCTCCCCAGGCTCTACAAGGCTTGGAATCCCCAGTGTCCCAAGCTTCATGACAAAAGTGCTTCCCCAGCATGCTTCTCTGATCTGGGGCCCTCAGCTCAAACCAGCTCCAAAACTGGGGGTGACAGGCTCTCTTCTACTACCCCTTTCCAAGGGAAACCCAGGCCACCCTTAGTGTTTCACCATGGCATCTTCTTCGGAGGGAGCCAATGCCCAGGGCAGGTGGGCCAGTCTCCAGACTCAGCCAGTTGAGATGGCTCTGATAGGGTGACCATTCCCAAGGGAGCTCAGCACCTTCTGCCTCCCTCCTGGAGGGAAAGCCTCATCCAATTTAAAATCTGCTTATTCTTGGTCTTCCTTAAAATAAAGAACCCCTGATGGCTAAGTGGGCTGGCAACCTGACGCTAGAAAACAAAACAAACAGCCAAGAAGAGAGAACAAGAAAGGAAAGGATCCAACCCTACTCTGCCCAGCCAAAAAGACAGCTCAGCCCTTCCGGACCAGGGAAGACAAAGACAGTCATGGAGGGAGGGAGACTCTCCTAGAACAGCTCTGGGGCTACAGGGGAGAGGCTCAGGCTGGCAGCCCCGGCCCAGCGTGGGCAGCCCTGGCCAGCAGCAATCCTGGCCTGGTGGGGGCAGCTCCGGCCAGCAGCAGCCCCGGCCTGGTAGCAGGCTCTCTCATCAGCCAGAGCTCCAGGGCCCCCAGCAACACCCTTGCTGGGACCTGTGGCACGTCACACAAGGCACGTGAGGCTAGGCTGTTTTCTTGCTCCCAAAACACGAAAGACAGGTAGGATGACCCCTCCCAATGCATGTGCCTTTCCTAATGAGAAGAGAAACTGAGGCCAATGGTCAGAGACCATGGGAACTCAGACCTCCAGCCGGGAGAGACCTCAGCCCCTTTGGTTCACAGAGGAGGGAAACGAGGCCCAGAGATTTGCTAAGATTGGCCCAACGGTGCTCAGTCAGCAGGAAGCCTAGTGGAAACTTGAACCCAGGCCCTTTGACTCTGAACCAGCTTCTTTCCAACACACCACTGGTCTAGATACAGCAGCTAGAGCAGGAAAGGACCTCAGTCACCCAACTCTCTCATCAGATGAGACAAGGACACCCAGGAGATCACCAGGAAGGTGACTTGTCCAAGGTGATACAGGTGATAAGGATCAGAGGTAGGGTTCAAATCTTCGGGCTCTAACCCACTGCCCCTCTCTGTTCCACCTTCTCAAAGCCAAGGGGCCTTCCCAAAGAAGTTCTGCAGACCCTAGGAAACTAGCCCCAGTGTTCTTGTCCCCAAGGGTCACACGTTCCTGATCCCAGCCCCAGATGTAAGACCTTCTCACGGATATAGAAATGGCCTAAGAGATGCCTGCCTGATTCCCCACACCCAACGGGAAGCCAAGCTTTTAGAGAAAGTCTTTAAAATGCCCATCACAATTCTTATTCTCCTGCTGGAGCCCCAGGGGGCAAGAAGCTGACCCCTCCAGCTGTCTGGGCAGCAACAGAGACATCCACAGGTCTGCCCCTAGCTGTACCCACAAGGTGGGAGCCTCGGTGGAATCACTGTGGACACACACCTGCCCAGGGCAGTGACTGTGAACAGGGGACGGGCAGACAGAAGCCTTGGTCACTTACCCATCATTCCGCAGGAGAAAAGTGTGGGTCCTTGGCTCATCTTCCTTGGAGTGTGCTGAAAACAACCAGACAAGCGGGTGATGTCTCACAGTCTTAGAGAAGCGGCCCCCTGTCCCCGAGCCACCCCGCTAACACTGCCCCCCCCAGGGGGGCGACGGCCAGGGTGGGGGAAGCAGCAGCGGCATTCAGTTCAAGGCCCTCCCTGCGCAGAGCATTAGGGCAGGGCACTTTGTCCAGCATCTCACGGGAGTTGTGGATTCCATCATTTTAATGGGTTTAAAAAAAGCCGCATGACTTCTGACATGAGGGGATTTTTCCATGTGAGGATGTGGAGGAGGGAGAGGGAGGTGTGATAGGAAACAGTTGAACAAACTTCGCCAAGAAGTTCTGAAATGGAACCCTGGGCCAGCAGAGGGAGGGCAAGGCCCAGCCTGGTGAGGGAGCCGTGTCCCTGGGCCAACAGGGCGAGGGAGCTGTGCCCCTGGGCCAACAGGGCAAGGGAGCTGTGCCCCTGGGCCAGCAGGGTCTCTGCCCACATGCCAAGGGAACCCCTTTTCTGCCCCACTTGGAAACAACAGACAAAGCGTGAAAGTCAGCCCCAGCCTGGTGAGGCTATTTCCTGTTCTTCAGGCCTGTGCCATACAGCTCCTCTTATAGGGACTGAGATGGGAAAATAAAGACAGCAGAGGAGAAGCCCCTCAGTCTCTCTGACTTCGGCACCTCTCAGCATCCCATTCCGCCACCATCCACACACACAACCCCCCCCCCAGCTGAAGGCTCCTGGGCCCCTAAGACCAGACCAAGAAAGGACCAACTTCATTCACTGCCTCCCCATTTTGCAGATGAGCCCCAGAGGCTACACGGGCTGGCCCAGGTCACGCAGAGAGAAGCATCAGAGACAGACTGGAACTTGGCTCCCTCTGACTTCCAAGCCAAGCCTCCTTCTACCATCTGGGATCAGGAAAGACTTGCATCCATATGTCTGCTGACACTCACTATCCAGGTCATTCTAGGGAGGTCATATACCTCTGTGGGTCTCAGCTTCCTCCTCTGTAAGAAGCTACTGCCCAGGGCTGTGAGATTCAGAGGAGGTCACAAGTGTCAAGCGTGCAGACCTTGAAACATCAAATCAAGGGGAAGGATCATCATTCATCAGAATTACTGTTCTTATCTCACTGCACCCGGCTTTTTGGGTGGGGTTCAGAGACAGCCAGGCCTGGGACAGGTCCTGGGCAGGGGATAGGGCCCGAGCCTGGGTTCGGCCAGCTCCCAGCTCCCAGAGGAAGGCCGGCATCCGAGGGACACCCACTTCCTCCCCCTGGCCCTGGAGGACGCTACCATTGGTAACATCACCCCTGGCTAGCCCCCTCCCCAGCACCAGGAGGGGGGCCTAGGCCTACCAACAGGACCTACCAACCAGGACCTCGGGTCCATACGAGGACTGAGGGATGCAAATCGGACTCAAAAGCCCTTGGGGGGCTAAGCCAAAAGCAAAGGGAAACTTTCCCATCTCCTCGGAGTCTGTCCCCCACCTTCAAAGAAGTGAGGCTTCCCCAAATCCAGGGAGCTCCCACCAATCCTAAAGGGATTCAGGTCCCAAGTCTGCATTGACATGCAGAAACAGCACCTGGCCCTCTCCAGATTCAGTCTGGGCGGCCCACTTAAGGAACAAGAGCTGCCAGCCAGCTGCGGACAACCTGCTACAATTACCTAAAGAGAGCAAGGCTTTTAAATATGCATCATGCCTAGTCAGGGGCAAGGGCAGCCCGGGCAGCTGTGCCCAGAGAGGAGGGCTCCCAGGGAAACCTGCTCAGCCAGCCCGGGCACAGCCAGTGCTCCAGGCCTCAGGGTCCCTACAAGCACCCAAACGAAGCCTCAAAGGGTCCTGAGGCTGCCCAGAGGGTCCCAGAGAAGTCGCAGACCCCCTTCGTTGGGTGAGTACTGGAGCAGTGAATCACCCAAGCTCACACAGTAAGGACAAGGCCAGGATCTGTACTCTGGTCCTCTGACCCTAGAGGCCTCTCTGACAACCAGGGTAGCCAGGGTTATCCCAGACGGGCCACGACCACAGAGGGGGACCATGGGCCAAAAGGAAGCAAAGAAAGTCGGTTGAAAAGGGGGAGGGGGCTCTCTTAGTCCCTCCCCCCAGCTTCCCAGCTCAGGACTGTTGGACAAAGTCAGGAAGCAAAGTCAGGAACGCACCCATTACTCTGATAAATGAAACTCACTCCCTAAAACTGTCTTTACTTTTCATTAAGACTGAGGTCTTTGGTCCTAAGGAAATGCCGCAGTCAGGGTCTGCAGAGTCTGAGAGCCAGAGCAAAGCCTTTGTGCAAGCCAGGAGCTCAGGACTACGCTGGGCTCTCAGTCTCTGTGGGGAGGATCAAGCAGAGAGGATGAGCCCCACGTGCGGGCAGGGCCCTGACCACTGAGCACCCTCGGGCCCCACCCATCTTCCCAGACCAGTCTCACACTCTACACTGCAGACAGCCTGGCAGCATATCCCGTCTCCCACCTCCAGGCCCTTGTACAGGCTGAGGCTCACGCCTGGGATGCTGCTCCTTTCAGATCTCCTCTGCTCACCAAGGCCTCCACAAGACTTCTGACCCCCCCAGGTGCTAGTGTTCCTGCCTCAGGAACTATTTTGCATTTTCTTTGTATCTGGTATTTCCTCCTTGGCAACATTCTCCCTCCTCCTCTGCACCTGCTGCCTACCCTGGCTACCCTCAGTTTCTAGCGCAGCCTGTCCCAAGCCTGCTTGGTACTGGGGCCTGCCCTTCGGCCTGTATGCGGCTGGTACAGAGCTGGTTGGGGACAGGCCCTCTCTCCCGTGACACTGGGTGCTCTTTGGTCAGGGTGACCAGTGCTGTGAAGCATGCCCAGGCACAGAGGTGGTTACCCGGCTTTGCTCCACTCTGACTCGCTGAGGACATGCTGTGTGGCCTCAGTAAACCAGAGCCACCTTGCCTTCCCAAGACTCAGCCCTTGAACCTCAAACAGAATGAGCAAGGAGGGAAGGAGGAGCAGCACAGCCAGGGGAGGTGGGGGCCCAAAGCTAAGAAGGCCCATCCCCAGGGCTCTGAAGCCAACAAAGGCCACATCCATGCACTGTTTCATTGGATCGTCACAACAATGAAGACAACGGACAGCCCTTCAAGCTGGCCAAAGAGCTCACACATATCAGCAGGTGGTCCACACGACAGGTGGATTCTGTCATTCCCGTTCTACAAGTGATAAAACTGAGTCTCAGAGAGGCTAAGGGACTTGCCCAGGATAACACAGCTACTAAGTGTTCTGGGCAGAATTTGAACTCAGATCTTCCTGGCGAGTCTAGTCATCTGTTCCTCCCAGCTGTCTTGTGAGGTAGTGAGCTTGAGGGAGGGAGGCCAAGCTCCATCAGCCCCAATTTACAGATAGGGAAATCAGGGCTTCGCCTCTGACTCCTAGCCACGAAGGCCAGCTGGAGGGCCAGAAGCAGATGCTCCCCGCTGTCTCTGAACCTGGAGAATTAAGAAAAGCAATCCATCTACTCCACGGAGGTGTCACAGCTTAAACAAGGGTGAGGGACCAAGGCCCAGAGTCCACGTGATGCCCAGAGTCAGCAGCACTGACTTAAGCAAGGCCTTCTGTCTCCCCAAAGTCACTCGGGCACAAAAGTTTGTTTGCTTTGAAACCCAGAGGTCGCCGAGTCTGGCGCCCCAATGTGAAATGCAAGCATGTCTTTGTGTGCCTGCTGGTCAGCCAGGAAAGAAGGCCTTCCTTCTGCTGAGAGCTGGGCTGGACAGGATTTACTGATTGTTCTTCCTCAAGGGCAGTCATTAAGCGGGCCAGCCTCTAGCCAGGACAGACGTGGGTTTTCATAACTTTTTTTCTGTCTGCCAATTACTTAAACTATTATGTAATCTTCCTGCTCATGTCATTCTGCAGGGAAGCCTTCCTGCAGGAGGGAGAAAATGAGAATCTCACACTTTCAGGGCGACAGACAGTAACATGAGGAACAGAAAATAATGAATTCATGGCACCAAAAGCAGAAGGAAGACCCAGAACTCTGGGGAAGAACAGAAGTAGCTGAGAGATGGAAAGCATGACTTAAGCTCAGGGGCTTTAAGAGAAGTCTTATTTGGGGGAGGGGGAAGAGGAGATGGACTGGGGGTAGGGGGTATGGATTGGGGGAAGAGGGGGAGGGCTTCCTGTCAGCCCAGGAAATGCGCAGGGTCCTGTACACACTACTGAAAAGGCCTCTCTCCTTGGTCTTAGGGTTGAGTCCTCTGGACCTCACTGTGACCTTGTGTTCTGGGTTCAAGTCAGTCCAGAGACCTTTCACCCATCATGGCAGGCGTTTTCTTCATTCACAGAGTTAACATACTGTGCTAATGGAAATGAAAGGCAGACTGGGAATCAGGAGCCCTGGGCTCTCAGCCCCGGCCTCAGGACACACTAGTTGTACAAGAATCTACAAATCCCATAAGAGGCCTGTGCATCTAATGGAGTGGAGGACGCCTGCCCCACCGACCCTCAGGAGAGAGCTGAATGTGCCTTCTACAATGGACCAGACCAGTGGTCATCCAGCCTGCCTGCCTGAAGCCCTCCAGGAAACCCACTTTGTGGGAAGCTCTCACTGTTAGGTGGTTGAGGAATAAAGGAAATAAAAATGTGAAAATATTCTGAAATGTGTAAATTGCCATAAACAGGAATGAAGGGAGCATTTGTTAAGTGCTTACTGTGCGCAGAGCACTGCACCAAGCTCTGGGGATGCCAACTGAAAACTCAAAGGTCCCTGCCCTCGAGGAGGGCCCACTCTAATGGGTCAGGGGAAGACAGCACGCAGAGAAGACAGAGAAGACGTCAGAGGCAGCCCCATGGGGAGGTCCAAAGCAGATGGTCCGGGCACTTCTTTCATGTCATTTCCAGTGATAAAAATCCTCTCAACTGCTGATGCTGCGCCCTGGGACAGAGCCAAGGGCTTGGATGAGGAGAACCTTCCTGCCTGCGTCTTCTGGGGCAGCGTCCAATGTTCCCGCAGGAGCCATCCCCAGGCTGGGTGTCTTCAGGATGAGGGCAGGGAGCCCGGCCCTTCCCAGGGCTCTGGGGCTCAGGGTCGTCTGGTCCGTCAGGCTCAAGATGGTGGTGGTGGTCTGACGGCTTAGTGTCTCACTACCTCAGCCAAGCTGGCCAGCCTGCCCTGTAGGTGGCTGGTGGTGGGCAGATGGTGGGGATGGCTGCCCCTTCTCCCCAGAGAACGTCTATAAGGGCTGAGCTGGATGCAGGACTGGTGGTCTGGGGGCAGTTCCTGGGCCCATCTGCCCGGTGGTGGCGGTGGGTCAGTTATTGCTGGCAGCAATGGTGAAAGTGACCCCCCTTCTCCACAACGATGGCTACACTAAAAGTCAGTTTGGTAATTTGGGGGCAACACCATTCCCTGGGTCCTGGGGCTGAGAACACTGAGGAAGATGGTGGTCAAGGTGGTGGTGGTGGGCTGACAAGTGAGACAGGATATCCAGACCCCGGGAAAGGGGCAGGGGGTCCTAGTGCAGACCAGAGGTGGCCAGCTCCCAAGCTCACTTGGCTCTATGGACTTAAGCTAGCCTGGCAGGAGTGAGAAGCCTTGCCTGGGACAGGCTCCCAGTCCAGGCCCAAGGAAGGCAGTCACTATGGAAATGAGAGAACGGGCCCTTGAACTTGGCATGGGCGGCAGAAAGAAGATGGCGAGAAGGGGGCCCTCCAAGGTCAACCGTCTGGGCTGCCTTCCAGCTGCAGCAGTTCAAGTGAGAACGCTTGGAAGAGAGATCTGGGCCAAGGAGGGACGGAGGAGAAGAGCGGGGCGGGGGCGGCAGGGCGGGGGCGGGCCTGGCAGTGGTCACTGAGGGCTGGGCAAGGGAGAGGCCACCAAGCACAGACAGAGAGACCATGGTCATCAGCGGCCAACACCTACACAAGACCGCCCTTCCTTGGGGTGCAGAGGGAAGTCAAATCCTCGGTCACGTCACCCGGGCTGATCAAAGCCCTGGGAACAAAAGAAAGAGTGAAGGCGCCAGTCCGGGGACAAAAGGACCCAAACCCTCGAGCCAGGCAGGTGAAGCCTCCTCCAGGCCCTGGCAAAATCTCTCCAATCCCCTGAGACCTCACCAAGAGAAGTCTCTGCACGTTCTCAAAGGGCTTTGAAGAATGAAGGGCCTGTCAGTGTCTTCGGAGTTGTCCTCGTGCTGTTCCCACAAGTGATCTCGAGGGCCTGGGGTTCCCTGGCAGCTCCTCCAAGACCCAGAGCAGGGCTGGGCTGGGGGCTCAGAGTCTAGGAAAGGGAAACAGCCTTCTCCATTTCTGTTATCTTGATGGTATTCCTAAGCAGGAGAATGTCACCAGTTCTGAAAAACGGATCCCTGCACGCTCTGGGTGCCTGCTGCCCCTCTGGTGCAGCTGCGGGCCTTCTCATCTGTGTGGTCAGGGGGGAGGAGGAGGAGGAGGATGGTGGACCCAGAAAGAAGAGGGCTGGGGCCCGAAGTCCTGTGTTTGAGGGGTACGAGCTGGGAGGAACCGATAAGCGCCAAGATTGCGGTCCTAGCCGGGCTCAGCCTTCTCAAGGAAAGGGAGGAAGGGACCCAGGATGAAAGTCCGAGGAGGAACAGCAGCACTGCCCCCAGGGAGGAAGGAGTGCCACCCCCACCCCCACCATCACCCTACGACACCTACGTCTGACTGTCCAAGCCAATGAGAAAATGGTCCTGGCGTTCTCCCTCAGGCAGGGCTCCGGGCTGCTCTGGTGCCACAGCTGAGCCCACCATCTTCCCCTCAGACTTGTCTGCTCCAGAAGCAGGTCTGAGCGCTGGTGAGCACACAAGCCATCGAAAAGCCAGGCCCTGATGGTGGCAGAAGCGCCCCTGGACGACTTCCCTCCTCAGGAGTACAGGGCCAAGAGGGCGCCCTCCGGCCTCAGGAAGAGCCCCCTGGGAAGGCCAGCTGGACACAGGCAACTGTGGCAGGAACAAACGGGCTAAAGATGTCAGCTCCTGCTGTCCAACCCCCTTGTTTAACGGAGGAGAAAATGGAGGTACAGAGGACTCAGTGTCCTGCTCACAGGTCTCTCACAGGTAATTACATGTCAGAGGAGGGATCTGAACCCACGCCTTCGGAATCCAGACTACAAAGTTCAGAAACGTCCTTTCGATTTCACCCAGAGAAGGAAAAAGCCAGCATGGAGAAAGGCAGAAAGCCAGGGCAGCCTCTAGAAACAAGGCCAGAAGGAGCCCACGAGAAGCAGGAAAACCTGTGGAGGTGGGAGGGGGGCTGTCCCAGGTGTGACTCTCTCCTCCTTCCTTTCACTCACCCCCCTGCTTCTATACCCGATGCCTGCTCTTGTCCAGAGAACACGGACAATATGGGATGACTCAGTGTAGGAGGGTGGGGTATGGGCCCCAAGACCATGGGTTAGAGTCCGCCACGGTGAGGGGGAGAGGTTCACCCATGGTGGAGGCAAGCCCCAGCTAGGGAGCCCCGAAAGCGGTGAACTTACATGACCTCTAACCTTCCTCCCAGCTCCAAACCCTATAACCTGGTCAAAGCCCCTCATTAGACGGCAGACAGAGCTGGGATCTGGAGTCAGAGGCCCTGGGTTCAAATTCTGGTTCTGCCCATTACCACATGTGTGATCTCAAGCACACTCTCTCCCTCTCTAGGCCTCTGAGCTCTGATCCAGCCTCAACACTCTGAAGGACACAGCACACGGGGGCTGACTTGAATATCTAGGACCCCAGCCTCTAGGCCAGGCCTCTCTCTCTACCCTAGGCCAACCAGGCTGACCCCATCCAAACATGAGGCCTTTCTAGTCCCTTTGCAGGCCAGTTCCTGACCCTACTTTGTAGGTCATTAGCACCCCGTGACTTTCTCTGAAAGAAGCCTGGGTCTGGTCATAGGATTCCACTATCTGGTCAATAGACTGGTCCCTTCCTGGGAAGGATCCCTCTGGGGTCCATCCAGGACCAGACTCTCCTACACAGAGAACTCCAGCTGCCCATCCTCCACCATCTCCCAAGATGGCCCATGGCCACTGCCACACCCTAGGCCCTCTGCGGCCGGTGGCCGGCACATCTCCCCCGATCTCCCCTCAGAGGCCTGAGTCTCTGCCGGCGCCACCCCCGTATCCATCATCCTGCAGCGCTGAGACACAAAGGAATGTCTGTCTCCATCCTGCTGGCGACAGAATCCCCCCCTGCTTCCCTGCACTCCCCTCCTCACTGGCCAAACAATTTCTAATCTGAGCCTGGGTGTTTACATCTCCCTCGTGTTTACCCAAACTTCTGGTGAGTTTGTGCTAGGGCCTGAGTCCGGAATGCCTTCCCGGGCTGCAGTGGACAAGGAGCCTCTTGTGGGCTGCCACTGCCTTTCCGCCACTCTTACCAGCTCGGGGTGGAGAGGCTTGCGTGCAAGGGAGTCAGCAGCACCTTTGTTTTCCAGAGGCCGAGTCAGGATCATCGCCATGGCAGTGCAGTCAGGCACTGGGATCCATCACAGGGCACACCGACTCTCTAGCGCCAAGGCATCTTCTGGGGGAGCGGGGGTCAGCACGACCAGCTCTCCACTGGCAGCCGGCCCTCAGGGTGCTTGGCCTGGGATGCAGTCCAAGCGTGGTCAGTGACCTGGAACAACAAGAGGAAGAGAGGTCCCCGCTAAGCACCCCTGCTGCACACCAGGGTCCAGGCCTCAAAGACGAGCGGCACCCTGGAGCGCTGACACACACAGCTTGTGATAGGCGGGGACAGTTTGCTGGTCAAAGGCCCACAAGATGGGAGGCTGGGAGCAGCAGAGTCCCATTATCGAGTCCTCCTCCCCACCTCCCAGCTCAGCCTTGGGAAGTCACATCCGTCACCAGTACAGGAATTCATGCAGGCCCAGCTCATTAACACTTTTCACCTTGGCCATCCACCCAGATCTGGATTCCAGACCATCTTACGTCCTTAGACGCCTTCTCTGAGTGGGCCTCTACATGCAGTCTCAGTACAGACTGAGCCAACCCCACGAAGGCCAAATGTTTGCCCTCACCCTGATGAGGTTGGTCCCTAGTGACAGCTTCCCAGTGGTTCCAAGAGTGGTTCCTCCCGTCCTGGGCTCCCTGTGACAAGGACGGACAGACAGGATGGGGCTGGGCTCTGCATTCACACCATTTCTGGTGCCCCATAGCAGGACAGCATGATTCTTCATCCTCATAGAACCAAACCAAGCCAAGCCCAGCTGACTTGGAGATCACTGAGCTTTGCAATAATGGCCCATCCACACATAAGCCGGAGGCCCTGGAGGCCCTGCCCAGACCCAGCCAAAGGCCCTGTCCAGCTCTGCATCGCAGGATCCTCTGACCCAATTCTCTATTCCCAGGAGCCTCTCTGTTCTGCTCCCTGCCCTGACTGTAGACATTGGGTCTGATCTAAAAAAGCACCATTTCTAAAATCATTCCTCTAATCCTGTCCCCTCAACCACTGGGAGGCTCGGGATGCCACAGAGAAACTGGCCACCTCCACCCAATTAGATGGAAGCTCCTAGTGGATCATTAAGACCGAGCCAGGGTGGGGAGAGGGAAGGGACCCCTGATCCAGGCATGAAAGCCAACGGCAAACTTACTTATTTGTCCTGCAGATGTAAATCATCTTCCTGTTTACTCTCTTTGGCTTTACACTGGGTGACACCGAGCGTGCTCTGTTGTGGGCCAGCTGGCTAACGGGGGAAATTACCTTCTACTGCTCTTGAAAAACCAGGTTCATCCAGAGTGCAGAATCGGGGAAGGGAAATAGGTTCATGTCTCCAGGATCTGGCGCTAAGGGAGGGAGGGAGGCCAGCTGAGCTTGCGGGCTGACGTCATGTTTGGAGACAAGCTGCAACTGCCCATGGTGGGGAGGATGCCCCCAAAGGTGCCAGGCAAGGAGGTCCCTGAACCAACCCTCCCCTCCTCCTCCTCCTCCCAGGCTCCTTCCTTCTGGCTGAATTCACACTAGGGACTCAGTGGAGGCTGGCCACGATGGCCACTATTCCAGGAGAGGCCACTGGGGGAGGGGATCATGTGGAAAGTGTATTCACTCCTTTTTACAGCAGAGGGGATATAGGGAAGGAGGTGACCTAGAGAGTGAGGAGAGCCGGGTTCAAATCCCAGCTTTGCTGCTTAGTAGGCATTCAACCCTGCACCAACCTAGCTCCCTCTCTGGGCCACCTTCATTGTTTCAAACAAACTGAAGGTGTGGGGGCCCCTCCACTCCCCACTGGCTTGGCCCCGCATCCCATCACGTCCCATGTTCTCTTTTACAGACAGAACTGAGACCCACAGAGAAGACAGTCCACAGGAGCCTAGATCTTGGGCTAGGAGGGACATCTGGCAGTCATGGAGTCCAAACCCCACTGTACAGACAGGAAGACCGAGGCTCAGACCGGCGACATGCCTGGACTGTCAGGGCCACTCCGCAAGTAGCTGTCTATCTGCCTCTGAGTCTGGCGCCCCTCCAGTCCACTCTGCTCCGTTACCTCCTTTCTCTCCATGAGACCTTAGCCAAGGTCTCAGGGGAAAGGCAGGATTTGAATCCAGATCTCCTGACTCTGGGTCACAGCTTTTCCACACTGGTCCAGCCTGTCCGAGCTGTACTCCTGCAGGGAGGTCTGCAGGGCAGGCCCTTGCCCAGCCACAGGCAGAGAAACGGCTACTCTCATCATCAATTTATTGTAAACATGGGCAACGCCTCACCTGGAAGCCAAAGCATCAAGAGAAGCTGACTTCGTATCCCCAGATTCTTTTCTCTGAGAGGGAGGAGGCTCCCTAAGCTGCAATGAACACACTTTCACATGAAAATATCACCCCCTGGGGTGGCTAGGTGGCGCAGTGAGTAGAGCACTGGCCCTGGAGTCAAGAAGACCTGAGTTCGAATCCAGCCTCAGACACTTAACACTTACTAGCCCTGTGACCTTGGGCAAGTCACTTAACCCCAATTGCCCTGCATCCCCTCCTCCAAAAAGCAAAAAAAAAAAAAAAAAAAAAACAAGGAAAATACCACCGCCTTTGGCAGTGCCGAGCACCCCCTCTGTGCTGGAGAATGGGGCCTTCTCGGCATGAGCAAGGGTCCGCTGGCTGGACTGAGAAGGGCCCCCACCACGGGACAGCCCCACGTTGGCCCCCCAGGCCAGCCTCTTCCCCCTCTACATGCCTTCCCTTAGGACTCTCACCAGCCCCACCATTCCTCTATCGTCTCTGTGTGGACCTCACCTCTCCAGCTGCCTGATGGGCATCTCAGACACAGACATCTTACACTCGACCCAAACTCCTGACCTTTTCTCCAACATCCCGTCCTCTTCCTACCTTCCCCTTTGGTGGTGAGAGCCCCACCATCCTCCCAGACCCCCCCTTTCTGGGCCCCTTGCCTGCTCCCCTCTCCTGCCCCCACACCCTAAGAGTTGTCTGTCTTGTTTTCACTTACATCACACCTCCCCAAGCTGCCCCTTCCTCTCCTCACACCTGGACCAGAGCTGGGGGTAGGTCTGAGCCTCCTGGCTCCCCCTTCTCTACTCAGCTATTAAACCATGTTCCTAAAGCACCACCTCCCTACAAATTAATTCCAGCAGCTCCCTATCACCTCCAAATTCAAAAGTAAAATATCCTACTCAGGTTTTCACACACTCCGGAAGCCAGCTCCTTCCTACCTTTCCCTTCTTCTTACTCTTTTCCAGACTCCCTGACATGTGTTCTGGGATGCCAGGACACTGGCCTGCCTGGTCCTTGCATTAGTTACTCCAATCTCCCACCCCCAGGCATTTGCATTGGCAGTTCCCCATGCCTGGGATGCCCTTCCTTCTCATCACTACCTCTTCACTTCCCTGGTCTCTCCCAAGTCTCAGCTAAAATCCTGCCTTCTGTAAGAAGCCTTTCCCAATCCCCCTTCATCCCAGGGCCTTCCTCTCTGTTGGTCATTTCCAACTGATTCACAGCCAGGCATGGCGGCTCCCTCATCAGACTGTGAGCTCCTGAGGGCACAGACCATGCAGCTTCTCTTTGTACCTCTCGCATCTGTTAGCAAACTACACATCATGTATCATATAGTGGGTGCTTAATAAAGGCTGGCCTCACTAGTCACAACTACTCAATCTCTAGAACTACACCTTTTTCACAGGAAAGCAGAAAGCCCACAGGGTTCAGATCTCCTCTCTCATCTACTACAGGGGTAACCCAGGGCAAGCCACCTAAGCTCTGGGGGCCTCAGCTTCCTCACCTGTGAAAGGATGGGGTCGAGGCAGACAGCCCTGAGGTCTCTTCTAAGGCTAAACTGAAGCTAGAAGTGCAGGTGCTGAGGCAAGGGAATCCTTGAGCCTGCCCCTGCCCAAACTCCGAGGCCTACAGCAGAAAGCCTAGGGCTGGGCCTGCCTGCCTTGGCATTAGGACCATTCCCTGGCCCAGCCCCAGATTTTCCCCAAGTCTCTCCATTTCCCAGCCTCCTGGGTGAATCCCAGAGAGAGAAATAAGGTCCTTGTCTCTGGAGGAAGGCTACAGCTCAAGCAGGCGTTACACGAGATGCCCGGTGGCTGTGTGCTATGGAGCTGGCCGGCCAGGGCTTGGCCACAGAAGGTAGAGCTGCGCTCTAGGCCTTGGCCAAGTGACCTCTCTAGACAGACGAGTCTCAGATCTTTTCTGTGCAGAGTCCTGGTTGGGCGACAGAGAAGATGCTGAGAAGGCCAAGGCCACAAAGAAGGCTCTTGATAGGAGGAAGGGCCCAGAGGGGCAGAAAGGACCAAACAGAAGCCCTCAAGCCAGGAGCAGAACAAAGGCTTCAGAGACCAAGGAGAGGAGTGGGACCATCAAGTCCCTGGGCTCTTCTTTGGTCCTACTGTCCCGCTGAATGTTGTATTGTGGGGCCGCCCTCAGAAGAGGCTGCCTGCTCTCTATTGGGGAGGGGGTGGAGAAGAGATGCCCCAGCCTCCGGCACAGAAAGCAGCCATCACCAACCAGGGAAAAACATGGCTACACAGGAAAGATCTAAGGTTCATCTGCCCAGAGAGGTGACGAGTAACAGCGACCCACAAGACTTAAGAATAGTTTTTATTAGATGACAGCATTGTGAATACTCCCAACTCCCAACTCCATGGAATGAGGGAATGGGAAGCCCATTCACCCTGTGGTCCTGTTGGCTCCTGGGGGTGTCCCCAGGTCCTGTCACTGAGTCTGCAGGAGCCCCCAAACATGGGCTCAGTTACAAAGAGCAAGTGTTCATCCACCAGCAAAGTATTTGGCAAAATGACTTGTCCTGGGACCCATTTTCTCTGAGCTCTACCCAACGTCCGGAGAAAAACAAAATCGAAATAATAACAGCAATGATTCTAACAACAGGAAGATGGAGTGCGATGCCCATGGTTACCAGGGGAGGAAAGGAGGGGGCCAGGTTCCTTTCAATACAGCCAATAACTGGAACCTGTTGGGCAACGTCCATGGACACCTAAAGTCGCCACACAAAACTCACCCATAGTAGGTGCTTGTTGAGCAAAAGCACAAATTAAGGCTCCGTGTTAAGCAATGGAGACAAAACATGCAGGTGCTTACTAGGGAAGAGGGAAGACTTGCCATAAAGGGGAGCCAGAGAAGGTAGTTGGGGGAGGGAGGACACGGAAGTAGCCCAGAATCAGAGCAAGGCACCGAGAGGTGGACTCCAAATTTCCAAGGAGGAGGGAAGGAGGAGAGAGATGATACGTTGACCAAACTAGGGCCAACATGACTGGAAAGGATTTCATTGAAATGAATGAGCTCCCCAAGAGGAGGTTTGGGGGACTCATTATCTGCCACTTTTGTCCCTGAGCGTCCAGACGTCAAATCCTCTTTGGCTCTGACGTTCAAGGCCTGCCAGTCCATGATTCACCGTCACCAAAAGCCCAACTCTCCCCTTTGAACTGTGACCACTGGCCATTGCAGCTGGGGTGCTAATGTGTGCCCTGGCCCTTCCCATCCAGGTCCCCAAACCAATCCTGCCATCACCTAAGGAACAGCAAGTTCTCCAGACCATCTGAAGAAGGTGAGCAGATGACCAGCCAGCCTCGGAATGGCACTTAGGAAGGTGACCAAGAGCCATCAGGATCAGGATTCTCAGCCACTCAAGGCAGATGGTGCCATGGGCAACACCTTGGATTTGCAATCAGAAGACCTGGCTTTGATTCCTGGCTGTGCCAGTACCAGCTGTGAAACCTGGACAAGTGTTTTCCCCTTCCTGAAACTCAGCTGGACCAGATGACCTCCTAAGGTCCCTTTGGGCTGGAATCCTATGGGCCTCACCGCTGCCTTGGTTTCCTAGTTTGTACTTTCTGGCCATCCTACCTAGACAACATTAGGCAACAATGTGCAGTCTCCTTCCTCCAATCCGCCCACCCACGCCTGAAAGCCTTCTCATAAGCCACACCCGAGAGCTGGAATGCCCCCCCTCCCCTCAGCTTCCATTATTCACCAGGCTCTGGAGCCAGACCTCTCCCAGGACACCTCCCTTTCCTGCCACTGCTCCAACTTCTGGGGATGTTTTTGTGGGTCCAAGTCAATGCTAGATCTCAGGCAGGCAGCAAGGGTGTCAGTGCCCAGAAGAGTGACACCTGTAAATCAGAGCTTGCAGCTACTGTGGGGTAGAGGTAAGAAGACTGGACTAGGCTCTACCACCATGAGCAAGTCATTTCATGGAGCTTCCATTTCTTTAATAATAACTCCCATTGACAGGGTCAAAGTAGAGAATAGAAGGGGGAGAGG
>CM053589.1:200410501-200421905 GCA_028646515.1 Pseudochirops corinnae
GAGACGCACCGGCCATTGTCCTGGCGCCTCCCCAGCCCTGGGAGTCTCCACCCCTGCCTGTGTCAGAGCTAAGGTGCAATGGAAGGAGATCATGTATGAAAAAGCCCTTGACAAGCTAAAAAGCCCAAGGTGGTTTTATTAAACACTTTTAAAATAAAAAACCATTTTAAAAAACCATCTTTTGGGGGAATTCGTTATTCATTCACTGCACTTTACTTACCGGGAAAGTTAGCCTCAGGCTTGCAGAGAAGGGTGACCCTGAGCAAGTCCCACCCCCTCTACATTTCCTTCAGTTTTTCCTTTGCAAACTGGGGAGGTTTAAGTCAAGAACCCACAATGCTAACCGTCCAGGCCAAATGAAGAACATGAGCAGAAGACAAGCCGGCCTCAGAATGGTGTTCCCTCCTGGTTTGCTGAGGGTAGTGAGGAAGCTTCCTCATAAAGAGGAGAAAGGTGCTGCTGTCTGGCTGCTCCACATGGGCCACCTTGAACCCTCTGAAGCCCCCCAATGTCCCTCTAATCTATGCTCAAGAGTGTGGGTAAAACCTGAATTGGACCCAAGACACTGACCAAGCAACTGATTCCTGTTGGCTTGAGCAAGTCTAAAGACGAAGGCAAAGGGATTTAAAGCAGGCTGGCAATGGATTTTCATAAAGCCTCTGAGTATTTTTAAACACTGATAACTTAGACAAGCAGCCTGGAAACAATTCACAAATGGTATTCAAATCTTGCATGTGGCTATGTGTGCCATGTCACTGGCGCTTCTGGGTGGAGTCCAGGCGCTCACGATTATCCCAGGGCTCATGAAGGAGCCTTCCACCAGACGCTGTGATTGAGGTAAAGTGGTCCATGCTCCAGAGAGGAGACGAGTAACCGCGTTATAGGGATGGTGGACTTGGAACTCCAACCAATGGAGGCAGAAAAATGGCTGTCTCCTCCATAAATGCCACTAACAGGCTGCTTCCATCATCCCTATGACCTACACCATTAGCCTGTAAAAAAATCACCCAAGGGCTTCATTGAGAACGGGATGTGTCTGAATGAAGCAGATGTTTATTAGAAAGAGGATAAAAAAGTTCGGAATTTGGGATGTTCATGTATATTCAATGGGAAAAGCATAACTGGAATCCGTTCCTGGTTCTGAATGTTGGCTGTGACAGACACACTGTGTGACTGTGGGCAAGACCTACTGTGCCTCAGTTTCCTCTTCTGTAATGGGAAGGCCAAATTCAGAGCTCAACTAAGCCCCCGCCATCTCCTCACTAAGGATCCTAAAATCCTAAACTTCTCATAGTACAGAAGACTAGGGAAATCACCTTCATAATCCAACTGGATCCATAAAATCCACTCATGAACAAAAACCCAACTGGACCCACAAAATCCACTCGTGAACAAAAATCCAACTGGATCCTTAAAATTCACTCACAAACAAAACTCCTCAGAATAAGAACAGGCAAAGGGGAGGCAAATTTATTTCTCTACATAGATAATAGGGTGGTTTACTTAGAGAATCCCAGAGATTCAGCAATAAAAACAGTAACTTCAGTAAAGTAGCAGGATGTCAAACAAGCCAGGAAAAAACTATCACCCCAAACCAACAGCAAATAAACAAGAGGCAGAGATAAAATCAATCACTCCACATTTACTGAGCACCCCTAGATGCCTGGCCCCGTGCTAAGAGCTCGGGACACAAAAAGGGCCAAAAGACAGACAGCCTGTCTGCCCTCAAAGACAGAAAAATAAATTCAATTTTTAAAAATACCTTTGAATTGTAATAAACGTCTGGGAATTAAGACACACTTAGGACTTATATAATTGATAACAACAGTAATAATAATCTAGAATTTCTATAGCACTTTCAGGTTTAAAGGCACTTTCCACATGTCATCTCATCTACACCTCTAAACAACTCTAGGATTATTACTGTTAAATATTATTAAGTATTATTGTTAAGTATTAAGTATTAGTTAATTATTATTGTTACCTCCAATATACAGATGAGGAAACTGAGGTAAAGTGACTCATCCAGGGTCACACAGCCTGTAAACATGAAGTTGTGTTTGAACTCAGGTCTTCCTAAAGGTCCAACACTCGGCCACCTCTACAAGACATTCTCTACAGAAATAATGAATTGGGAAAATATTTATTGTTCATGGTTAGACCATGCCAACATAAAAAAAACAATAATATTAACATAGGAAATTATAGATTCGATGCCATGTTGTCCTCCATTTCTGTTTGTCCCTTCAAGCTTCACCCAGGGCCTTGAACGTAATAAGAATAATGGAAGCAACGAGGTGGCACAGTGGATAGAACATGGAACATGGAGCCAAGAAAACTGGAGTTCGAATCCTAGCTTATGGCTCTGGTCCAGTCATTTCACTTCTGCCAGCCTCAGTTCCTCATTTGTAAGATGGTGATAATAATAACACCTATGTCCCAGGGTTGTCATGAAGATAAAAATGACATAATATTTGTAAAACACTTTATAAACCTTCAAACATGACATAAACGTGATCATTTCTATCGTCATGTTAAACCTCTAGGGTTTATTTTATCAACCTAAACAAAAAAGTAACAAAATTTATCCTGAAGCACAAAAGGACAAGAATCGTCAAGTAAGTGACTTTTGTTTTGTTTCTAAATAAGGTCAGAGAAGATGGCACACACACAGCCTCTCTTAGGAAAGGCTGGGGTCCGTGGCTGGCTTGAGCTGCAGGAGAACTGAAAATGTTGGGTGTCTACACTAGGCGTGGTCCCCATGAGCCCCTAGGAGCGGAGGCCCAATCGGCTGCCTAAGCATGGGTGAGCCGGCCCAAACTGGACAAGGAGATGAAGCTAAAATATTGGGATCAGGCCCAAGAGTGGCTGCTGGGAAGACTTCAATCTCCAAAAGAAGAAAAAAGGTAGGATTGAAGGGGGCTCCCCTTACCCCATCTCAGATTATTTTATAATGCATTAGTCTGAAGAACGGGAGAGGTGATCAATAGAAAAGACTCGGTAAACCGAGCCTAGATGCAATCAGGGGAGTCTCGTGCTCAAGTAACTCAGGAAGAAATTCCTGAGGCAAAGAACTCCCATCTAACAACTACTGGGAAAAGAAGAGGTTTGGCAGAAATTAGGTTGAGGAACATCTTAAATTATGTGCAAGAATAATTCCCAAATGAACCCATAACCTCCAGTAAAAGGTCCCAGCGTTCTTAAAAATCAGAGGACAATGGAAGGGGGTGTCTTTCATGACTAGAGTTAGGGAGGGAATTGTTAAACAAACACTTTTGTTGGTTCCAACAAAGAATTGTTTTGTTTTCCAAATGGATCTATGATTTCATTTGTATGGGGAACTCCCAGTGAGGAAATACTCTCTGTCAATGCAGATTGGAGCCTGCTCTGGAGTCTTGCCTCGGAATCATAAAAGATAAAACAGGCGATTCCTGATGGATAAAACTAAAAAGGTTTTGCACAAACAAAATCAAAATTTCAGCTAAAATAGGAAGAGAAGAAATCTTCCCATCAGCTCTTGCTGACAAGGATTTGATATCCAAGATTTATGTTGGAAACTGAGATAAGTATCCAAGAACAAGAACCATTTCCCAAGAGACAAGGACATGAACAAACGTAGAGTATGAAAAATCATATAAAGGAATGCTTTCAATCACAAACAAGAGAAATGCAAATTAAAACAAGTGTGAGGTTGCATCTCACCCATGTCACGCTGGCCAAGATGACAAAGGATAAAAGTGACCAATATTGGAGAGGCTGTGGGAAAGAGATCACCTAAAACTCGGCTGGTGGAGCTATGAACTGGCCCAAACATTCTAGAAAACAATCCGACCAAAGCTATACACACTCAGCATCCTAGCCACATCCCTAACAGGTGCACACCCCATGGAGTTCAAGCAGAAGGAAAGGGCCCAAAGGCACCAAAATACTCAGATTTACACTTTTTCGTCACAGAAAAAAAATAGAAATCAAGAGGACCATCCACTGGGGAATGGCTGAAAAAGGGTTGGCATCTTAATATAATGGAGTGGCCCCCTACCCCAAATCAAGGATTCATGTTAAAATCTGCCCTAATTTTCTCTTTCTCCATCACAAACTCTAAGGGGGAATGGTCACTTTTCCCCATGGTTTCCTTCATTTCCTCCCCACACCCTGAAACTAGCTAGCTGTCCTTTATTAGATCTAGAATAGAATTTCCCCTTGTTGGTTCCAAGTTCTCGGAAAGGGAGAGAAAGAACTGCTTCCTTTTCTTACCTCTTATGTCCTGGCTCCTGCCATTCTCTTTACCTGGGACATGGATCCTGTCTTCTTGGCACACACAGCACCACTCTCTACAAGGCTTACTCAAGAGCACTGTCTTCAGGAAAGCTTCCCTGACCAAGTCCACTCCCCACAATCATGCCCCTGCTCTGGGTTCTCTGATCTCTTCTAATCAGCTTTAACCGCTTCATAATAAACTGGCTTCTCTTCTCTAATTGAGCCCAGATCTCTTTAAATAATCATTTGGCCAATGGCTGTTGATGGTGTAGGTTTACTCTCCAAATAAATTATAAACTACGGGCTTATGATAGCTCCCAATTGTTGGAAAGACTATCACTCTGAGAACCACCAGGCGTTAGATAAATATGAGTAATCATCATCACCATCATCATGATTGTGGCCCTGACTCTGTCATAAGGACACTGTGTGGATTTGGACAAGGCCATTCCTGTCTCTGGGCCTCAGTTTCCTCCTTTGTAAAATTAGTCTCCCCAGTGCCTTCCAGCTCTGATAACCTGTGCTTCTAGAAATTTTCTTGGTGTTTTCAGTCATGTCTTATTCTCCATGATCCCATTTGGGATTTTCTTGGCAAAGATAACTAGAGTGGCTTGCCATTTCCTTCTCCAGCTCATTGTACAGACAAGGAAACTGAGGCAGAGTCAAGTGACTTGTCCAGGGTCACATAGCTAGTAAGTCTCTGAGGCCGAATTTGAACTCAGGAAGATGAGTCTTCCTGAGCTTGTGTTGGTCTGAGCAGCCACAGTCAGACATCTGGTACCCTGAGCCCAACATCATGACATCATTTTGGTCCTCTTCGAACACAAAGGACAACACCCATCCAACCAAGCAGGTAGGATTTGGGTTAGACTTCTTCAGTCTTCCTTTAAGTGGCGTACGGCTCATCCATTGGTCCACATCAATTCTGACTCAATTCATCAAATGATTATTAAGCACCTGCTGTTTACACAATGCTGGTGACACAAAGAGCACTCTGACACAAACCTGGCCCTCAAGGAGGCTGTAGTATCTTAGAGAGAAATGCACAAAGAGCTGTGATACGGTGGGCAATGAGGGACATGCACAGAATGCAGGAAGAAGAGGGTAAGAAATGTCCGCCGGGGAAGAGAAGGCAGTGCCAAGGAAGGAAACTTGCCAGGGTTGGTTTGGGAGTCAGGCCTTGAAGGGCCAGAGGGACCGTAACAGGGAGAAGGGATGGGAGAAGATCAGCCCAGGCATCAGGGGTCCTGGAACAGAGAGACACAAATGCGATAAGTATGTGTTAAGTCAGTGACGTAGGGCCAGAGAATTCCAAGCTCAGTTCCCCTCCCCACTCCTGAGGAGCCTTTGGCTGAATTACCTGTCCTGCCCGACCTCAGTTTCCTTATCCGTGCAGGAAGCAGACTGGACTAGGCAGCCCCATCACCCTTTCCCACTTTAAATTCTATAATCCTACTGAGATAGAAAGTTGGGATGAGACACAGTCCCTGACCGACCTCCAAGGGTTTACGGTCTGTGAGCATATAGAACAGGTATGGACACAGCAGCCCACCACCGTGAGCGCGCACACACACAGAGCACCAAGGGGACGTTACTGACCTATCTACCATTCTTCTGGGCTTTGAAGTGCCTCGGCAGCCGGACCTGCTCTCTGAGCCGTTTTGCAATAGCAGGGAGGCATCCATCTGCCTTGATCCCTCCACACTCCTGGGCCTCATCAATACCTCACAGAAGGATGGCTAGGTTAGGAGTTCGAGTTTCTTTGTGGAAGACTGACTGGTCAGTCAATGACCTAGCCAACCCACTGGATTCATTTTTCCTACACTCTAAGTGAACTCACTCAGACTCACACAGGAGAAAGAAGAAAGGGCAAGAGAAATTAGCTGGTGAGTTAAATTAAGACTCTATTCTCCAGGACCTTTTCCACAATAACCAAGTGTTGTTTTTCCAAGCAAATAACATTGCAAGGGGAGGGAAATGACATTTTTCAGTGACATCTGAGGCCGCCGAGTCCTGGGATAGGAAGCCAAAATAAATCTGACCGTGAGTGCAGAGACAGGCCACGTTGTTTCTTGAAACCGATGCCGACTTCACGCATGACTCGTCAAACACTCGTTTATCAATGAAAAGCAACTGACCCAAGAGCCCTCCCGTAGTCACTGGGTGTTTCTGCTCGGGCTGATCTCACCCACCGAGCCACCAGCCTCAAGAACAAGACAATAACAAGCCTTTGCACTTGAGCAGAGTGGGATGGGCCTTGGAGCACTCACACTGTCTCACTGTCTCTCTCTCTCTCTCTCTCTCTCTCTCTCTCTCTCTCTCTCTCTTTCTCTCTCTCTCTCTCTCTCTCACACACACACACACACACACACACACACCCCAAGCCCCTTCCCAGCCCACGATGCACTTCTCCACCCTCAGCTTGCCCACAGACACCACCGGCCACCACCAGTCTTGTTTGTACCTGAAGCCTCTCCAGTCCAAAAGGCCTGGGGTGCTTTGCTCCCTCAGCCAAGACTCGAATAATCCAGAAATCCTTCCACATCACCTTGGAGGAGGATGTGAGCCCAGGAAACAGCCATCGTGTTAATAACAGCATTACTGGCCTTTCCTAGTGTAGCTTAGTAAGATTCTCGACCATGAGGAATGAATTCCTCCTGATGGGGAAGGAGGTTGTCCAGCATTCAGAGCCACCATCTGCATTCTGGCATCTTTAAATGAAGAGGGGCCAATTTACATCATTTCTAAGGGCTCTTCCAGCCCTCGATCCCACCATTTCCCCAGGTCTCAAGTGAACATTTGTGCCTTAACTAACAGGAACCTCAGTTATTCTGTTTTGTTGTACAGCCAGCCCTCTGAGAGATGAACCTTCCTGGACCCGCGCTATCACTTAAATAATAATCCTGTATTTAACAGCTTGTATATAAAAACCCGGTGAAGCAAGTGCGGAAAGATGTCTTTGTCCCCATTTTACAGATGGGGAGACCTAGCCTCTGTGAGGCACTGTGACTTCTCTAAGCACACAGCAGCAGCCTGCAAGTGGAAGATTCTGGTGGTTCCAGCACAAGCAAAGATCTGCCTCATTTCATCAAGACCTCGCTTTTGATGGAAACATGTGCCATGTTTCACTCCTAGAACTTGCTGCTCCAAAAAGGGGGCAAACGGGTGAAGGTGGAGAGAGGCTGCTTGGGAAAGCCAGGGGAGAAGGAGGCTGGCAGCCGGGCCCTGGAGAGGGAGCTGTGGTCAGTGTTAAGCCATCGTGTCTAAGTAGACGGTGGCCTAGACTCCAAGGAGGCATTTCCCAGTAAATAAAGCCCAATAACACCATCATTTAAAACCTAACCAGATAAGAACAGAGCATAACAACAGATGATGGGAAGTCCGGCAGAAGGGAAAGAAACTGGGTGCAGGCATCTCACCCCAGCACCATTGCCAGAAGCCCAGAATCTTGGGCATGGGAGGGGCCCAGAGCCATCTGTGTAACTGCTTTGCAACAGAAACACACCAGGACGTCAGGGTCACAGTGGGAGCCCCTTCCCTACCCAGGCCAAAAGCCTCTGTTTCTTCTTCATGGGCACATCCTGCTCCTCCAGCTGCTAGCAGCCCCTGAGAAGGGCCTGTCTGACCCTGGGAGGAACCTGCTTCGTTACATGTCATCTTCCCCCATTAGACCAGGAGCTCCTCCTGGCCATGGCCTGTTTTTGCCTTTCTTTGTGCATACAGTAGATGCTTAATAAATGCTTGCTGAGTGACTGGAAAATGACATGGAGTTTGGACAGGCTGAGTGGCCCACCCACCAATCAGTCACACCACTAGTAAGGGGTCAGAGGGGAAAGCGGGAGTCAAGCCCTCTGGACTTTATCCACAACATTCTTTCCCTCCTGAACCTGCTGTGTTACTGGATACCTGTTATAAAATTCCAGATACTGCTTAAGTTATCATCCAAGTTTCATTTGAAAACTTCAAGTGACAAGGAGCTCACTTTCTTCTGAGGCAGCCCAATCACCCTTTGAACAGCTACATGCACTGGGATCTGCCTCTCTGAATCTCCCCACCCTAGCCCCAGAGCCAACTGACGGCCTGGAGACCCCAAAGCCTTCTCTTCTCCCAGGCGAGCACCCCGTGTTCCTTCAGCTGATTCTGACTCTCCTCCCAGGAGAGCAGCTCCTCACCGCTGCATCCCCAGGGCCTCAAACGGTGCAGTCAGGTGTTTGCCTTCGTGGATCAAGTGTAAGATCCCAGAAGACAGGGCCTAAATCCCCGTCAACTGAGTCATCTCACAAGGCCTTGGTTTCCTCAGCTATAAAATGAGGCGGCCAGGCCCTGCTTCTTAGGACAAGCAAGGCACGGGCTGCCTGCCTTTCCACTGGCTCTCTCCTCCAGGCTGGGCATAGCAGCACTTAATGAGACTGACCCACTGACAGAGAAGGGAAGGAATAAACATTCTGAGAGCCCTACTATATGCCAGGCATTGTGCTCAGGACTTCGTAAAACTGATTTCAACCCAGAGAGGTAGGTGCTACTATGATCCCCACTTTACGGAAGAGGAAACTGAGGAAAACAGGTAAAATGACTTGCCCAAGGCTGCACAGCAAGGAAGTATCTGAGGTTGGATCTGAACTCAGGTCTTCTTGACTCCAGGCCCAGCAGCCAGATCCATGGCTGATCCCCAAACAGTAGCCCCCCTGGTGCAAGCAGCAGAATCGCTCCTTGCTTACATGAACTCCCCATCGTGGCCACAAGCAAGGCAGAGACAAGCCTCCCCGCACCTTCCCTAGCTGAGGGCAGAGGTCCACTGGCTCCCGCTCATATCTGCATCTTGTCTGCTCAGCACGGTGTCCAGCACCAGGGAGGCATTTGGCACAGGCATGGTGGCTGGTGGCTTGGTGACTGACTGATTGATGGATAAGAACAGTCGATAGTAAGTGACCTTTCCACAGAATCCATGGAAATGTCTCCAAATGTGACCCCAAACTGTAAGGAAGGCACTGGAATATTGTTGCCCCATTTTCCACACGAGGAAGCCGAGGCTTCGGAAGCTCACAGTCTAAGACGACAGATGAGGGACGAGGAAGATCTCCCTCTATGAAGTCAAGAGGACCTGCGTTCGAATTCTCACTCAGTCACTGACCAGCTTTGTGGCCCTGGGAAAGCCATTACCTTTCTCAGCCTCAGTTTCTCATCTATACTAAAATCCAGTTAGTCGTTGACCTCAAAGGTCTGACCCAGCTCCAGCCCCATGAGCTTATGAACAAAACCTTAAAGGATTGGATCCTAGATCACAGGGGGGAGCTGGAGAGCTCAGTGGCCACAGCACTGGGCTGGAGGCAGGAGGGTCTGCATTCAAATCCAGCCTCAGACACTTATTAGCCGGGTGACTTTGGCCAAGTCCCTCAACCTCTGTCTGCCTCAATCCCCTGGATCAGGCGATGGCAAACCACTCTGGTACCTTTGCCAAGAAAGCCCCGTGGACAGACTGGCATGCTCTGGGCCCTGGGGTCCCAAAGAGTAGGACCCAAGTGAACAAACGAACAGGGTCATAGATCTGAAGGGGTCCCAGAAGCCCCCTACTCCTACACCCTCCTCTCCGGAAGGAAGGAAACCAAGGCCCAAAGCCACACAGGCTGCGACAGAAGCAGGATTTGAACCTAGGTCATCTGGCACTAAATAAATCCCATGCATTTTTTACTGTGCCACACAGGGGGTGAGGTCTAATCTATTTCCATAAAAGAAGCACAAACCAGAAGACAGAGCCCAGAGAAACACATTTTAGTGGGACAGCTTTAGAATTTCTGGGTCGAATTTGTTGAAAGCTGAACATAATTGAGACTTACAATTTTACATTTTATACTCCTAGGCTCAAAGATCACTGCAGACAGCAACTGCAGCCATGAAATTAAAGACACTTGCTCCTTGGAAGGAAAATGATGATGAATCCGGACTGCAGACTAAAAAGTCGAGACGCCACCTTCCTGACCAAGGTCTCTGTCGCCCAAGCTGCAGTTTTTCCAGGAGCAACATTTGGCTGTGAGAGCTGGTCTATGAGGACAGCTGGGAGCCACAAAACTGATGCTGTCCAGTGCTTCCAAAAGTCAAAGGACAGCAAATCAGTTGATATTTGGCTGTTTACTGGGAGGACAAATACTGAGGCTGAGGCTTAAATCTTTTGGCCACATAATGAGAAGACTAGAATCACTGGAAAAGACCCTGATGTTGGGAAAGACTGGAGGCAAAAGGAGAAGGGGGCGCAGAGGATAAGATGGAGGGAGAGTGTCATGGGAGCAACGAGCACAAGCTTGGACAGACTTGGAGAGACAACGGAGGATGGAAGGGCCTTGTGTCCTCCATTAAATGCCCTCCACGTGACATGGCCTCGAGGTAGCCACAAGCCCATCAGCTTTACAGGCCACCACCCACATCGCACTGCTGACTCCTCTCAAGTTTTCAGGCCTCCTTCTCCAAAGGGCCCTGCAACACAAAGAGGTTCACTTGCATTGCCCACCATCATGGCCAAGAACATTGCAGATACTCGGGAAGGCCCTTATCAGTGAAAAAGGATACCACTTCTGGGGTTGTACCCCAAAGAGATCATAGAAGTGGGAGGAAGAGCCGTATGCACAAAAGTATTTATTGCAGCTCTCTTTGTGGTGGCAAAAAACTGGAAATTAAGGGGATGCCCATCCATTGGGGAATGACTAAACAAGTTGTGGTATATGAATGTAATGGAATACTATTGTGCTATAAGAAATGGGGATGAGATGGACTTCATATTTACTTGGAGAGCCTTATACAAACTGATGCTAAGTGAGAAGAGCAGAACCAGGAAAAACTTGTACACAATCACAGACACATCGTATGTGTGACGACCAACTTTGATAAACTGGACTCTTCTCGCAATGCACAGTTATAAGACAACTCCAAAAGACTCAGGATGGAAGGAGATGTCTACATTCAGAGAAAGATCTAGAAAGACCAGAGTTTAAATGGAGACTGAAGCAATCTACATGCTCTCGTTCTTTTCCATGTTGGGTTCTCTTTCTTCTTTCCCATTGTTCACTCCATTGGTTACAACCCTTCTATACAATCAGACTAATGTCCAGTGTGAAAGTATTGCAGATCCTGTACTTGATTGCAAGCCGCCATGGGG
>CM053589.1:200422005-200444260 GCA_028646515.1 Pseudochirops corinnae
CTACCAGACCTACATTCTGCCCAGCTAAAAGAGAAGCTGCTTGAGATAAGGCATGCCTGTCACTACCACTAACAACCAGAGACACAGTTGGGAGGGGGGAGGGATGGGAGGTAATCACACAGGCCTGGCTACCATGGAGACACCTAATAAACACGGGTTGAATTAAGTCTCCAGGTTTCATCGCTACTAACAATCCAAGGCTACCTGCCTTGATGGGGGCCACAGCAGGCAGGGAGCCAGCAGCCAGGATGGAAGCATGTCTTCGCTCCCAAAAACTACTCTGGTTTTCCAAATGGACCTAATCTGATCCTAGTCCCAAGAACAAAGAGAAAGCATTTGGAAAACCAAGAGACTCGTGTCAGGGTTCCAAAAGAGGGTGCTAGAAGTCTGACTACACACACCTCCCAAGAGTCAATTCCCAATTCTCCACACTAACAGAGGGGAGGCAGACGCCCACTACAATTCAACAGCTCACAACAGAAAGGTCATTTATACACGGCCTCTACTCACACTGGGCCCCTGACTCAGATGCACATGGCTCCTGGTTCCCTCTGTGGCTGGCTTCTGGCCAGCCTCCTCCGATGTGCTAACAGCCCAATTAGGTAGTGAGCTCCGGCTGGCGAAGGCCTCAGGTCATCAAGAGAAGCAAATTATCAATTTGGTTACCCAGCACCACTGGGAACTGGACATGTGTCTGTGTCTATATATAGAGCCCTTTCTCAGTCTTCTAACCCTTCAATTGTGTGTGTGTGTGTGTGTGTGTGTGTGTGTGTGTGTCTTCTGCCCTCACTTCCAGGTGCCTGCAGCACAAGATTTCTTGGCCACTGTCACTCTCCTTCTCTCTTCCTGATGCTAGAGGAACCAAGTTCCAGCACACCTTGCTTCGCCACCAGGGAAACAGCCAGTCACTAGGCGGGACTGACAAATGTGGCTTCTTGGTCACACCAGCAAAACTGTCCAAAGAGCCAGACATGACACTGATGGTTGGTCCAGGCCTCACAGACCTGAAAGACTAGAACTGGCCTGGCCCAGAGCTCGATGTCACTGTGCTGCCACATTCTGTGCACCAGGCCTGAGATGGCATCTTCTGTTTCTGCCCTTGCCAGGCACCAATGAGACTTGGTAACAACTAATGGTAAGAGCTTCCCCTTGGTACTGAGTGGTACAGAATATTGGGACAAGGAAGAAGCTAAGGACGTTCTAAGCAGGAGTCTTCTGTGTGTGTCAGGGCCCTCCGGTAGTCATTCTGGTGAAGACCCTGGACCATTTCTCAAAAAAAAAAAATAATTGAAGGAGAAGCTAAGTTTCAGACTCCCCTGAAATCCATCCATGGAGCCTGGGGTAAGAACCCCTTCCTGGATGGAAAAAGCAAGGCTTACTGAGGCTGAGAGAGTTTCCCAAGGTTACCCAGTTAGTGAATAAGTTAGATGGTACAAGGGATGGAGAGCTAGGCCTGGAGTCAGGAAGAAGGGAGTTCGAACCTTGTCTCAGACACTCACTAGCTCTGTGGACCAGGCAAGTCACTCCATGTCTATCCTCCTTGGTGTTTTCTTCTGTAAAATGCGGATAACGACAGCACGTGCCTCCTGGGGTGCTGGGAAGATCCAGTGAGATGAGATGTCTGTAAAGTGCTCAGCCTGGTGCCTGGATCATAGCAGGTACTTAATAAATGGATGTTTTCCTTTCTTCCTTCTTCCCTCTCTCCCTTCCTCCCCTCCTTCCTTCCAGAAAAGCTGGGATTTGAACTCAGATTCCAGTGTTTTTTCTGCTACTAGAACCAGAACCCAGGTCTTCTGATTCATGGCTCCACTCCCTCATGAACTGCTGAGTCTGGAGGGGATTTCTTTCCCTGAAGGATGGATGAGGCTCCTTCGCGGTTATCCTGTCAAACCCAAGCATCACGATGGCGCCCCTGTCTACAGCCTAGGGCACAGCATGGTGCTGCCAGATGGAGGCTGTCCTCAGGGTGTTGATGGGACCCCACCCTCAGACACTTTCTGGTAAACTCCACCTGATAGTAATTTCTAGGTGGCCACACCTCATGCTGGGATACTCGTTACAGGTGATTAACTCATGTTAACTTCTCCATCCAATCTGGTGCCTGAACTTCCAGGAATCTAGACCGAGGGCGTTCATCTCCTTGGCTCTGCTGACTCCCAATGGGCCTCACCATTGTGTATTCTCAGGCTGTGTGAAGACAGTGCCCATCCAGGGTACGAAGAGTGACTAAAAGAGCCAACACCAATCCTGTCTGGAAAGAAACTTCCGGCGTGCGCAAAGAAAGACATCTGAATTGGTGCCTTTTCCAGACGTGGCTAACTCACCAAAGAAATGTCAGTCTTCCAGGTTTAGGAGCAAGCTGAGAGGCTAGGAGTGCTCCCAACTTTTGCAGTGATCAAGAAGTCACCAGCTACTATACAAGGCCACCAGGTCTTCTTCTGGCCCTGCTGCTGTGCCCCAAGCACCTGGGGGCAGCGGAACTTTCGCCGATGCAGAGTTTTAGGCAATTAGAAGCTGCTTGGGGAGCTCTTCTTTTGGTATTGCCAGCATTTAGCACACAAGTAAGGACTTAATGAAAGGACTGTGACTTTAAGGGTCTCTTCCATAACATTATGACAATGGAGATGGGAAGTAGAAGACTGTAAGGTCCTCGAGGGAAAGGCCTGGTTTTGCCTCTTTCTGTATCCCTAGCCTAAGCCCAGCACCTGACACATTGCTCTTACTTAATAAAGTTTATTGAATGAACTGAATCAATTAACAAGCATTTATTAGATGCCTATTTATGTGCCCAGCTAGGAAGACAAAGTAAAAATGAAAGCGTTCCTGCCCTCAAGGGGCTTATCCTCTATCAAAGATCCAGCAAGTGGATCACAAGGCGGGGGTGGGGGGGAATAGAGGTGGGCTTAAAAGCCCAGATAATGCATCTCATTGGATCCTCCCAGCACCCCAGGAGGCACATGCTGTCGTTATCCGCATTATCTGGTCTAATCCCCTCACTCGGACAGTTGGGAAAACTAAGGCCCCAAAGAGTGGAAGTGACTTGTCCACGGTCTTTATGTGAGAACAAACTGTATTTATAATCACAATTAAAGGAAATTACAATGACCACAGCCTTAACCTGGCAGAAACCCAAGATGAATCTACCTGCCCCACCCAGCAGAGAAGCACACATTCTAAGCCCTAATGTCAACACTGAATTACTGGGTTCAGTCTGGCAGCCAGCTGCAAACAGATCTTTCAAGCTCAGTGCACACAAATGAATCTTCCCTGTTAACTGTGGGCTCTCATAGTAGGAAGGAGCCTCTGTCTAAACAGGAATACCCTCCTGTCACACTGGTGACAAGGGGTGGGCAGCCTCTACTCCAAGACCTCCAGAGAAGGAGAGCTCCCTCACTGACTCCAGAGAGAACCCATTACCCTCCCAGAAGGTTCTCTTTGTTAGGAAGTCTTTCCTTACCATTGAGCAGTAATCTTGTCTCTCTTCAGATTCCACCCCATCTGCTGCTTCCTGGAGCCAAGCAATAGAAATAATCCCCCTCCCATGGGGCGGGCTTTCAAACAAGGGAAGCCTGAGATTGGACTTCTCCTAAACCTTGGCTTCTTCAGGGAACAGTGCCTCCATCCAAATGCCATTGCTTGAGGTCCCTTCTCCCTCCAGGCTGTCCTCCGCGAATGATGCTACAACTGGCCAGTGTCCTTCCTCAAATATGGGGCACACCAGGACTCAAGCACAGACATTACGGTCGCTATGCATTATTTCATAAAGGCAAGGACTGCTCCGGCCTTTCTGGCTATCATGGACACTGCTACCTGCCTCACCCTGAACTTGAAACTCCATGAAATTCCATTTTACAGAAAGTTGCATCTCCTTGTCCCGTATACTCCCTCTGCTTATACGGGTGATTTTTTGAATTCAGGTGTAAAGCTTTACATTTATCCCCGTTAATTCCATCATTCTATCTAGGGTGCTGATATATTTTTAGATCATGATCCTGTCATCCAACACACAAACAAGCTAAGCGTTATCAGAAACTGAAGCAGCACAACATCATCCATGTTTTCATCCAAGTCCCTGAGAAGATTATTTAAATTATTTAATTTTAAAGTAATTTCTTTATAATATTATATTATTATAATTAAAAATAATATTTATAATAGAATTTAAATAATAAAAACTCTTTAATTAAATTTTTGAGAGAGGATGGTCAAGGAGAGATTCCAGACAGTCCACTACAGAGAAATCCTTCATTAATCACCATCTCTGAGACTGCTGTTCAACAAAGTCTGAATCTACTGAACTGTAAGGCTACTCAATCCACATCTTTCAATCTTGTCCACAAGGGCATCATGGGAGATTTTAACAAATGCCTTGCTAAAACACAGCACGCCTTTCACCTACTATGTCAAAAAAGGATTCGTCCTTCTTGTTCTATGATTTAGTGTATTTGGGGGAGGGGGTATACATGGCCACAAGCCAACAGAAAACAAGAAAAAGAGAAGGCTTGACCCACTGGGATCTGAGAAATCAAGAACAAGGTGAGTCCCAAGGCACCTCTCAAATCCGCACTACAGAGAAAGCCAAAGGAAGGTGTCAGGAGGGATAGTGCTTTCAAAGGGCTGAAGAGACCAAGAGGAACATCGGACCTTGGACATCAGGCGCAGGGCCACTGTTTGAAAAAGCAATGGTATTTGTAATGAGAGCCATCTGTCTACAGAAGGATCAAAACACCGGCAGCGGGCTGTCCACCCATCCAAAGATGCTGCGCCAAAGTCATCTTTAAGGCTGTGTTTCAACTTCATTTCATTCATTCCTCCAAAGACAGAGAAGCAGCAGCAACAGAAAGGCTAAACAGAAGAAGGGGGACGCATTGTTGGGTACAATGGGAAGAGCCCAGTATTTGAAGTCAACAAACCTGGCAACCAACGCCTGCTGCTGTTTCCTAACCGGGTGACCTTGGGCAAGCTCTTGGGTCTGTCTGGTCCTGTTTCCTCATCTATAGAATAGGAGGACAACAGCTAACCTTCCAAGTCAGGGGTGAGCCTTAGAGCAATGGAGAAGCAGGAATGGACCTTGACTTGGTTTGGGTTTGTTTTAATTTGCAGCGGATCTAACATAGAAATGGTCTCTGAAACACAGACACAGTGTTGGGGTCTCCCTGCATCCTGGACTCTCCCCTCGCCAGTGTGTTCAGAAAACAGAACCCCACCTATCTCACACGCTCCCGTCCCCACCCCTGTGCTTGGACGGTGAGGGGGGGCTACCTCCAGCCCCCCCCTCGTGCCCACAAGCCTCACTCCAGCAGCTAGACTGTGCAGTGACTTCAGCACAGGGCCTGGAATCGGGAAGACCCGGGTTTGAATCCAGACTCCAATACTTTCTCACTGCATGATCCTGGGCGAATCACTTCAACCTGTTTGCGTCAGCTTCCTCAGTCATAAAGCAGAGGTGATACCTTGAGACAATAACCTCCTTGCAGGTTGTCATGAAGATCAAATGAAACATTTGTTATTATGCTTAGCCTTGCACTTGGCATACAGTAAGTGCCAGATAAATGCTTACTGCCTCACCTTCATGTGCTGCCTCCTCCAGGAAGGCTGCCCTGATCCCCAGGTATTACTCTGGTATGCAGTGCATCTCCACTGCCTATCTCCCTCCCGGCACAAGGTAGGTCCATCAGAAAAGAGCCATTCACAGGCCAGAGCTCCAGGAAGGGGGCAATAGGACGAGAAGGGGAGAGGGGGAAGGAGTGAGACTATGCTTCTCTCTCCTTCGTCCGGCCTGTTTCGTTCAGCCATTTCAGTCGTGTCCCAGTCTTTGTGATCCCGGGGGGGGGGGGGGGGTTTGTTGGCAGAGACCCTGGACTGGTTTGCCATTTCCTTCTTTAGCCCTTTTTACATATGGGGAAACTGAGGCAAGCCCTGAAAATTGACTTGTCTAGGGTCACAGAGCTAGTCAATGTCAGAGACTGGATCTGAACCCACATCCTGACAAGAACGCATACTCCCTGCACCTCCCATGCTCAGAGTCATCAGCAAACACCAGGAAAAATGCTTCCCCCCAAATGTCCTCAGACAGGGGACTGATTCTCATGCCAGTCGCAATCACGGCCCCATAGAATGCTTCCTGGGGCCATGTTTTTCTTGATTTATGGAAGTCCCATGAGGAGGAAAATTATCTCCCGTGAACATGAGAGAGTGCTGGCAAACCCATGCTTATCAGAGCTCCTCTTAGGGACCTGCTGGACAGCCAGATGGTGCAGTGGCCTGGAATCAGGAAGATTCATCTTTCTGAGTTCAAATCCTGCCTCATACACTTCCTACCTATGTGACCCTGGACAAGTCACTTCAACTTGTTTGCCTCAGTTTCCTCATCTCTCAAATGAGCTGGACAAGGAAATGGCAACCCCCTCCAGTGTCTCTGCCAAAAAAACCCCAAACAGGCTCATGAAGAATCAGATATGACTGAACAGCAAAAGCCCTTGGCCCAGTTTGTTCCCTCACTTTATCTCCCATATCAAGTCTTAACCTTTCTTCCTCTCTGCCATTTGGCTCATGTCCACTCCACTGCCATGCTATCACCCTTGCTAAGGTCATCCCCTGACCAGCTTCCTAGCAGGTCTCCCCATTCTGGGTCAACAACACTGGGGCCTCTCTCACATGAAAACTAGTCTCTTCCCACCACATCACCACTCAAAGACCCTCAGGGGGCCCCCCTGCCGAATTCCTCAGGCCTGGCCATCCAGGCCTTTCCTAATGGGGTCCCAGGCTGCCTTTCCAGCCTCATCTCCCACATTCCATTCCTCTCTAGCCCAAACCCACTTCCTTGTGAAGTGGTGCCCGGCCCCACAAGTCAGAAGTGACCCCTCCCTCTTCTCAACTCCAGGCAATCTGTGAGTCCCTCAGATGTGCCTACCACACTCTACTGCATGATACTGCTAATTAGGGGTGGTGCAATGCTCCTCTTCAGCCTCCCTTGCTCTGGTAGCACCCTCAGCACTTGGCACACTGCTGGGTACAAAGTCTGCACTTAGATGTTTACAGACTGGATGTGGAGATGGGGGACAGATGCCCATAGAGTCAGCTCTACACCAAATGTTAGCAAAGCTACCAAAGTACATTCTTCCCCACCAGCCGGACTTCTGTTACTCAGATTAGATGGAACAGCGCTGTCATCTGCCTAAAAAGAGAGCAGACAAAGGCGGGCAAAACAGATGTCCAGAAAAAAACGCTATGAAAAACCTTCAGTAAATGTCACTTGATCTATAAAGCAAGGAGCAAACTGGTCTCTAAGTGGATAAAACCAAGATATAATCTGGTTTGCTGAATGACAGAGCCACAGAGAGAGGGAGGGAGGCGGATGGAGAAGGGGGGAGAAACGAGAGGGGGACGGAGGGAGGGAGAGAGCGAGCACGTACAGCATGAAATGTCTCCATTTTGTCTGGTGCTGACGGCTATATCTGGAGCTCCCTATGCAGACGCCGAGGTTTCCCTACCTAGCCAAACAGAGGTTTTAAGACTCATTCAGAAACAGCACGCCTCCTCATTTATCACCAAGGATGCTGAACAACACAGGCAGGAAAACATGGCAAGAACTGTGTGGACTCCCCAGGACTCATGGTGGCACAGGATTCTGATTTCTGACAACAGTAATCCTTCGCCCTGCTCTCACAATCTCAAGGTGAATCCTCCAAGCTTGGAACAGTGATGGTGGCAGACGGTCCCACACCCGGTCACCGTAAAACCTCTACCGAACAGACTAATTTAAAACAAAATAACCAACCCTGATCTCAGTTTGCCTGCTTCTCGGTTACCTATTTCTACTGAAATCAGTGCGGGCAGAGGGAGGGGATGACTTTAAAACTCAGCTTTCCCCTTGGCCTCCTGAGGTCCAGATTTGTTTGATCCATCCAGCCATGAGACAGCCAGGGGGCATAAAGGAGAAAATAAAGGACTTTGAGGCAGGAAACCTGAGTTTGGGTTCTGACATAAACAACCCTCAGTTGCATGACCTGGGGCAGGCCACTTACGCCATGTGCCTCAGTGTCCCCATCTGATAACACCTACTTCCCAGGGTTGCTGGGAGGATCTAATGAGATAAAAACCGTAAAGCGCTTTCCAAACCTCGAAGTGCTACAGAAATCCGTATGTTCATCGACTATTACTCAGCTTGTCTCCACATCCCCCTGGTGGTCCGGGTTCGACTCTTGGGGGAGAAGCAGACTCATAGATCCAACGTTCTAACCTGTGAAGATCTTTCTGGATCCCATGGGTCGATGAATTGCTATCCCTCTGAGGCCTGTGTCATGCTGATAACCAAGCCAGCCATGTCTTCATCCAACCAGAGGCTTAAATGAAGGAAGCCTGAGATGGAGGTGGTCGTCTCTCAGCAGCCCAGACCAGGGCTGCCGTCTTGATGACTCCCCGTCAAAATGACCTTTGTCTACTCTGAGAAGGTAGAACTACACAAACAATAAGTAACTGCATTTTCTTTGTCATGGTACAACTACACAGACACTCTTAGAGCTCCACAAAGACTCAGCCCACAAAGGAAAGGTGTGTGAATCAGACACATGTAAACTAAGATTTTTTTTATTTTTTTGCTTTTTAGAGGAGGGAAGGCAGGGCAATTGGAGTTAAGTGACTTGCCCAAGGTCACATGGCTAGTAAGTGTTAAATGTCTGAGGCTGGATTTGAACTCAGGTCCTCCTGACTCCACAGCCAGTGCTCTATTCACTGCGTCACCTAGCCGCACCTGACACATGTAATTTACGTGTTCCTCGTGCAGAGGAGACAACAGAATTCACCAGTGACCTCTGTATTCCAGGTACTCAGAGATAAATGCTGATGTAGACAAACCAAGTGACCAAAGATTGAAGTATTTGCTACAAAAAACAAGACACAAGGGAAGAATTCATGACCAAACAAGAGACAGAAATCATTACGAAATGTAAAATAGATAATTTTGATTATATTAAATTTAAAAACTTCTGCACAAACAAAACCAATACAACCAAGATAAGAAGGAAATCAGAAAGCTGGGAAACAATCTTTACAGCAAGCATCTCTGATAAAGGCCTCATTTTTCAAATATGTAGAGAATTGAGGCAAATTGATAAGAATACAAGTCATTTCACAATTGATAAATAGTCAGAGAACATGAACAGGAAGTTTTCAGACAAAGAAATCAAAGCCAGCATATGAAAAATTGCTCTAAATCACTTTTGATTAGAGAAATCAAATTAAAACAACTCTGAGGTATCATCTCACACCAATAGATTGGCTAATATGACAAAAGGAAAATGATAAATGCTGGAGGGGATGTGGGAAAATAGGGACATTGATGTACTGTTGGTGGAGTTGTGAACTGATCCAACCATTCTGGAAAACAATTTGGAATTATGCCCAAAGGGCTATAAAACTGTGCATACCCTTTGATCCAGATGCAATATTAGGTCTGTATCCCAAAAAGATCACAAACAAGAGAACAGGACCTACAGAGCAAAAATATTTATAGCAGCCTTTTTTGTAGTAGCAAAACATTGGAATGTGAGGGGATGCCCATCAACTGGGGATAGCTAAACAAGCTGTGGTATATAAATGTAATGGAATACTACTGTGCAATAAGAAATGATGAGCAGGCAGATTTCAGAAAAACCTGGAAAGACTTGTACAAACTGACGCAAAGTTAAAACAGCAGAACTAGGAAAACACTGTACACGGTATCAGCAACACTGCGTGATGATCAACTCCGAATGACTCAGCTCTTCTCTACCACACAATGACCCAAAGTACAAAGGACTCATGATGGAAAATGCGATCCACACCCAGAGAGAGAACTGATGGACTCTGAATGCAGATCAAAGCACACTTTTTCCACTTTTGTTTTTTTCTTTCAATTTGTTTCTTCTTTCACAACTGTGACTAATATGGAAATATGTTTTACATAACTGCACATATATAACCTATATCAAATTGCCTACCATTTTAGGAAGAGGGGAAGGAGGAAGAAAAAATTGGAACTCAAAATCCTGTAAAAATGAATGCTAAAAATTGTCATTGACATATAATTGGGAAAAATAAAATGCTATTTTAAAAAAAGGACACACCGACCCAAAAGGGCTTTATTCAAATATATCCAGTTATTATTCCCTCGCTCTCGATGGAAATGGGTGGAAGGGTCCCAGCTCCCTGACAAATCAAGACGGGAAGAAGATGAAAAGGAGGGAGGGTACTGATGTTTCCCTCTGCCTCCAGGTATGCCATCTTAACCCAAGATCTTTCAGATTCCACTTTGACAACTGAAAGAGAGACAAAGAATGGGCAAGAGAGCAAGTCAGCTATTTTCCAGGAGCTGGCACCAGGAGGCTATAAAGGAAAGGTGCCATCCTAGGACCCTGGCCCCACTAACTGCTCTACTGACTTCTTGTGCAATGAGAGGCTGAGACGAGATCATCTCTAAAGACCCCTCTGGCTCCAAATTCTAGGATGACCACAACCATCCTCTACCTGTCTGAGCCTCAGTGCCCTCATCCACACAATGTGGGGTACAAGGGGAAGGTGACATGCTCTATTCCAAATGCTCAGCTCACTGGTCTGCTGGCCAGGGGAAGAAAAAGCAGATTGAAGCATGCAGATTAGAGGAATTCTTGCTTCCCAGCACTCACTATGAGATTCTATGCTACTTGCAGGTGTCAAGCCCACTCAGTGGGATTTTTAATCAAAGAAGGTGGCCAAGCTGACCTGGGAAGCAATAGTACAGATGAGTTATCTCTGTGACACACCCAACAATGGCATTTGTCCCTCCAAGAAGGAAGCTCTCCCAAGTTGGCCCCTGAAACTGCCTTAGGCAAACTTGGGCAGCCCCTCCTGCTGTCATGAGGGTCCCACAAGCAGGTAAAGTCAGGCCAAAAAGAAAGGCAGCATTAGGGCAGACACTTCCTCAGCCCTGTGCCTTGCCCTTATCTCAAGGAGGAAGCCACACTGGGGATCTGGGGTCCAGAGAAGGGGAGGATGCCCAAAGGCACGAACTGCCCAGAGATGGATGAGGGCCTCTTCTCCAAGAGGCTCGGGCATTCAGGTCCAGATTTTAAACAGGGCTTCACATGGACACAATGCAGCATTTCAGAAGGAAAATGAACAACAGGGCTTGCAGCCATGCCTGCTTCAGGGCAGCCTTCCTTCAACCCAACCCACGAGAAGCATCAATGTTGTGTAACTTTCCACCTTCCTCAAAGTCTGGCTCTACCGGCCTGGGTGTGCTCTGATGCTGGAAAACACAGAATCTTTGTGCAGGAAAGGGCTCCAGACTCTGGCTATGCCAACCCTCTCAGTCTGCAGATACAGAAACTGAGGTCCATAGAAGGAGAGACAAGGCTGAGGCCACACAAGGGACAGTTGAGGCTATCAGGTAAGTCTCTCTGACCTTGTGTTTGGACTCTTCCTGAGGCCTAAAACCTGTCACTACTTCAAAGGTAGGCCTGTAGTGTGTAGCTCAGTTTGGGATCCTGTCAAGAAGCCTGGCCGTGGGGAGAAGGGATTTGAGAAACCACAGGATGGAGAAGACAAGAGGCCCAAGGGACCCAAGGTGGAGAAGGCTGTGTTTTGTTTGGAGGGGAGGGGAACTCATGACCAGCCTGCTTCAAACTCAAGAAGCAGCCGAGCACAGCTCCAGGAAGCTCCCAGACCTGACCACACGATGGGCTGGCGCTAAATCTATTTCCTCCGAGATGTCTTTAAAGCTTCCTTTTCAGAAAAGTTTCTACTTAAGAAAAGTCGGAGCGATTGACTTAAAAGGAAGCTGATGGGAGGCCCACTTGCCCATCTGGTGGGGAGAGAGGAGACGGGAAGACACTTAACACGTTGACCATTCTTCCATATGAGTAGGCATTCAAGGCTCCTTTCTCCATCTCCATTTCTCTCAAGCAGTCTCTGGCTTCAAGGATGAGACACTCTGCACTTCTCTATTTCCTGGATGAAATGTTCCCTCTTTCAGCACAGCAGAAGTCACTGTCTGCTCCATGGCAGCCCAGCCGACACTCAACTGAACACAGAGATTAATCTTTATTTTAAAATTGTCCAGGCATCTACTAAAAATGATAAAAAGACAAAGGCAGAATGTGTCACTGGGAGAGGCTCAGGAGGAGGGCCACAGGGGAGGAAGGCCATGGGGGCCATGGTGGGGAGGGCCATGGTGAGGGACAGGGGGTTCAGAGGGGGAGGGTCACAGGGGGAAGAGCCATGGAAGAGGGAAGACCATGGGAGTTGCTAGCTCCAGGGCTTGGTCTGGGGCTCTACAGCAAACAGTGGGGATTTCTAACACACTGGCAGACTGATCGTGTCATTCAAACATTCATTTTAATTGCCTACTGGTAGTCATTTTAATTGCCTACTGGTATATATAAAAGTTAACCTTTTGTGGAGATAATAACAACCTGGGTTTATTTCAATCAGCTTTCCAGCCATCTCACCACCTAGCCCAGCCAGTAACACAGGGGGACTCACGTGGCTGAAATAAAATCATGAAATCATGAAACCACTTGGGCATTTGCACGGGTTAGTGACCTCCAAGACAGAATCTACACAATCCCAATCTGTCTAGATGAAAGCAGGGGAAGGCAGCAAGTCTATATGTCAGGCTAAGGAGACAGGAGTTCAGGCTGCACATCCTAGACAAGACACTCACTTCTCTGGGACTCAGTTTCCTCATTTTTAAGATGAAGAACTCCCTACTTCAGAGAGTTCTTGAGAAGAAAGTGCTTTGTAAACTAAAGCTCTATAGAAATAGATCCCTATCCTGCCACCCCATCATACAGGTACCTCAAACGTCTACATGATGGGCTCTGGCCACATGACTGCCTTGGTTTCTGAAAGGTCTCCAGATTTACATTGCCTTTTACCTGCCCAACTTGAAAGAGTAAAGCCAACACTCTGACAGGTTAAGAGGGGCGCACAATGAATAAAACTGAGATGCTGCCTGGTAGTCTACTGGGAGACCCCCATGGAGGCCTGTCCACCCCAACTGGCTTTCCCAGCTGGGCTGTTCAACTGCCCCAGAGAGACAGAAGCCTCCATTCCACAGGATGAAGAAAGGCCTTATCCAGCGGGGAAGTGGGCAGCTCCCTTGTAGAAGGTCAGTCCATGCAGGCATGTCCTCCATGCTAAAGGTGCTCCATTGCCTCTGCCTTCATGCACACTGATACCCACATGGCGGGTAGAAGATTACACACTGACGTGGCCCTTCATCCTTTCATTGAGCGACAAGCTGCTTCCTCCAGCCAGCCTCCCCACAGACCCAGAAGGCAGATGAGTCTGTGAGACCTCTCTGAGGGAGCTGGGAACAACAGGTGGTTCTTCACAAGAGTCAATGATCACGGAGGAAGGTGCCTAACTTAACCTCCACCTGCAACCCATCACAAAAATAAAATCAGGGCTCCCAGACTGACAAGCTGAGGAGAACCTCCCGTGAGCAGCTTGACCAGCAATTCGGAAGGGAATGACTTTTGATTACAATATTTCCATTTTTCATTAATCTGTCCCAATGTTCCCAGAAATCTTTTGGGGATGAGCATTTGTCTGTCTTCTGTGAGTGTGAGAAATAGGTCACAAAACAGCCCAAATCCTAGGGCAGCAGGCCTCGGGAAGCCAATCTGAGTCCTCTCAGACCACCACTGGACTGTCCCATGACAATGCCCAAGATAGGGGTGGAGAGTGACTCCCCCAGGGACCCCAAAGAACAGAGGAAAATCCTTAACCCTTAACCAGCTTGAAACAATATTCTGAACATGGTGGATCTTTACATTGCATTTTGTTTTATGGAAAAACTTCAGCATTTGTACATCACATTTCCTTTTAAATAAATAGAGCAGGAAAAAAATGTAGAACTTTACATAGTTCTCTTAACCCAGATCTTTCCCCTTATCCAGCATAGGGATGTTTCATGGGCTCATTAAGAACTTAGAGATGGAGGAAAGCCTAAAGGCTGTCTATTTCAATTCCTTGTTTTATACGTGAAGAGAAGGGAAGGTCCTTGATCAATGACACCCAGCTTGGGAGTGATGATGGTAGGCTCTGTCTTCAAGGCCAAGGCTCTTCTCCACCACACTAGGCTAGGGCTCTGCATGGCACAAGGTAGCCGGGGTCACGTACTAGGTTGTCTTGGAGGGTTTGGTGGTGATTGCTGTTTTTAAGACTTCCCCACGCTTCCCACCAAGTTCAAATTTCCACTTTGCAAATTTGGTGATCCTGAATGCAACAAGAATGGAAATGTCACCAGACGCTTATTCAACTTCAGGATTTGCCTCAATGTGGTAAATACAGAAGAGTTTCTTGGAAAAAAAGAATTCCAAAGGTCACCTCAACATCTCTAAGAGCACAGAGAATAGTATGTGCGTGCACTGGCTCTCCTGAGACTGGCAGGGATTTCCACACAGAAAGCCATCTCCCTAGAGGCTGCCATGCTTGTCCACCAAGAACGAGAGTCATTAAAACAGCTTCTCCCCTTCTCAAAAGCCATTTGGGGTACCCAAAGAGTGGCCTTCACCCACTGCCCAATTGGCTTCAGGCATTTCTGGACAGGGCCACTGACATGAAAACTTTGCCTTCTCTATGTATGCTCTCCATCCACAAGAAAGCTCTGCTTCATCTGCCAATAAAAAATTGCTCCTTTAGAGCATTCAAAGCCATCGCTGGAACAGATTTGTCCCAAGTTACAACGTAGTTCAAGTTCATTCCTGAATTTCATTTGAGCCAATGTGCTGTTTCACTGTGTAAAGCTGATAGTATTTAAGGAAAAAATATGAACAGAGTGAGCCAGAAGGCCTGGGCCTTGCTTCACTTCCTCCTGGCCTGTAACAAGCACCATTTTGGATGAACAAAGTAGTTTCTTGTTCACAGCCCTTCCATCAGATAGAAAATTCTCCCATCAGCCCTAGGGAGTGAGGTTTAGAAATTCAGTACAACCCCACCCATGTGACCTACTGAGAAAGAGTGTGGCTGGAATCCTGGAAGATAGGGAGAGGGGAGCAAGACCCTTCTGCACCGGCAAGGATGGAGAAAGAGCCTGGATAAATCGAGGTGGCCTTGAATAAAGATCATGACCCTCTGAATCATGGAAAGCACCAGAAATCACTTTAAAATATTATCTTGCAGATGAAGAAACAGATTCTGAGAGACAGTAATTTACCCAAGGCAACTCAATTAGTGGCAGAGCTGGGACCTGAACCTCACATCTTCTGACTTCCAGTGTAGGGCCTTGTCATGGGGCTCCTACTCAACATAGACTCATTTTCAATGGTGCTTTCTGAGAGCGGGGAATTGAACTATGGTCCATGACGTATAAAGATCCTTTTCTACAGAGGGCTGGCTCCTAAATCAACCTGAAATAAGATTCTGGACATGATGGATCTCCACATTTCATTTTGTTTTATACAAAAACTTTGACATTTCAATATTGCTGGTCTCTATTAAAGGGCCTGGGGAAGGCACCAGTTTGCCTCAGTTTCCTCATCTGTAAAATGAGCTGGAGAAGGAAATGGCCAACATTTCCAGTATCTTTGCCAAGAAAACCCCCAATGGGGTCAATGAAGAGTTGGACACAACTAAAAATGACTGAACAACACCACAATTAAAGGGCATTTCATTCTGATGCCTAAAAATGTTTTACTAGGAGAAGGACACTCAAAGATAAAAGACCCACGCCAACAGCAAGTGCTTCATCACAGACTGGAATGGGCAGGAGACGAAGCAGAGTGATAGAGGAAAGAATAAAACACAGCATCCAGCCAGGGGCCCCAAGTGGATCAGAGTACTAGAGGTCACAAGAGACCTCAAGGTAGGAGGGACTTCCCACATCAACTGGTCTTCCCACACATTTTGCAGGGAGCTGTCCAAGGTCACACAGATGCTTACAAGGCCAAAGCCATATTAAAACTCTAATCTACCAATTACAATTCATCGAAGTCAGACTAATATTCTTAAGCAGATTTTCTCTAAAAGGGCATAGTGACACCTGCTATCTGGAGCTCCCAGCAGGCACATCCCATCTCTCATCTTTCCGATCAGCTATTCCTTCTCACAGACCCCCCCCAACGACATGTAGTGAGAAGAGAGAATTTCAGTTCTAGCTTTAACGCTTCATTGGATGTGTGACCCTGGGTAAGTCACTTAACAAGGAGACCCTCCTCGACGGGCACTTGTCAGGAAAGAATCAAGCACACCTTCAGCAGCTACTGAGGCATTTCCAACTGTCATTTACCTCAATGGCCCTAAGACAGCATTCACTGGGAGGTATGAATCAAAATCCATACACATCTGATTCTGCGCTACTCTTCCTCAAACATCCCCTAAATCCTGCCTGAGGATGGCCCCAGGGCACTAGCCAGGCCTTCCACTGGGGCAGCACCCAGGTAGGTAGTTAACAAGTACTTACTATGGCCCAGTCAATCACTAAACATTTATTAAGCACCTTCTGAGTTCCTGGCACTGTGCTAAGCATTAAAGATACACAAAGAAATTAGCTTCTTGGGAGAAGAGACTGTGTTTTGGACTTTCTTTGAAGGGTATGGGAATGCCAAACAGAGCATTTTGTATTTTATTTGGAAGGTAACAGGGAGCCACTGGAATTTACTGAATGAGGGTGGAAGGGTGGAGGTCACATGGTCAGAACTGTGCTTTAGGATGCTCAATTTGCTGACTGAAGGAAGGGTGGAAAGACTTGTAGCAGACAGACTCACCAGCAGGCTACTGAAATAGTCCAGGTATGAGGTGATGAGGGCTGCACTAGTACAGGGGAAGTATGACAGGAGAGAAGGGGCATATATGAGAGATTCTACAAAAGGGGAAACCTACAGGTCTTGGCAACAAGCTGGATATGGAAGATGAGTCTGGAGTCAAAGCTGACATTTGGATTGTAAGACTGGGTGATTAGGAAGATGGCGACACCCAAGACGGTAACAGGAAAGACTAAGGGGAAAGAGAATGGGTTCAGTAACTGGATATGCTGAGTCTGAAGTATCTATGGGGCATCCAGGTCAAGATGTCCACTAGACACATGAAAATGTAAGACTGGACGTCAGGAAGGAGGTTAAGGTTAAGTACATCAGAATAGATGGAAGGTGGTTTCAGCAGGAAGGCAATGGCAGGTTAGGGTGGGGTAGAGGAAGGTAAAGGAGGGAACCACCAGCATCTTTTTTGCCTTAAGACGTGACTAGCCAGCCTCCTTTTCTCATCATACATTTCCTTAATGCTCAAAAGTCATATTAAAGATTTAATTAACAAGTTAAATTTATCCAACTCAAGCCAATACCAATCGAGCATCATTTCACCTTGAAGGGACAGGCCACAGTGAGCTCCAGACTTGAGCCTCCCGAGTTCTTGATGGCTTCATCTCTGGCATCCTTTGGGTTAGTTATTCCCCGTAACAACCAAGTAAGTCAACATCCTTAGCCACGTCTTAAAGATGTGGCGGCAAATACACACAACAGGGAATTTCTGCTCCATTCCACTTTAGGTTACGTACGCAGACTCCAGCCCCAAAGCCTCACAGAGGAAACACAAGTGGTCTTGGCAGCTTTTCCATTCCAGTTTAAATGGGGCTCAGCTCCCTCAAAAGTGGCATGAGGAGAGGTCCAGGTGTCTTTGTCTCCATGCCAACAAGATGGGCTGGCCCAGGGCAGAGCAGCAATGGCCTAGAAGGTAAACAGTATGTACTCTTCTTCTGGGTGGCAAAGCACTGACAATCCCTTTTATCTGTGAATTGTGCCCCACGCTATGTGAACCTTTCAAGTGGCCCTCTACAGAGGCTGGGAGGGGGCAAAGCGGAGCTTTCAAATGAGACCCTGAAAGAAGGAAGTGCAAGCGGGCTGCCTCAGCCCCAGGTTTGTCCTACCTAAGCGATCAGAAGCAGCCCAGGGCTCTCTGTCTGCACACAAGCATGCACAGACACTTGGCAGGACCAGTTTAGCAATGGCGATTCCTCCTCAACTGTGCCCCCCTTGGCTCTGGCACACAACACAGCCTAGAGGTTATCAGCATGGCATCCCACTTACCGATCTGGGGATAACACACCTCCTTGGCTGCATCTTGGCAGGCTTCCTTTCACCACCCAGAAAGGGAGGGAGTTTTTCTTGCAATCAAGAGGTTTCAGGGCTCCAGAACAGAACACAGGAAGGGGAAAGGTGATATCTGGTGGAGTGTCCTTGGCAATGGATAACTGCTCACTCTGCTACCTTGGTGGGTCTCTGAATGTGGCTGAGGATTGTGGAGCAATCCCTGAGAGGGAGGCCACTGCACCAATAAGCTGTCTCCCATTCCCCACACCGGCCGGGTGGTCCATTAGCTGGTACCAAGTGGCTTCCCAGGGGGCTGAGAGCTAACTGGGAGGCAGGGCAGTGGAACTGCGAGAATCCTGGAATCTCAGAGAGGAAAGAGACCTCAAAGAGGGGCTAATTCCTCATCTGTAAAAGGAAGAGGTTGGACCATGTGAAGGCAAGTCTCTGAGTGGCAAACGGCTCAGCTGGAGAAAAGCGGCCAGCGTTTCTGTTGTAGCCACACCCCCGCTCTCATCTGATGCTCCGTGGACCAAGCTAGTCCCATGTAGGACCTTCTAGTAACAAACCTGTCGCTAAGCCCCTACCAGGCACCAGGCAATGTGCCACGTGCTGAGGGAAAGAAGATGAGAAAACAAACAGCCCTTCCCTCTACAGAGGGAGCCTGCATCCTACTGGGGGAGCCCACTGAGCCACAAAGAGGGAGAAGACAAGGCGGAGTTGGACAGAGTCTATAAAGGAATGAACCCAAGGGCTCAAGAAACATTTTAGGAGGGACTTCCCTGGACTGAGAGTCGGTGGCTGGAGCCTTTTTGGTCCCAGATCAGACGCTGAGGAAGAAATCCATCATTCAATTGTTTCAGTCATGGCTGACCCTTTGACCCCATTTGGGGTTTTCTTGGCAAAGATACTGGAGTGGTTTGATATCTTCCCTTCTCCAGATCATTTGGCAGATGAGGAAACTGAGGCAAATTGGATGAAATGATTTGTCCAGGGTCACACAGCTAATAAGTGTCTGAGGCCAGATTTGAACTCACCCAACACTCTATCCACTGCCCCAAAAGAAGGAGTCCTGTAACCTGAGTCCTCAGCTGCCAAGTTGATGCCCTACCCTATGGAACTCCTAGAGTGTGAAAGGCCTACATAAAATCCTGTAAGTGAAGGTGCTCCAATGAGCCTGATGAAGCTACAAGGTCCATATGGTTGAGATGGAGGTGACCTCTGTGGGGGTGGGGGAACATGATCGATAAACTTACACAATTCTCCCAGCAATGATTTAGGGAGCAGGTTCACATATAAAACTATGGCCACATCTCCAATATTCCTCTTGTCCCCAAGAAGAAATGAAACCTGGAGCACCAACCCCTCTTCTATCTAACGCAGCATCAAAAGTGCACTCAGAAATCTATGCTGACCGTCGGTCACAGAAGGCATGGCTAGAGGAGCCATCCTATGTTGCACACACACACACACGCATGTATCATACATGCACAAATGTGCACAATGCACACATGGCCTGGTGAGACCGTTAGCTAAGGCCACCAATGAAGGACTATGAGGTCTAAAGAGATATGCAGCCATTGAACCAATGCCCAAAGGGGCATCTTCCGTTTTGAGGTTCCTAACTCTTTGACCATCTTCAAACAGAAGGCACAGTTGAGAATGTTTTAGATCACAGTAGTTATAAACCTGTTTAAAGTTTCTGACTCAGTAGGCCAGGTTCTATGAAGTGAATGACCTACCCAGGCTCAGGTCTCAACCCTCCACTTTCCATCTGAGGCCTCCTCCTCAGGCCCTGGGCTAGCGGCAATGCACTGAGCTTGCTTGACTAAATGTCCATGAAAGTCTGAGCTGGCACCCTGGGGCTTCACAGTGAGATGAGAAGGTAATAGAGAGGTTGGGAGACACCACATGGCAGCCCCTCCGGACCAATGGGACATACTCAGCAGCTCACTGTCCTCCTCTGGGCCTTGGGCTCTTCATCAATAAAATGGGGGCAGAGGAGAGAGAAACCCTAGACAATTAGCTCAAAAATTCTCAGATTTCTACAGGCACTTTCAAAGGAATACGTGAATTTTTAGGAATCCCCAGGACCTGAAAGTGAGAGAGAACAATAAATCAACATGGGTTCCTCAAAGTACCAGAGTTCCAGGCTCAGACCCTAGAACAAGACCCTTAACCCTCCTGGGGCCCTGAGTTCTTCACATGTTAAATGGAAGGCGGGAGAAATGGGGAGAGGAGTGGACAGAAGGGATGGACATTGGCCTTGGAGATTCCTTCCAAATCTAGGTCTATGACCCCAGAGAGTTAGAGAATCACCAAATGTAGGACCTGAAAGGATCTTGGCTGTCTTCTACTCTACCTTTTTTTCAGAGGGTAAGAGGGGGGCCTAACTTTAGACTGAAAATCAATAATGCCCCCCCACCTCTACCACTGAATCTCTTCTACCAAGAACTCTTCCATTGGTGGGAAAACCACTGGACTTTTTGGGGCTCACATTCTCTATCAGTAGAAGAGAGACAAGAGAACCATTCACAAAACTGTCCTCTATCACAGAAATGCAGGGTGATGAGGACGTGATGGTTCTAAGTCAGTCAGGGGGGCCTGAGGTGGCGGAGCTCCATGGGTGCAGGGAAAGCCATTGGGATGCTGCTAATGGTTTTATGGCAGGGATGGGGTTTCTAGCATCTGTGGCTGTGTCCTAGAACAATGCATTCCTGGGAGTCTTAAACAAACAAGGACATGCCAAAGGCTCTGACAAGTGGGGAAAAAAATGATTTTTTAAAAGGCAAGTTAAAACATTATCTGAGTCTCACGCCACAACACCCACAGCACCTGATTCACGGGGATATCTCGGCTCAGATTTCTGGCCTTCTCTTAGTTCCTGTCAACTTCCCAGGTTACTTTTCAACCTGCTTAGACTTGGCGAGACCAGCTTTTTTTCTTTTCTTACCAGCCAGGGAGGGCAGTTACTAAACTCCTGAAGAACTCACTGTATTGTATAGACAGGGACATTTTGCCAAAACCAAGACTATTTACCTTGAATCATCGCCACTTCTCCTTTAAGCAAAATGCTGACGGGCAAAAGCAGCCAAGAGCCAGGGCAGGGCACCTTACGACACGTGGGAGCTGTCTTTACCCTCCGCCTTCTTTCCTCTTCCTTACCCTCTACTGCCTCCCAAGTCTGCCGTCACCGGCTCAATGGCTCTTAAGGACCCACCTCTCCAATGGCAGAGCAGGTGGGCTGGCAAAGCTTTCCTATAGTAGTCAAGGGCTGAGAGGAGGGCAAAGCTTCTCCTGCCCTCTAAGTCAGGCCTGCTTCCCTAACAAAAAGGGGCTGCACTGACTAAGGGGCAGTGCACCAAAGCCCCGGTTTGTAAGGAGAAGCATTAACGACACCAACCCATCTTTTGGGACCTCTGGCAAGTCCTGCTTCCTTCATCCCTCTGCGGCTACAGGGGCACCGCTCAGGAATCCCACATCTTACCAAATTCATCCAAAACCCCACTGAACTGGACAAGATTATGCAGTCTGGTTTATTCTTATAGGAATGCTCTCAGACCTGGAAGGCCCCAAAACTAATCTAGTCTCACCCTTTCATGTTACAAAGGGAGAAACAGAGGCCCAGAGAGCAAAAAACTAGTTTCCCACAATGCAAGAAACCAAGTCAGAACTCAGAGCCACTTTCACAGCTCTTCCCATTCCATGCCATGTTAACCTGCCAGGCAGTTGAGGGGTACAGCAGATAGAGGCACAATGGAGAGAGTGCCGGCCTTGGAGTCAGGAAGACCCTGAGTTCAAATCAAACCTCAGATACTACCAGCTGCGTGACCCTGGGCAAGTCACTCAACTTATCTACCTCAGTTTACCTTTCTGTAAAACGTGGATGAGAAGAGTACCTGCCTCCCAGAGCTGTTGTGAGGATAAAATGAGATCTCTGCAAAGCAGTGTGAAAATCTTAAAGCCCTAGATAAATGTTAAACATTATCACTATTCGATTTAATTCAGCAAGTATTCAGCAAGTATTCAACAAGGGCCCACCATGCGACTGGCAGTGTTTGGTGATGGAGTTACAGAGACCACACACAAAACAAAAATCTGACTTCAAGGAGCCTACTTCTATCACACCTGCTGGCACCCGCCTGCCACAGGGGGAACAGGGCAGATACAGGGTGGGAGGGAAGGAAGGAGGTGGGAGGGAGGGAGGGAAG
>CM053589.1:200444760-200485786 GCA_028646515.1 Pseudochirops corinnae
AAGGGAGGGGGAGGGAGGGGAAGGGAGGGGGAGGGAACAGGAAGGGAGGAGGGAGGGAGGAAGGGAGGAAGAAAAAAGAAAGTAAGCAAGCCAGCTTCATTACAAAACAATCCCACTGGAGAGCCCCAAAGGGCAGCCCAATGCAGGGCCTGGAGCCTCCCTGCCACTTGGGTTTCTTTGGAAGGAAAGGTCTGAGCCAACTGTTCTCCATGGAACTTTCCGCCATGAACCTTCTAGAATCCTGTGGTCTTGTGACTCTGTATAAGTCATTTATCTCTGAGTCTCTCTCTGTAAGCCAGAGGAACAGACACCTGGGGAAACCCACATCACAGGGTCAATGCGAATGAGGCTCAGATGTGATAATACCCACAAAGCATTTCGTAACCATGAAGCTACTATCACTGCAAGTCAGATGACTTTGCCAAAGAATTGTCTGCAAAGGAGAACAAGAGGCCAGGACCAGACAGACCCTTAGTCCTGGCAAGCAAGCACGGGTGACCTTCCATCTGGATGCTGTTCAGAGCAGTCCTCTCACACACTTTTTTTTTGGGGGGGGAGGCAATTGGGGTTAAGTGACTTGCTCAGGGTCACACAGCTAGTAAGTGTCAAGTGTCTGAGGTTGCATTTGAACTCAGGTCCTCCTGACTCCAGGGCCAGTGCTCTATCAACTCTGCCACCTAGCTGCCCCATCTGGCAGATACTTTGAGAAGGACTCTCTCAAGTATCACCCTGTTCAGAATTCCTCTCAGAGAAGTTTCAGGATAAAGCTGATGGTTGCCTTCCATCAATCAAGGACTCCAGATACCACAATATTCAAAAAACTCTTCTTCCCCAGTATTAGCCAAAGGCAAAAGCTATCGTTCCCCATCATCAAAACCCAAGATCACTAACAACTGAATGCCTCAATCTCAGACACGTGATCCTGTGTCCAAAAACTAGACCACCATGAATGAGAGAGCCACAGGTCACCAGAGGCTGCTGCATCCTGGGGGCAGACACCCATACTACCCATACCCTATTGGTCCCAGGATCCTTCAGTGGCTCTCAGACAGGGTGCAGCTAGCTAGGAGGAAACTGATGGAGTGGACTATTCAGACTGCCAGGGCTCTGGGTGCATCTGGATGCACATCATCCACACACCTTTCCATGGCAGGGGGGGGACCTCCAGCTGTTCCCAGGTGACCTGTCCCAATAGGACACCCATTCTAGCAATGAAGGGAGTGTTCTAACTTCAATGCGTGTTTTTTCTTTCAATTGGGGCTGCAAATAAAAAGAAAGATTTGATAGGCAAACACATAAAGGAATGTGACTTTAAAAAGTCTTGCAAGCAGAACCTTTATTATTAGCCCAAGCAAGCAGGAGAGCAGAAACCCTGCCAAAGAATTTGCTGATGGGAGTGTTTAGGTCAAGGCAAAAGCAAGATTCCGAGTGACCTCATTACACTTACCTGCATTTAATTTCCTACATTTACGGCCAGACTCAGTTACTTTTGGTACACAGAGATCCAATTTCTCCAAGTGAAAGCTCAAAAGATTTAACCAAGTCTCCCTCTTCTACAGAGCTGCAAACTACCTTCTCATATAAGCTTTTGATTCTTCCTCTGGAAAAATAACAAGACACCAGAGACTTCTAAACACGAGAGTGGGGGAGGTCCCTGGCCAACAACTCGGAAGATACCTCAACTCCCACCATGATGCTGAAGCAGTTCCGATTTTCCTTGCTCTGGTGAGTCTCCAAAGCTTTGTGAGAAGCCCTGACATGCCCGAAGCTGGATATCCGAGCTGAGCTCCTACACAGATCAACAGAACTCTTACTAAAGTGCGATTTGCAAGAGAGCAGAATTATTTTCGTTTCTCTTATTAATTAATTAATTAAGAATTCTGTTATTACTTGGAAGTAGATGAGATGTGAGGAAAAACTCCCTCTGGGGATGAGATATGGCAGAGTAGCACGGACTGCTGCTGGAGGTCGTGAGCTCCCAGCAAGTCACAGTTGGATGCCACTTGGCAGATGGATGATGGCAAGGATTTTTCTTGTTCAGGTAAAGGTTGGACCACTTGGCCACTGAAGGCCCTCCCAACTCCTGATGCTGCTAGTTGGTATTTACAGTTTGTTTTCTGCTTCTGCAGCTCTTTGGAATTAGGCAAATAAGTGACCTCCTTGACCCTGAGATTCCACTATCAGGCTTATACACCAAGGAGGTCACTAATAAGAAAAAAGTTCTCGTGTAACCAAAACATTTATAGCTCTTTGTGTGGAAGCAAAGAACTGGACACAAAGCCATGCCTATCAGCTGGAGAATGCCTAAGCAAGGTGTGGCACATGGATGTAATGGAAATTGCTGAGCTTTTTTATTGTCGTTCATTTGTTTCAGTCACGTCTGACTCTTTGTGACCCCATCTGAGGCTTTTGTAGTAAAGACACTGGAGAGGTTTGCCATTTCCTTCTCCAGCTCATTTTACAGATGGGGAAACTGAGGCAAACAGAGTTAAGTGACTTGGCCAGGGTCACACAGCTGGTAAGAGTCTGAGGCCACAATTGAACTCAGGAAGATGAGTCTTCCTGATTACAGACCCAGTACTCTAGCCACTATACCACCTACACTTCTTATACCTGAGCTGTGAGAAATGACAAATATGATGAATACAGAGAAGCATAAAGGACTTATATAACCTGATGCAAGATGAAGAAAGCAGAGCAAAAAAAAAAAATCAACACAAGGCATATGACAACAGAAACACAAAGACCTATCACAAACCAATCAAAAATGAATACAGAAAAATTATAAAGAACAAGCACAGCCCCAAAGAAGAGACAGGAGAAATTCTGGTGATGGGAAAAAAAAAAAAAGATATCAACAAAATTTTACATTAAAAACCCCAAAGTGGTTTTGTACCTATAAGGTTAAGCATCTCTCACTTCCAGTCAGAGCTGGGCACTCCCCTCCACAGATCCTCCCCTTGCCCTTTCAGAATCAGATCCAGTTTTCATGAGTTAGTTGTTCCTGCCCACTAACCATAGGAGTCTCCCTGAGCCCTGCTCTGGGCCCTCTTCTTGCTCCATGGGACTTCACCTGGGGATGTCAATAGCTCTCGTGGATTTAAGGACTTGCTCTAGGAGGCTGATGCATCTACCTCTCCAGCCCCAACCTCTCTGCTGACCTTCAGTCTTGCGTCTCCATTTGCCTTTCAGATATCTTAAACTGGCTCTCCAGTAGACATCTTAAATTCAACTTGTACAAAACCAGACTCATTATCTTTCCCCCTAAACCTGCCCTTCTCACCAAGGCAACATCAACCTCCCAGGCTCTCAGGCTCAAAGCCTAAGTGTCCTCCTCAACCCCTCACTCCTCATCTCCCACATCCAATCTGCGGCTAAGTCTTGTCAATATCACCTTGCCACATCTCTCAAACACACCCCTTTCTCTTCCTCTGACACTGCTCTCACCCAACCTCATACAGGCCTTCATAAACACATATGATTATTGCAGTAACCTGCTGGTAGATCTGCCTGCCTCAAGTCTCTCCCCATCTTCCATTTAGCCATTAAAATGGTTTTCCTTAGACACAGGTCTGACCATGTCACTCCTCTACTCATTAAACTCCAGTGGCTCCCTATCACCTCCAGGATCCAATATAAAATCCTCTGTTGGGTGTTCAAAGTCCTTCATCAAGTGGCCTCCCCCTACCTTTGCATCTCCTCCCGCCTTCCCCCCACACTGTGGTCCAGTGACCCCAGTCTCCCTGCTGTTTCTCGCACAAGACACTCCATCTCACGTCAGGTGTTTCCACTGGCTGGCCTCATGCCTGGGCACTCTCTCTCTTCACTTCTGACTCCTGGATTCTTTGGCTTCCTCTGAGTCTCAGCCAATGTCTTACCTTCTGCAAGAAGCTATTCCTCTGGTGATTCTCCAATTCATCCTACAAGGATCTTGTCTGTACATATGTGTGTTGTCTTCCCACCAGCCTGGAATCTCTTTGAGAGCAAAGACCTGTCCTTACCTTTCTTTGTTGGACATATAGTAGGTGCTTAATGTTAGCTGACGCACTGATTGTAAACCCTCCCCCCCAAAAAAATCAATATCAAACACACCCTCTGGGCAGCTTCATGAGGAGCTTCTCCAGGCTTACAAGGGTTTGTCCTGGGATGAGGGGGATGAGTGGCAGACAGGCCATCCTTACACCAAAGGGTCCATGTTATATAGAGGTCTCATCAAGACTAACTAAAACTTGGACCCCGATAACAAGACAGTGTTCTCTCCAAGCCCTTCCACCTCACCCCAAATCTAGCCTTACCCAAAAATCCCTGTCCCAAGATTGGGCTGATTCTCCTGACACATAGTGCCAAGGCAAGAGACTGGCAAACATCCTATTATTTACATTTTCTGCCACTCAGGGGCCATTTCTGATTGACTAAGGGTCAAAGATACTCTGAGTTGCATAACTTCCATCCTCTTTGCTGGACCTACAGCTCCCGGAACTATGAATGGGATGGCCACTTTCATCATTCCTCATCAGCATCCCATCAACAGCAAACATTCCCTGAGCCCTTAACTCTGTGCAGGGACAAAATGAACTGCTCTTAATGAGCGCGCTGTTTAGCCGGGGCCTTGGCTCGGCCCAAGGGCCTCTCTGTAAAGCCAGAAAGAAACAATGCTGCAGCAATAATGACAGACTGATCCTTTCCAGTCATTTCCGGGGCTGAGTTCTACATGGAAACGTTTATAGAGCCCTACTACATGTCAGTCAGTGGTCGAGGGCTAGAGATGCGACAACAAACACCGACATCTGCCTCAATCATTGCTGAATGAACACGAATCTTCTTGAAGTCCCCTCCCCATTTCCGGCAGTCACTGGCCCAGCAGATGACTCAGGTAAACTGTGACTTGGATTCTGGGACTCTGATAGAAGAAAGGATTCGTGCTTCACTCCAGTCAAACACCAGCGCTTCCTCATGGCCCAGGGGTGACGGCCAGATCCCAAAGGCTGTGACAGTGGGGCACGAGCGCCGGCAAATCCCAAGCAGGTAGAGAGGCTCAAAGAAAGGGACACACACAGCTAAGAACCAGGCAGCTTGTTCGTCCTTCATCACTGGAGACGCTGATCTCAGTCCCTTATTAAACCATCCAGTCAGTACAGCAGAGAAGAGCTGCAATCTGCAGCAGGGAAATCACTCACTCTGACAAAGTCACGTTGCTGTTGGTCAGTCATGTCCTGCTCTTTGTGACCCACGGACCAGAGCACGCCAGTACTGTTGCAAAGACACTGGAGTGGTTGACCATTTCCCCTCAAGTGGATTAAGGCAAGCAGAGGTTAAGTAACTTGCCCAGGGTCCCACAGTCAGTGTCTGAGGCTGGATTTGACCTCATGTCTTCCTGACTCCTGGCCCAGTGCTCTATCCACTAAGCCACCTAGCCGACTCTAACAAAGTCATAGATATTTCAAAGAAATGGAAGTGGTATCCACACTCAGGGACCTGGGAGCTGCTGAGACAGGACAGCAAAGAAAGGAAGAGGGGCAGGGACAAGGAGGAAGCTCGCAGCATGGCCCTCCACCTGTCACTGCCCTTCCTGTCCCTGGCACTGAAGACAAGGCACCCAGGGTCAAAGCAAGAAGCCCAGCCACCATCAGAGTCCAGGGCCTGACTCAGGTCTATCCTCAGAGTCCCACTACAAAATCAAAATCAGGTTCTCTCCAGTTAGAAATGACTTTATCAGTATTTGTGAACTTAACCAACTCTCAAATCCATAATCTGTTAACAAAAAGGGAAGACTGCAGAGAGCACATGCCTTTAGCAGTCTTACAAGCTTATTTTTAACAACTGAAAACAACAACACTGAAATTCCCATTAACAGCGAAATAGGCAATATTCAAACTACCTGCTAAAAAGGCCTTTGTGGAAAAACTATATATACATTTGATATGCAAATGCAACAGCTTCTTTTTAAAATTACACCAGTGGATTGATCTCTGCAGCTGGGGTTTATTTTAAAACCAGCAACAATTTTCCTATTGAACAGATACGCTACCGGCCATCCACACTCATGTTTAAATCATCAAAGGTCTTCAAATATCCAAGAAGAGAACATCCCAGTTCAACCAGCAGCCCCCTCAGCCTGGGGGGTGTCCTCCCGCCCAGACTCCAGCTCACCTACTTCACTTAGCCCAGAGCAAAGCAGCCATCCGGTTTTCCTGGGCCATAGTTAGTAAAGGCAAAACGCCCCTCTCCACAGAGATACTGGCAACACCCTGTGCAGACCGCCAAACATCATGGAAGAGGGAATCTACACAGCAATGGAGTCTGGCTCACCCATTGTCTTCCTGGGTCTCACCTTCCCAAATCCTTCCCACATTCAACCGAATAGGGTGGGACTTTCAAATGGGGAAACTGAGTCAGGGGGCAAACAAATGGATTGTAAAATCAGACAAGCCAAAGGGATTTACCTGCTGAGCCCCCATCACAGCAGGAATTTCTAATAATTATTATAATAATTAACTAATTAGAATAACTAATAATAATTAGAATAACTGAGGCTACTTGGGCCATTTCATAGGCCCTTTGGCCTTCAGAATGTTCGAATCATCCTGACTTTTATATACTAATGGGGGGGGGCATGAAATCTATATAAAAAGCTTCAATTTGCTACATGACCATGAAGCACCCACCAGGTACCCAAGAGATTATTCCCCAACCCTCCCCCCCTCAACTAGGCTCAGACATTTCAAAACTTGGCTACAAATTGGCCCCTGCCCTCAAGGTGCCAAGCTTCCTTCTCCTGCAGGGATACAGTACTGAGCTAACTCAGAAGTGAGCAGATACAAGGTAGCCTCCAAGGGCTGAGTGGGCCAGTTCCTGGGGGCCTGAGGCAGGGCCCGCACCAAGTCAGGAAGGAAGCTGAGCACTGAGGGTCTTCCAGGCTAATGGGACAGAAGGTCTTTCTCAGTCTGTGTGCCTTTGTCTGCCCTGAGATCTGTCCTGGTGCTATCCCCCCCACTGACCACCATTCACACAAGAGGGGCTATGCATGGACCTCGTCACTTAGCAAATATGAACTCCATGAGGGCAGCAGTTGTTCTGTCTTTCTTTGAATCCCCAGGGTTAATACAGTGCCTGGCACAGAGTATGCACTTAAATGTTTGTTGAATGACTAATAAGAAAATAATAATGTCATTTATTAAGGAAAAATAACCCTAACCTTAACCAGGCTAAGTTGCTCCTATATACACAGCTCTTTGGGGGTGGCTTAGGATCAGACTCTCCCCAAAAGCCAGGGCCCCTTCCAACAGGCCTGGGTTCTTGGGGCTCTGCCAATGGCCCAGCAGCTGCTCGGAGTGGCCTATGCTCAGTTTGGAGAGGCCTTGCTGTCCATGGCCACAGCAGTCTGCCCAGAGGTATCAGCGCAGACAGCCCAGGCCATTAGTCTGCCCCACCAAGAAGCAGCATCTCAGCCTCAAGGCTATGATAAACAATTATTAAGCACCTACTATTTGCAGCTCATTATGCTGAGAGCAGGTTTCTGCCCTCTGACACTAACTGACTGGGGAGGGAAGGGACCTACCCAGTCAGTAATCATACAGCAAAGTACAGGGTGGGGGCTGAGTGGGCTAGGCCTGCCCGCATAAGCATGGTATCCAAGAGTGACTGTAAACTTTCCTGTGAGAGCTGGTCCTGGTCCAATGCGTTGGATGGGAGACCCAGTAACAAGGCCAGGCCTAACCAAGAACTGAAAGCCAACCCAAGATACTGCCCTTCTCTTGGCCTATCATGCTGCTCCCCAGGCCACAAGAAGGGTCAAGGTAAGAACGGAGAGCCTACCAATTCAAGGAACCAAAAGGGGCAGGAGTTGAGCTCATGTTGAGGGTCTTACAGGCAGCCTTCCTGGGCCCACCCTCTTCTCTCTTTACACTCTATCCCTGATGAGCTCCACAGCTCCCATGGGCCCCATTATAAGCAGCTCACAGACCTCTAGGTCCAGCCCAGGCTTTCTCCGGAGTTCCAGGCTTACATCCCAAAAAGGATGTACAGCCATCTCACACATCGCCCCCCCAAACCTTCCGCTGCTCTAAACTTCCCTTTTCCTTCCAGTCTTCCCAGCTTCTACTCTTGGCACCATCTTCCAATCCTGAGCCCCCCTCACCTACCCGTCCAATCACAGACCTAATCTTGCTGTTTCCATCTGCACGTCAGCTCTTCCATCCAATTACTTCATGGCCCTTACATTAGTTCAAGCCCTTATCACCTCTCACTGAGACTATAGCAAAGACCTGAATGGCCTCCCCATTTCAAGGATCAGCTCCAGAACTGATCTCCCTGATCGACTCCCCTAATCAATATCAGTGTGAGGAGTTCCTTATGCCTCTAAGATCAAATATGAATCTCCTGTTTAATTTCTAAAACCCTTCGCAGCCTGGCCAAAGCCCGCCATTCCAAAGTCATTATACACAGGTGTCTACCTCGCCCACCCCTGCCCTCCTAGATGACTAGATTCTGCAATCTAGTCGAGTTAACCTTCCTTCTGTTCTTCCTCCTGGCTCTATCTCCCGTCTCTGCCCCTGCGCTTGGCATCCCCCATGCCTGGGACGCACTCTCTTCTGACCTCTTCTTCAGAGAATCCCTGTCTTCTTTCAAGACAAGGCCCAAGTGCCACATTCTTCGTGGACCCAACTAGCCTGTAGCTAACTCTCTGGGACTTATGTGTATTTCTCTCTTCAGGCTTATTCTGGATACACACAGGTGTGTACATACACACACACTTGTGTGTGTGCATAGTTGTAGTTGTCGTCTCCATGTTTGATCGTGAGCTTCTTGTGAGGGGATGGCTTCACTGATGCTATCTGGAGCCCTAGCACCTACTAGGGTGCCCAGCACACAGTCAGTGCTTACTAAAGGCTGGTTCATTGCACTCATCACTGTGTGGCCAGCTCATATCTCTCTAAGGTCAGCCTTCCCAATGCTCTGCCCATTGTGGAGGCTGCATTAGAAACATGTCCGCCTAGATCAGACCTGGCCACACTCCCGAGGACTTCATGAAGGTCACTGCCATACACACAAATATGGTTCTAAGCTAAAAAAAAAAAAACAAGTTCAAGAGCAGGATTTGGTTAAATCCTAAAGGCTAGATTCCTGACCAGCCATCAGGGAAGTTAGGGTGATCAAGGCTCAGTGCTAGCCATCAGCAAGTCAGATCCTGACTGCCACCATCCTGTCCCCTGCACCCGCCTCACTCGGACGAGCCGAGGGGACCGGCTACTCTGCTGTGCTCAGGGCTCTTTGCTGGACTCCTGCTAAGCTGTTCCCTCCAGGCCTCCATCCTCCCTCAGGCACACTCGTCCCACTGATCTGAGGACAAACTGAGGGCTCACTCTTTTGTGCAGCCCAGAACTCCTAAAGGTCCCATGTGCTGAATGATTGTACTACTGGGTCTGATTATTAGATTATTTTGGGCATGTAAACAAAACTCAATACTGAACAAAATTGGTCACAAGCATCATAACACAGCTGACTTTATGAAACAGCAACTACACCTAACAACCTGAAAAGCTGGAAAATATATTTTCAATCTCTTTGAATACAGACTTGACCAAGGCTGGGGGAGAGGGGGCAGCCCACACCAGGCTGCCACAATTTTTTTCCTTTTTGGCCAGCAGGGAATGAAGCAGCAGCATTTTTCTTAGAAATTGGTTTTTTCTTTCTTTTTTTTTTAAATAAAAGATGGAACAAAATACTTTAGATGAGGAAAATCTTTCCAATGATTTACCCCATCTTCAGGTCACTAAGCCTAGCAGTCCAAAACACTAGCTACAGAAACCAATGGGCTAACAATTCTCCATGTGAACTGGGCATTAACAAGACTAAACAAAATTCCCCCTTTGAGATAAAGCAGGGCCCAGGCAGGGCCTCTATCTAGTAAACACACCACCCTCCACTTCAGGGCATACTAATGCAAAACTAGACTAACCACTGGCAACCATCTTGGCTTCAGCCTTCCTGAAGCCATCGCTTCTGGCCTTGGCCAACAGATCTTGGGGGGAAGGAGGGAGAAAGACCAAGGTGGGATCATGGTTTATTTGGAGGGTCTTTTTTTTTAAGGGAAGGAGAAAAGTCAAAAGTGAGCTGGCAGTAGTGTCTTGGGTCAGAGGAGCTCTGCAGCCTGTCAGGCCCTCCATCTCAGAAAAGGAACCTGATGGAAATAGCCCCTCCATTCAGGCTAACTCGCTCACACTCCAGGTCCCTGGGGTTCTTCTAGAGGTGCCTGAGGGGAGCTACAGTTTCCAAGCTATTTCTTCCTAGGCCCTCGAGGCCCCTGGTGACCTGCGATGCAGCTTCCCCAGGGCCACTTCCCCGGGGCTGACAGAGCAGGAAAGCATTCCAGAAGGTCACAGGTCCATTTCTCCTTAACATCCAAGGTGATGGGAAATTCTACAAGGTGGAACCTTTGAAATGCAAAATCCTGGAAGGTCCTTCAGCTGCATTCTCACCTTCTCCACACACCCAGCAGGGTTTCTCACCTTCCCTCCACAGTCATTCCCATGTCACTCCCCCCAAAAAATAGCCCCAACCTTTGAAGCCTTTCTAATGAGTGAAACAGTTCACCTTTTCTGCTGGAAAAAAAAATTTAAAAACCCACCTTGTCCACGTCTGAGTTTCCTTATCGCTCCCCCAATCAAGAAGATATGTTTTCTAAGAGGTCTTTCTTCCCAGCAGAATGTTGCTTGGTACTCAACTGTGGATCTCAAAGCACCATTTAGACAAGAACTAGCATTCCTTTTGACCAAGTTCCAGCAAAGTTAGAAGTGGGAAGAGCAGCACCAAGAAATGGACCTGAAATTTTCACAAGATAAAGACTATGTCCTGAAACGGAGTTGTTTAGTGAAGAGAATTACTGCCATATACAAGAAGGTGAGTCACTTTGTGAGAAGTTGAAGGGATCTCAAAGCCATCCAAACCAGGCTACCACTTTCCAGATGAAGAAACTGAGGCCCTGAGAAGTCACTGGTACCAACTCACTAGGGAGTAAGAGGCACAGCTGGATGGGGCCACAGCAAGTCCTCAGCCTCCAAATCAAGCTCCTGAGAGAAAAACAAACTGCTTCTGAATCCAGACACGTGAGCACTAAGACCATTAGTCAGTGATATAAACCACACTGCCCACTCTGGGCACAGAGGATCTCTGGCTCAGTCCCAGGCTCTGAGCCCAGCACTGCCTGAGGCCAGGCAGTCCAAGTCAGGCTCTGCTGCATGGGACACAGACAGCCTGCACATGGCAAGAGGAAGAAACAGAAGAAAAGTTGTCAGAGAAGAGGACAGCGGCTGTGAAAGTTCCCCCTTTGGGCATGCCCCACCAGTGCCTCTGAGCAGGGATCAGGAAGCTCCAGAAGGGTGGGCAGAACAATCTCTTCACAGGGCCACTTATTCAGAAGGAACAGACTCACGCCCACCGCAGCAGCAAGCAGTGAGAGCAGAAGTGGTATAGGGCAGAACAAGCTGGGCCAGGCTGAGCTAGGCCAGGACAAGATGAGCTGAGCCAAGCCAGACAGAGCTGGGCCAAGCCAGGCCAGATGGAGCAGAGCTGGGCTCAGTAAGCTAGGCCCAGCTGAGTCCTTAGGCCACACTGGGCTGAAGTGAGCTGGGCTAGGCCAAACCAGACCAATTGAGCCAAGCCCAGCTGGGCCAGGTTAGACCAGGCCAAACTGGGCTGAGTAAGCAAGGCCACAGTAAGCCAAGTTGAGCTGCGCTAGCCGGGACTAGGTTGAGTCAGGCCGAGCCGGGCCACATTGAGCTGGGTCAGAACAATCAAGGCCAAGCCAAGCTGAGCCAGGCTGAGCCAAGCCAGGCTAAGCCGGGCCAGGTTGGGCCAGTGGAGCCAAGCCACTGGTAGGCATGAATGCTGGCAAAGGAAGGAGCTCTTTCAACAGAGATGAAGAATGTGAGTGGAAGCGCAGACACAGTAAAACCTGCCGATTTCTCCCCCAGTCCAGTTCAAAATAATATCACCTCTGTGGGCTGCAAGTGCTAGTGATTTCACCAAACCCCAGCTTGCTGGAACAATTAAAGAGCCTTTCTCTACATCTGGTTTCCATCTAAACCTGGAGCTTGCTTTATCAGCTCATTCCCTAACAAATGATGCCGACAGGTTTCTTTTGTTACACACCAGAAAGGTGCGTGTTGGTGGCTCGTTTTCTTGGGCCATTTTTATGTGTTTAGGCTTTTGTTTCTGCTTTGTAGAAAAGAGGACATTTTTAGGCTGCAGAGAAAACACAATTATTGAGCTTGAATTACTCATTCAGCCACCTTCCCTTCTACCTTCAGCTGTAGACAACATTTAGGATGAAGCAAAATTGTTTTAATCTGGATTTCAAGTCGGAGAATCTGAGTTCAGATCTCGGTTCTGCCATTTACTACCTGGGTAACCTCAGCCTCAGTTTCCCCATATGTAAAAAGAGAGGGTGAGGTTCAACGGCCTCCAAAAGCCCTTTTTCATTCCAAAGGCTCATGTGAATAGCAAACTGCTCTCCAGCATCCTCTGCTGCCTAATCCCAGAACAGTCTCCAAAGAAGACCCACCTCTCTGCTGTCTCCAGAAAGGAAGTTCAACCCACTAGCATGGCTTCCCCAGACCGAAACAGATGGGCGCTAGCATCTGAGCTTTGAAAGTCATGCTCAGGAAAACCCACTTCAAGCCCCACCACTCCTAAAAGCAAGGTTCCAAAGAGGCTCCAGTCTCTTGGTTTGGGATTGGTGGTTTCTTTGCACAAATCCTGGAATGAGCTGCTGTGTTAAAGGCTGATTCTGTTGGAGGGAGAAAAGAGAAACCGAGTCAAAAATCTCTTGGCCAAGCCAGTGGTAGGTGGATGAGTGACTGAGCAGACAGACTTGGCCCATCCCATGAAGCCCAGTTTCAGCCAGCAGCTACAATATCAGCTGTTACCACCAAACAGTTTTAAGATAGAGATAAAAGTAGAGAATCTCTCTAACCTCCCACAGAGGAAAAAACAGACCTTAGGAGAACCTTAAGATCACCTGGTGGTAAGGAACACCACCCTGCCCACCCCACCCCCAGCAGATGCCATTGGTCACTGTAGATAGAGGCCCAGAGGGCCTCAACTTCCTCCCTGCCTTGGTTCAGAGAGGTAAGATGCAAGATGAATCAGGGTCCTAAATTCTACAGACCCAGTGAAAGCATGGCACCCATCCTTGGCCAGTATAAACACGAGGCCCCTTGGGGAAAGGGTCAGAATGGCTGAAAAAGTAGTGACCTGAAGGCGTCCGTTCTCCCCGATAAAAAAGGGCTGCGGATGTTGAAAAATATGGCAGATTTCCCGTGTCCTCCTGACCAGACTGGGGAGGTTCCTCCTAGAAGAGCAATTCAGTATCACAACTGTAACCACCACAAGTTACTGTTAAACTACTGACACAAATGCACACAGAAGTTGGCCTACAGACATCCATTCTTTTCAGTCAATCTCTCAGCTCTGGCCAATGTGCAAACTTCTCTCTGAAGGGATTTCTCTGAGACAAGCAATTCCTCCCATCCGGAGAACAGGTCAGTTATTTTTGTGGTCCCGTAGCCAGGGGGGGCTCTGGAACCAAGCTGGGGCACTGGTTACTCCGGAAGGAAACAGTCCCTCAGAAGTCTGCTGATATACCTGAAGCACCCAGCCACCAGAAGGGGCTCCTCCACCAAGGAACAGGATGGCATTCACAGCACCCTAGCAATCCACTAAACACACACCCTCACACTCACTCACACACATACATATACACACACACTTTTATAATTTCCCCCCACCCTGGGACAGAGCTCAGATTTGCAATTCTGCAGGCAATGGCAATAGGGGGCCCAAATGCCCTAGCACACACAGGTAGGAAGGCAGCCCAGGCTGGAGCTCCCCCACACTGCCAGGGCCACTTCTTACACACTCTGGACTCACAAAGAATGTAATGTAACATATGTAACACTGGCAGCCTAGCCTATAGGAGGCAGAATCTCACCCATCAAATGCTGCAAAGAGCCTTTCTTTGTTCCCCATCTAAGTACAGTATGTGCTAATTAGACCCGCTCCACTTGGGGATGCACCACAGAAGAGTTATCAAAGAAACCCAATGCTTCCCTCACCTAGCCAAAGAGGCAGAAGCACAAGCCAACAATCCCAGCGGCCCGGCCGGCCTGCCCACTCTGCCCCAGCCTCGCAGCATTGTTCGGCAGTGTTTGTACCCAGAGAACTCCACGATCCTGTACTAACACACACCTGGGACCCAGAAACTAGGCTTCGTCTTCAGAACCAGACCCCTTCGACACTGCTCCCCATGCCCTCCACAGCCCGCAGGGCACACAAAACGCCCTGGGCACTCACACGGGCAGCCCCGTGGGGCTGACAAACCCAGGAGGTACGGTGAAAATGGGGTATCTCCAGTGTCTCCCCAGAACGGACCGTCCAAGCCACGGAGGAGGGCAGAGCGTGAAAGTCACCAGCCGCACCGTACCGCCCCCTCCCCCAATCCTGGGTCCACCACCACCCCCCACGCCCCGCGTGGAACCAAAATAAATGCACGGGAAGACAGGAGAGCGAGCACGCCTCTCAGGCGCCGGTGGCAGCAAGTAGCCTGGGCGCCGGGCAGCTGCGCGCAAAGTCCGGGTCTCCAGTGCCCCCGGCCCGCCCTGGGCACACGTAAACTTAGGCAAACAAAAGAGTTGTCTCCCGATAAGTCGGAAACTTTGGGGAGAGCTGCCGGGCGCAGCGGGTCCCCCTGAGCGGGCTGCAGCGTCCGTGCCCCTGCCTGGGCTCGGTCTGCACTTTCCCCGTCGCTGCCCCCGGCCGCCGTGCGCTCCGCCAAGCCCCCATCCCAACCCGGCCACGCCGGCCCGGCCCGGCCCAGCCCCGGTGCCCCCGCGGGCTCAGCTCCCGGCGGCGCAGCGGCCAGACAAAACGCGAGAGCGGAACGAGCGAGCGCCGCCGAAGCCAGCCCGGAGCCCGCCGGGTCCGCGCGCCCAGCTCGCTCGCTCGGACACATTGTAACAATATCTGTCCGCCCCGGCAGGGCCAGCCCACTGGCGGCGGCGGCGGCGGCGGCGGCGTGGGGCCCGGCTCCGCAGCACTAGGGCACGGGGCGCAGCCGCCCGGGAGCGGGTCTTACTCTGGCTCGGGGCGAGCTCCCGGCGACGGCGAGCGCAGATCCCCTCGGGAAGTTGGCGGCGGCAGAGGCGGCGGGCGCGGGGCGGCGGCAGCGGAGCGCAGCGCAGCGCTTTGTGGAGATCTGCGAACGGGGAGGAAATAGACTTGTCACTTCCTGAACTGTTCGCAACTAGTCCCTTTAAAAGGCGCTCACCGAGAGGGCAGGGCTGGGCCGCGCAGCGCCGTGCGGAGCAGTGCCGCGCCGCCCCCGGGCTGCCGCTGCCGCCGCTGGTCCTCCTCCTGCCGCGGCAGCTGCTGCTGCTGCTGCTGGTCCTCCGCCTGCTGCTGCTGCTACCGCCGCCGCCCCCGCCCCCGCCCAGCCTCAGCCTAACGCCGCCTGCTCCGCAGCTGGCCCCGGGCTCCGGAGCCGCGGCAGGCGGCGTGTGGACTGTACACACCGGGGGCGTGTGTTGGGCTGTGCGCGTGTGTGTGCGCGCACAGAGCCTCCAGTGGGAGGGGGGCGGGCGGGCAGGCGAGGGAGCAGCAGCGCGTGGTGTGCTGGGGGCTGGCTCTGCTAGAGGGCGTCCTGGGAAAAGGGCCGGCGTCTCGGACTGACCGGGAGGAAAGGGCACCAAAGCCCACAAAGGCAGCTCCGGGCCTGCTTCCCGGCCCACCTGCCCAGGTGGGAGCTGCCTCTGGCATCGGGGCACCATTGGTTTCAGGCCCCTGCTCTTTCCCTTTCCCAACCCTTCACCACAACGCCGCACCCCCTACAAAGGGGACCGTCTTGACCTCCTTGGCTTCAGCCAGCCAGTTTGGGGGGTGAGGGGTTGACGTAGTTGATGATCCCCAAGTTTATTTCCGTTCACGGGAGGGGGAGGGGAAGGAGAAGGATTGTGAATACATTGTTCCTTTGGAAAAATGGCTCTTTTCCTAACCTAGCGGGGCTGGAATTAAATAAAAGAATGTGTACTTCAGAAGCCACATCCAAAATCCATGCAGCTGCTTAAGGAAAGATTTGTGGTTGCTAAGCAGAGGCAGAGTATGTTTGGTTCTGTAACTTGGGATGTTGACTTTAGTTCAGGAAGGCACCCCCAGCGAATCGGCGCAGTTTTCATTGTGCAGCTTACCTGCAGCTGACTTGGACTGCTTCCCTTCCTGGGCCAACAGAGGCCAGGATTTCACGTCCCTCCTTCCCACTGGGGCAGGTCATTTGGGTGACCTTCCCTTTCCCCCCTTTTACACCCCCCCTCTGAAAAAGATTTTCCATTTCTGGAGAGCTGGGCTGCTTCAAAGTGAAAGGTTTTTCAATGTCCTCCCCATTCCTGTTTTTTTCCCTCATGCCAAAAAAACAAAACACCTCATTACTTTAAATAGAGTGTCTGAGCCCTTTCAATGGTTCTATTCATAAATCAAGAAACTTTTTTGGTTGCTTCTAGGAACATTTAATTGGTTTTAATCCAATGTTTCAATCCTCAGCATCAAACATAAATGAACAATTAACTTCTTGAGTTTGTGTGTGCTGAGGAAACTCTTAGATTTCATGGCTATTGCTGAGAGATTTGAGTTTTTAATCACACTGGACTCATTCTTCCCAGAAAAGCCTGAGCTGACGTTCCCTTTCACAGGAAGCACGGCTCCCTCCAGTGATTTCTTCTGGGAGATCGAGGGATGGAAGACAATTTCTGGAAAGGTCTGGCTCTACTCACTTCAAGTAGAGAATGCTGCATGTGACCCACCGGGTCTTAAGAAAGCCAACACATACTTCATGTTAATTTAACATACTTCATGTTGAGATATTGGCATGGCTACATTTCCATATTTCTTTGCATTAAAAATATTCCCAGAATACAACTTCGTGCTTTTCAGGTGCTGCCATGTGTGGAGCTCAAAACAAGGCATCTCAGAGGCTAAGCCACCAAAAAACACAAACACTTCTTGACAAATGTCAGCGCTTCCTTCCTGATACCTCGTCACCTCCACGCACTGCCTCTCACTGCTGGAAGGAGACGAGCCTTTTCATTAGGAGGCTGACAGTGACTCCTGCTGGCAAACACTCGATCCCTTTGCATTGCCTTGGCTCAGCAGGTCCACTGAAACGTGCCACCTTGGGAGGTGATTTTGGTCCCTTGGCCTGGAAACAAGTCTTAGCACTATTCTTCTTCCTACTTGGTTCCTTTCTTCAGAGTGGATTTTGTTCTCATGTGACTGCAAAGCCACAGAGGCCATAGCTGTTCCCTGCAAACCCCTGTTTTTCTGGTTCTGAAACCTGGAGGAGAGCTCACCAGTCTCACTGTACTAGCTAATAGCTGTGCAAGAGACCCATGGGAACCAGACCGAGAGTGAAGAGTTCATTCCTCCTTCTGGGATCCAAGCCCCCTCAGCTATCCAATGTTCCCATGTAACACAAACTGCTTTATCTGTCTTCCGTCATTTCCACAGGGCTAGCCCAGGCCACCTCCTCTGAAGTCCTGCTTGGATGCATCACCCAGGCTCAGAGGTGGGCCAAATGCAAGCCCTGGGAACACCCCGGGACAAGCTGGAAAGCTTCAGAAGTGGGTGTGACGAGTGGGGGTCACAGGCTCATCACCAGGTGGTGAGGATCCTTTTCAGTCATGGCAACCCACAAAAGCCCAGTTAAATAAGCCCAGCATCCAGATGGATGATTCAGTTAATGTCTAGATCTGGAGGCATCAGAAACTGTATCAGGATGTTTTTGAAGGACAAAGCCATCTGTCTACCTTTGGCCCATGGCTCCATCCAAAATTTGAGAAGCAGAGCTAAGGAACAGCCCCTGACCCCTAAAAGCAAGTTTATAGGAGGCATTTTTCACTTTTTTTCTATGAATCTGTATTCCTATGGGTGCATTAGGGATGGATCACCCTAACTCACACCTTCCCAATATAAAACAAGGTTCATTCAGTCACCAAATAGTCACCCCCACTTCCATCCATCACATGAAGATGAAGGGGAAACACTGCAACCCCCACCACAGCCTCAGAATACTTCCTAGACAGTTGTGGAGGAAAAAAGAAAAAGAAAAAAACAGGAGCTATCCTGAGAAACTGAGGCAGCAGCCAATGAAGCGCGGTCATTCTGGAGGAGGGTCCAACCCAGTGGACTTTGGATCAACAGACTAATCACGGGTTCACTGCAGCCATCCTGAGCTGAGGGCGGGGGGAGGAGGAGACTGGGAGAGGGACTGGCAGGCAGCAGAAGGGGGCCTTTTGTAGCTGACAGGGGTTTGTTTCTGTTTCTTTAGAACCAAATAAATCCAAAGCTCCAAAAGACAGAGGGCTGGTTCTCTCTGGATTCAGTAGCCAGAAGAAAAGTTCAGTTTGTCCCCCATTATTCTGATCTAGACTGACCCCTGAAGATTGGTCCTGAGCAAAGCTCACCATGAGGAAATCCTGCCTGTCTGGAGAGGAGCCTGACGCTGCTTGTCTAACAAGGGTGGCTCCCCCGAGAACAACACCCGAATCCGGGGACCAGATGGGTTTGGTCTGCAGGTGCCAGAGCTGCCAACATGCGTCACATTCCACACTCTTCTTTTTACATCTGAAAGGCTCTTTTTCAAAGGCAGAACCTTCTTAAATGACTCATGATGGATGATGAGAACACAGACAGGGCCCAACCTTTCTGAGCCACTTTCTGTGATAAACAGCCACTGAAAACAAAGTTAACTTTGTGGAGGGAAATTGGAAGCACGACTGTAGAGACGGAAGACAAACTTGGAAATGGATCTGATGGGGAAAGCTCTTTCTTCTTCAGGGCTCACTGTCCAGGAAGGAAACATTCCCAGTAGGGCCTCCCCACTGTGCTCCCCCCTCAGGTGCTGAGGCAATGACCTTCCTTCCTGGGCCCCATTTATCTGGAGGCCTTTGACTCGTCTCCAGAGAATGAACCATAACCAATATATAACCTTGTCATGTTCACTGCCCATGCAGACCAGCCAAGCCAGTGAGTCTGGCGACACAATTGAGCTCCTTTTACAGAATTGAGAGTTGAATGCAGCCTGAGGGGGAAAGGATCGCTGAAAGCCACACAGCCTGGGAGCTGCCTGCCCAGCACTACCAAGGCAAGAAAGCCCGACAGCTGGGCCAACTGTGTGGGCCACACAGTGGGGCTTGGAAGCCAGCAGCCTGAGTACAGACCTCAACTTCTAAGTTGGCAGGTGCTGAAAACATTACAGAGATTAGGCTTGCAGTTCATGGCAGGAGAGAGCCTGAGGGGCCAGGAAGTGAAGGAGGATGAGGGCAGCAACAGTTTATAAAGAACAGCCTAATACTAACATTTACTACCGGTCACTGACAGTCCTACCAGGTCAAAAAACCATCAAGGTAACACAGGTAATGGGCACAAAGTGTCCCCAAAGTCTCTGTGCCATTTCAAGCTGAGTCCCACCCTGCACTGAGGCTTTGGCCCCTGTGTAACCACTTGTGAGGCTCGAACATGGACCTTCACATCAGGCTCAATCAGTATTTTTGTGTGTTAAGATTTGAGGGCACAATTAACACTGGCTTGGTCTTTGATCTCTTTCTATGTCCCTGGGGGCTGCAGATCCTCCCAGTGGTAGATATAATGTCAGATTACACACAGAGGCCTACTGTGCTTACGCACAAAAAGGTTTTACAAAAATCAAGTGTGAAAAGATTTTCAGATGATTGAAGTTCAACTCAAAAGAATATTTCAACCGCAGGAATCTGAAGGAAACTTACACGTTAGTTTGCACATCACAGTCAGTCTAGAAACAATAAAAAACAATTCTGTGAATGACTGCAGCATTCGCTCATCACAGAAATCTGTGAAAGGCACAGAATCTGAGAAGCCAGTGAAGGCTTGTATGAACTGATGCAGAACTGGAACAGTAATTGATACAGGACAACATTTAAAGGAAGCCAGCTCTGGGAGACTTAGGAGCCCTAATCGGTGCAATGAGCAATCATGATTCCGGAGGACTGCTAAGGAAGCCTGGGAGAGGGAAAGCAGGAAGACACAAAATGAGATGGGCATTCTGGACACCGCACAGCTGCGGTGTGGTTTGGTTTGGCCAAATTTGTTTATTTGTTATTTGTTACGAGGATTGTGGTGGAGAGGAGAAGGGGAAGGAGAGAGGAAGGAGAGAGGAGAGGGAAGGAGAGAGGAGAGGGAAGGAGAGAGGAGAGGGACGGAAGGATTTTGAAAAGGAGCTCCCTGTAGCAATGAAACCACAGTCCAGACCAATGATAACATTTATATACAGGCATCTGTATGTTACAAGGTTTGCAAATCCTCCCAACAACCCTTGGAGGAAAATATGCTTAGCATCCCCAGCTACGAGTGTTTGAGGTAGGATTGGAACTCAGGGGTTCCTTATTCTAAGTCCAAGACTCTGCCTACTAGGCCACACGCCCTGTTCTTTCAAAATTTTTATATATTTTACTCTGTAGCAATTCCTAACCTTCACAAGAGACAGGAAAGAAAAAGCTCTCAACAAAACGAGGTGACTCAATCATCAGCTCATTAACCTATGTTAAAGCTAATTCGTCCTGCAGGGGGACAGGATTCATGGATTACTTTTCAGACTGTTTCTGATGTGACTGGGATGGAGCGCTTTGGCACACTGGGCGCAGCACTTGGCACGTGGGTGCTTACATGTTCTTGATTGACTGAGTTAGCCAGAGTAAAACCGAGGCAGCCTTTTCTTCATTTCCATTATCTTGTCAGTAGCCCACGTGCTGAGAAATTCACTGCAGTGCTCCAAGAGAAACACCAAGTAAATAAAACCAGAACAGACACTGCAGCCTGGCCTGGCCTGCCCATGGCAGTTCATCCAGGATCACTAACAGGACCTGGGTTCTCTGAAGGGAATCATGGGAAAGCTCACAGCTGACATCAGGCTTCCAGGTGGTACCCATCTCCTAATGAGCAGCACTGCCCAGCAGTCCCAGCCCAGCTGTTCTCCTGCCACGAAATCACGTCCAAGAAGTGTCTGCCGTCCACCCCACCCCCCCACAGAGGAAGCGACAGACTGTGGCTAGCCCATGAACCTGAGCCTCCAAGCTCTGCTTCCTGTTCCTCGTTTCTTAACAATCTCAAGTTCTGGGGGGCCATGCCATCCCCATGCACACACAAAGTCGGCAGGCACCTATGTGGTGTGAATTTTTATTTCGGAGCTCTGAAAGGCCTGACTGTCCCAAAGTCTCTCCCCCACTGAGCTGACTAACATTCTCACCATTAGATTCACTCCCCTGACCTCTTAAAATGCAAATAGCTTACTGGGGAAACCGATACATTGCAGTCATGAACATGAATTAATCCGATGAGCTCTTCTGGTAAAAACAGGCTCTGAGGGGTCTGTCCATCCGTCTAGCTCGTGGGACTCAGCCAGGTGTGTCTGATGATGGGAAGATGATGGAACAGCTAGAGAAGGTAGAGACCCAGTTTGGCTGTGATCTCAACATGTGGTGGATGGCGAAGAAGAAAGCCTGGGCACCTAAAGGGAATAGAGGGAAGCTGAAAACATACTTTACCTGCCTCATGACTTTATCCAGCCTGTGCCGGTCTTGGCATTTCCCTATTTAAAACAGGCAGAATGAAGAGGCAGCTAGGTGGCTCAGTGGATAGAGCACCAGTAAGGAGGACCTGAGTTCAAATTTGGCCTCAGGCACTTACCAGCTGTGGGACCCTGGACAAGTCACTTCACCCCAACTGCTAAGAAAGAATAAGTAAATAAAACAGGACTGAACATTTAGTTATAAACTTGTGAGTCATTCAGACAAAACTATGTGGTTAAGTAAATCCATGCTGTCAGGAAATACAGATGGTATCAATGGGTGTAACAAACAGTAATGATAAAAGGTTTGCAAAGCGCTTCACAAAGACCATCTCACAGCACCCTCACAACGTGGGGGGTTGGTGCTATCATGATCCCCATTTTACAGATGAGGATTCTGAAGCCGATGGAGGCTCAGTGACCTGACCAGGGTCACACAGCTTCAGTGTAGGAAGCATAATCTGAATCCAGGTCTTCCCAATGCTGCTACAGTATTCAGTCTACTCCCACCTCTGATACAATGTTACCTCCTTAACACATCCATGAGAAGTCCGGGGATTGCAGCTTCAGAGCTGGGAGGGCTGGGTAGCTGGTGGCTACCACAGAGGAGGGCACAGAAGGCACAAGGATACGTGCCCTCCCTGATGTCAAAATGCAGCCTCTTTCTCTGGTCCCATGCAGCCTTAAAGGTCAATATGCTGAATTATCTTGAAAAGGGAAATGGGAAGAGCAGGCATCCTGCCCAAGACCATGAGACCAAGACCAAGATCCAAGAGAGCTGGGATCACAGATTACCTCCTCCTCCTCGCTTGTATGACAACACCAGGGGACCTCAGGGCCCAGCTCTGGCCAACTGTGAAGCTCTAAGAACAGCCGCTAATTTGATTCCTTTCAATCCCACCTTAAATCCATGTGCATCATATCTGTGTGCCCTCGTGTATCACTGCTCCAGAAGCAGGAAGCCAGTGCCAGCCACCTCTCTCACACAGGCCTCGGGCCAGGGCACTAAAAGGGCAGAATCACAGCGCTTTGTGCGTGAGCCCAGAAAAGCTCAAAAACTGGCCCAACATCACACAACTGCTGAGTGGCCTGCAAGGGCCCTGAGCAGGGCACCCACTCCTCCAGCAATGAAGATCCGCTGCAGGCATTCCCTAGCCCTTCCAAAAGAAGGCCACACAAGCACAAAGTCTTCTGGTCTAAAGGGGAAGAGACCTCGAAATTCTAAGAATCCAGCCTCTGGGCCACATTTGGTGATAAACTTCCTCAACATGATCGATTTCCTTTGTAATCCTAAGGACTTTCATTTTGTGCATTTAAAGATACGATTCTGAGAAGGAGGCTTCTGTAGACTGCCTGCCCAGGTCCAGGGCACAAGGTCTCACGTATGTAGGGAACCCCAGGACAAAGGCCACAGTGGAAATTCTCCCTGCAGGGGTGGCTCCCAAGAAATCAGACTAGAGAGCAGGACCATCTACCTCCCTCAAAGAGCAGTGAGATGAAAGCTCACCTGACCTCTGAGGCCAGACTTAGAGTTAAACCAACATAGTAACCAACTTGACCCACCCTAGGAAGGAAAAGCAGCTGAACCAGCTTCCTGAAGGCTTCTTCCTTCAGGCATCTCCCACAAAGTCTGGGAGCCTGCCACCCCTGGCTCGATCAAGGTGAATCCCATCAATATTGCGGGCTGTGTACATACACAGCTGTAAAGTGGGCACATAACAATGTCTACCTCCCAGAGCAGCCGGGAGGACCGAATGAGATCAAAATGTATAGTGCTCAGCGCAGTGCCTAAGGCACAGCAAGTGCTTAATCAGGGTTCCCCCATCCCAAACCCTGGAGCCTGGAGCCTCAAAAGTCACTGTCTTGTGGCCTGAAAGGGGCTCTCACTGTTCAGCCCAGCATTTCATCTAGTCCTAAGAATGGAGATTTTCTAAATATCAATGTCCCCTGCTTCCCTCCTGGGCACCCGCCCTTCCTGTATATGTTATGATTCCCATAGGCAGCTGTACGGTACCAGAGTGCACAGAGCACCTGGCTTGGAGACAGAAGACCAGAGTTCAGATCCAGCTCCAACACTGGCTAGCTGTGTGACTCTGGGCAAGTCACTTCACCCTGTCTGCCTCAGTTTCCTCCTCTGTACAGGGGATAATAACAATAACTCCCTCCCAGGGTTACTGTGAGGATCGAGTGAGATCACTGCAGAATGCTCAGCTGTACAGTGCCTGGCGACAGTAAGGGCTGTATAAATGCTCGTTCTCGTTCCCTACCCTTCCCCATAAAAATGACCAGTTTCCTAAAAAGTCGGTGCTTAAAGAGTCAAACTTAGTTTTCTGAAAACTTGCCCTAAATGGCTCGGCAAGTCCGCCCCTTCCCCTTGCGCCCCCTTCCCTGCGCGGCACTTCCTCTCTGCTGGCCCATGCCCTTACCAACATGACCAAACCCTCCCCAGGACTCCCCCGTGCTTTTGGACACCTCTTGGCCCTGCTCCTGTGGCCCTGAGCTCTTGCTTCTCCTCTCTCCCCCTTTTCACTGCCATATTCCTAGAAGGCCATCCCCACTCACTGCCTTTGCTACCCTCGGTCCTCACCCCTCTCACTCCCTCGCTCTCTGATTCTATCATTTTGCTGAAACTTCTCTCCTCTTTCCAAAGTCAATGATGAATCCCAATGGCCTTTTCTCAGGTGGCCAGCAGCTCATGGTGGTGCTGCCCTTGCATGGATTTCTTTCAACCTTCTTGACCACTCACAGAATCACAGATTTTCAGACTGAGAAGGGATCAGAGAGGCTGCCCAGCCAACCCATAAACCAAAAGGGGCACAACATACTTGACAAGTGGCTGTCCAGGCTTTGCTTGAGGACCTCCAATAAAGGGGAACCCGACACTCTCAAGACAGGCCAAACCACTGGTGGACAGCTCACTTTTTGCTATTTCCACCCACTAATCCTAGTTCTGCCTTCTAGGTCCAAATGGAGTAGGCTTTCAAATATCTGAAGTGGGTTCTCCTGGCCTCCTTGAATCTTCTCTTCCTCAGTTTCTTTGCCCCAAACCACAACAATACAGACTCAATGGCTTTCCCCAAGCCAGCAGTCAATCTTTTGGACCAATGTCCTTCCTGAATTGTGGCGGCCAGGACTATACAGACTGTTCTGGAGTGTGTGCTGATCGGGGCAGAGGGCAGTGAGACTCCACATTTATGCAGCTGCTGCCATCTAAGATTCCAGGGGATCTTGTGGCTATTGACTTAGAGTGGGCTTGCAATCCACTAAAACACAAAGATTTTTTTTTTCAGATGGACTATCTGTCTAGCCATGCCATCGCCATCTTGTACTTAATGGCCTCTTTTACCTAGTCAAAAAAAACACAAAAAAACACGTACAACAATTCTCTTGGTTCTGTTCACTTCACTATGCATCTGTTCATGTAAGTCTTTCCAGGTTTTTCTGAAATCATCTTGCTTGTCTTTCCTTACAGCACAATAATAATTCCATTTCAATCATATACCACTTGTTCAGCCATTCCCCAACAGACGGGCATTCCTTCGATTTCCAATTCTTTGCCACCACAAAAAGAGCTGCTATAAATATTTTTGTATATATAGATCCCCCCTCTTTTATATATATATCTTTGAGATATAGACCCTATTTCAAGTAATTAGATTGCCAAGCTCCCTGTGAATCCACAAAGGTCTCTTCAGAGACCTAGTCCTGAAGCTTCCTTTGGGGGCTTCTCTTCTCCCTTCTCTCCATCAAAACAGACTTCTCCACCTTTTGTGTCCTGGACCCCTTGAGCAGTCTGGAGAAACCTGGGAACCTCTTCTGAGAATCATGTTTCTAATGCATAAAATAAAATACAGTAGGATGGCAAAGGAAACCAACTATACCAAAATACCAAAGTTACCAAAATATTTTAAAAATCAGGTCACATGGCCCAGGGTAAGAAGACTCACTGTAGTGAGTGTGCTAACCTCTGGGGGCACAAACAGAACAGTCAGACAGTCCCTGTTCTCAGGGAGCTCACTTGCCACACATCCACAGGAAGGTCCTCTGGGCCTAGAAGGACCACCAGCAAAGCAGATGGTCAGGCCGCTTCTTCCTGTTGTTTCCTATTGGTTTTTCAGCTGAGCCATTTGGCAGGGTTGAGGGCTCTGGCAGGGGCCCTTGCTTTGCTGGGTCTTCACTAGCTGGGGCCATAGCCCTTGCAGGAGCCAGGGGCTGCTTCCCAGCACAGTGACTGTTCCCAAGGCTCTAGAATTCAGAGTCTTGGGCTGTCTCCACTAGGGTCTTCAGCAGGAGAGCAGCCACGGTGGCGGTAATGGTCTGACTTTCCTCCCTTCTCCCTCCCAGGGTGCTCTGCTGCCTGGCTTGTCAGCTAGGTTGGCTGGCTTGTCTTGTGGATACACACCATTTCCTAGTAAAATGAATGAGTCATTTTTTGCCAAATCTAATCTGATGTTTCTCTCTGGCCCTAAATCTTGGAATTCTCAACTCTCAGTTCCTCTCCTCTGCTCAGTCAAGCCTTTGTCTCTCAGCTTAGCCAAGGGCTAGGAACCATTTCCTCACATCTCCTGGAACAGGTCACCTCTGTACACACACAACTTACAACGGTGGACTGGAGTTTTCTCCCTTTCTCCCTCTTACCCCGACTTTCCACCAGGCTTGACAGTATTTTTCACTCTTGCTTAGCTCCCTTCATGTTCACTGCAAATCACAGCATATTCCTCTCTCCTCGGCAATACTCAATTCTCAGCCATTCACAAGCAGATGGACTTTTCTCCCTGACTGGCTTTTGCCCATCCACATTCCTGGCCCACCTTGCCTTGCCTTGCTTAGGTAATGAAAATAAACATTAATATTAGTCTAATTAAGCAAGCAAATCTGCCAAGGGAAAAATAAATGGATGTAAATCAAATAAACATTCTTTTTTTCCCAGAGTTAGTCATTTATCTATAATATACATGCTACTGAATATCTTCATTATGCGATCTGGATACAGGCTACTTTCTGTAATAAAAATGAAAAACTGAACATCTTTTGTTTACATTTCCAACATACAGTATGACAAAGAGAAAATGAAATGTGGGGTTTGCACTTCTTCTCCGAGGTCCTTTCCCACCATGATCAACGCATACTGTGGGAGGAGATGAAGTGGGAACAGAACCCCCCACTCATCTTTACGGTATAAAATCCCCTGCCACTTTCTGGCTAAGATCACAGGACTGCAAAAATGGGGGAGAATCTTAGAGATCATTGGACAGACTCGGCCCACAAAGAAGCCATCTTGCCCAAGGTCCCAGAGGTAGTTACAGAGCAGGATTCAATTCCAGACTCTTGGACTACAAACTCTTTCCAAGTCTCCACCTCACACCAACCAGGCTGATTCGAGGTTATGAGTGAAAGGCAACAAGAATCACCCACGTTGGTTTTAGTCAGGATCCTCAACACCAGATACTAAGAGGCTTGCATGCCTTTGCAAGGGCCAACCTTTCATTAACATGCAAGAAAATTCTGGCCAAGCAACATTCATTAAAAAAAAAAAACAAGTCCTGCTCGGCTTGGAGCATCTGAACAGACCTGTGATTTCAACAGTATCAGGGGTTCCGGTGAAGAATTTCTGGGAGCCCCTCCCAATATATATGAGGGAGCCTTCTCTGACACGTGGTCTTCAGGCTCTGCCCGGGGCACAGAGGTTATTTATGTGGCTCACACAGGGTCACCCAAAGAGTGGGCACCAGGGGAGGGCGCTGAGCCTGGGTTCCCTCTCCATGCCCTACGACGCTGCCCCTCCCGTAGGAGATGCTGCCATTTCCAGTGTTCCCTCCTCTGCAGCCCAGCTTCTGTGCCTCAGCACAGGTCGCTGGCCACCCTGGTCCAAGGAGGTTATGCTGATGGAAGACAAGCTCTGGCAGGCCCTTGTTTTTGTCACTGATGCTGTTGTCTGGTTGTATCCAAATCTGTGTGACCCTGTTTGGGGTTTTCTTGGCAAAGATATTGGAAGGGTCTCCCATTCATTTCCTTCTCCAGCTCATTTTACAGATGAGGAAACTGAGGCAAAAGTGACTTGGCCAGGGTCACACAGCTAGTGTCTGAGGCTAGATTTGAACTCGGGTCTTCCTGACTCAGTGGCCATCGTTCTATCCACAGCATCACCTAGCTTGGAAAAGCTTCAAGTCCAGCTTGGAGATTCTTTACATCACTGAACTAAGAGAAGCCCTCGAAATTGCTGGCATCATTTTAGAGGAAGAGAGAGATCTAATGGATGTGGCCCTGCTCAGAAACGACTCCCGCCTCGTGTCCCTTGTCAGAAGTAACAGGGTCATCTCTCATCCCCTTGGTGGGGCGGGGACAGTTCTAAGGGGCCAAGAAAACCAACTGTTTAGCATTGGTTTCTCAGTTAAGCCCTTTTCCTTAAATCACTAAAATGCAAGAAACCACACCAGGGCTGCAACTTAAGTGATGTGCCCAAGGGTCTGAAGAGGGCCCTGAACTGGATCTTGCTGGCTTCCTACACGCCACGCTACATACAACGGCCTCTCAAATACAATAAAAAGTAATTTGCCAAGATGCTTATTAAAACTGGCAATAGTAAAATCATTCCAAAAAATCAAACGTGCCCCTCAAAGGGGTTTATTGCGACTTCTACATATAAAGTTGTGCCTCAGAGCCAAGTTACAATCTGTGAGTGCTTGAAGGCACCCCGGGCCTCTTCCATACACTTGTTCCTAAGTCCTTCTAATAGCATGATAAAGTACATTCCTGCTGCCTGTATATCTCAGTCTTAGAAGTTTCCTTCCAGTTCCAGGGTCTGGAGAGTTACCGTCATCTTTTCACATGGGGCTGCCTCCTGGCTGCCGCGGCTGAGAGTGCATCAAGCTGAACATCCACAGCCTGACAAATGCAGGTTCCCCTATCGCCATTGGAGTGGCTTTAACGATGCGGCCTAATGTGTTCTACAGTTTGTGAGGCCAGCGCTCCCTCCTTTTTGAGCTCCTGGATCTCTTCTGACATCTAAGCTGGAGACGAGTGCTCTTTCAAGGACATGCCAGGGATTTTCCGAAGGTCCGAGGCAGAGTGTTCATTAGGCTTCTCTTCCCTTGGCTCTCCAAGGCCTATTGTGTGCCCAGCTCATTCAGCACGGGCAGAGCCTGTGGGCCTGCCTGATTGTTTGCATCCTTCACGTAAAGCTTCATTTCTATGCCTCTAACACAGGGATCCATCAACTGAATGAGGAATTCCAAACCATTCTTCTACCTTCCTAACAAATTGCATGGTGCAAATGAAGAATAAATTAGCATTAATGTTCTTCTGTTAACTATTAATAAGACATGCTCGTGAGCTCCCTCTTCAATTAGGGCCACCTCAGCTTCCTCCTCTCAGCAAACGAAATGCTAAGGATTTCCTCATTTTTCCCACTATGCAATCGTCCCCCAGCCTTCCCAGCGCCTCACCTCCCACACACGAAAGCCTGAGGTCAGGGGCCCCATCCTTCTAGTGAAGTGTGCCAGACAGGACTCCTTTCAGATCCCATCAACAGCCCTCCTTAATTAGCCGCAGGGACATCGCTGTGGAACACAAGGCGCTGGCTGCTTGGATCTCTCTCTCTCTCTCTGTCCCCCCCCCCCCTTCCCTCCATCCCTCCCTCCGAAGCAGAACGCTGTCTCGGCCATACTCCACCCACAGAGCCAGAGGCAAGAAATCAAACCCAGGCCTGTCTCCCCAGGGCACGAGAGAACCGGCCTGGACACCAGCTGGTTTTCCCGTATGTGCTATTATTTTGACTGGGGGCCACTAAAGATAGATGGGAAGATACCCCAATGGACAGACAGACAGACAGACAGATATTAAAGTTCTTTGAGAGCCTGTAAAACAGTTTCTATTAATGCAGAATGGAGCAAATGCTCACTTCTTTGCATACCAATTGGAGGAAAGCAAGTCTGAGCCAGAGAAAATGGAATTATTGATACCAGTCCTTAAGAACTGTCGGTTTCTAGGGCTTTCTGTGCATGTCCCTTTCCTCCCACAGAGATCTGCATTATTGTACTAATGGTCTTTAATCCAGGAATTCAAACACACCATATACGCAGAGAACAACTTGTTTTTGTATTGAGCCACACGTAACGCAGAGAGAAACAGAGAGATTACATGTTGCAGATGACGAAGAGAAGCAAATGCAAGCCTGTAACAATCAGGGAAAAATCACTCAAGAGCAGACTGTCATTATTTTGAAATGGCTTCAGCAAAGCTGCCAAGGTCAGTGTCAGGTTGGATTCTCAGCTGCACAAATGCCCGCCTCTAAAAGCGGCCCTTGCTTGTGCACCTGGCTTAAAACAAAATGTTCTGACAACTTTCTATTTGTTAATTGGTGTGGCTTGCCCATTCAGGGCTCAGATCCCTTCGGACTTCCATATGCACTTCCTGAACACAGAAGCAGCCTGTTAGGCAGCAGAAACATCATAATGAAAAGCAACAATTCTGTAAAGTCCCATGGAAGAGCCTCGTTTGCATTTCAAACAAGTTCCCCCCAAATGAGAGCTTCTTTTGATGAAATAAAATTACAATTCCAACTCCTTCTCCACAGAAAGCGGCATTCACACCACAAAGATTGCTGCCGCCCAGTAATACGCCATCATTCCTTCCACGAACTTACACACCCAGTTAGTTGATCGAACAATGCCCAGACTTTAATAAGGAGGGTGTCTGCTTTATGCCTCAACATCTTAGTAACCGTGGGACACTGACTCGCCCGCTTTTCAAAGGCTTTTGGTGTGATTTCAAAGTATTAATTTTTCGATCACATTTTGTGGAGTTTCCCTGTATTCAGATCTGAACCCCTCCAGCCTGCTTTGCAGCTGGATTCATCTGGTAAGAAGAGACCAGGACTGCCTTTTCCTGCTCCTTTGTCTCATGTCACCAAGGGTCCCTCTGGGACACCATGTCCCACGCACAGACTGTGTGCCAGCCAGGGACCAAGGACAGCCAAAGGGGGTGCTGGAGAGAGCCAGCACTTGGAACTGGTGCTTTAAGATGGAAAATGTGCCAACAGTTGTAAACAGCAAGAAAGTCTGTTTGATTTTTCTACTTCTGCATCTGAAAGCCAAGGAAGTTCACGTTAATAACACTCAGTAAAGCTCAGAGTGTGTCGCTTTGGTCACAAAGCCATCTATTTATCCAGTTTGGTTATATGACCCAGAGGTAACAGTCCCCTTGACCCTGCTAGCCTTTCACACCAGTATCCCCCATATCTCTGCTCCTGTTCAGAGCCAAATTCCTAGAAAAAGGCATCTGCACTTCCTCAACTGCCTCAGCCCCTCAAAATGTGGCTTCCAAATGCAGGTCTCAACTTTCACTAAGTATCCCTTAAATGCTCAGTCTCATCACTTTTTATCACGCCTCTTGGCTTCTCTCTAACTTTCGTCACTGCTCTCAGGCCACCACCCCCCAAACCCGACCATTCTCCTTCCTTGCTCTTTCTGGGTTCTCCCACCTAGCTTCCAATTCTTCTCAGTATCTCCTTTGCATTGTTCCCGATGGCCAGGTAGGTCCCACTGAGAAGCATGAGGATATGGAAGGGGCCCCTTTTCTATCAATATTCCCTCTTTCAGACTTGAAAGGATCATCTTTAAGCAGCTGACCCTCAAATCGACATATCTAGCCCTTCCTTCTCACTCTCTCCTGAGCTTCATTTCCACCTGAATGTCACTCAGCTTATCTAAAATGAAACTCATTATCTGTCCCCCTAAACCCAACATCCCTCCTCCCAGTATTTCCATTAATCAAGAGCACCATTGCTCTTCCACCATCTCCCAGGTTTGAGCCTCAGACTCATCTTGGTTCTCCTCTCCCTTCACCTCCCAAACCCCACTGGCTGTCAAGTGTTGTCAATCCTAGCTCCCCAGCATCCTCCCCATTCTTTCCCTTCTCACTCTCACAGCCACCTCTAGTTCAGGTCCCAGAGCTTTTCACCTAACCCAACTGGTCCCTTGTTTCCAGATTCTCTTCTCTCCAACCCATCCTCCACACAGCTGTTCCAAAATACTCCTCCTCAAGTACAGGTCTGCCAGGACACTCCCTAGCTCCCTATTACCTCCAGGATGGAAGTTCCTTCTTTGGCACCTCTAGCCCTTCAGTCTGGCTGCAGCCTACCTCAACAAACTTTACTTACATTCTGTAAAGGTCACTTCCCACCTGTAGACACTACTCTATTAGCCTTGTCCATGGCGCTGCCTAGAACATCTCATCCCTAGAACATGTTCCGTCTTCCCCTTGCCTCTCATCATCACTAGCTTCTTTCAAGGCTCACCAGTTCAAGTGGCACAAGACCCTCCTGACATTGCCTCCCCACCCAAGCTGTTCAGTATCCCAGTCCCTGAAATGAGGCAGGACCAGCACAAGGTGGGGAAGTGGAATGGTGACAGGGTACCCATATCAGCGAGCTTCTACATCCACCAGCATCATGGAGGACTCTGCGTGTCCTCTGCATCAGTGCAGCTGCTGCCCAAGAGGGGGATGAGCACCACAGTGGGTGGAGACTGGGCCTGAGTCCTGCTACTTCTACCACATCCTGACTATATAATGAGGCCATCGCTTCACCTCTCAGTGAATTCTCGGGGCAATTGTAGGCACCTCTCCCAGCCCGTAAACTGCACAGAAAATGCTGACCTATGTCAGCAGAGGGAATTTCCTCATTAAGGGGCTTGGGGCCTTTCTTTGTACCCCCAGCACATAGCGCAGGGCTCGGCAAACAGCAGCTGCTTGGTCAAGATTGCTTGGCCGCCCAACCAGGAGCTCCCAATCTCAGAGAACTCCCGGGAATGGTCCCAGGCCCAGCGGGGTATTTGCTCCATCTCCCAGCCCCAGGAGAATGACAGCTCCTTCAGATCAGGGACCATTTTGCTATTTTACCTCGGCAGGTCCAGTCCCATGCACAGAGCAGGCATTTAATGGATGCTTGCTGAGTTGAAATATTCGTCAAATTTTCAAAACTGCTCATGAAGTTTCTTTAGGTCCTTTTTTGCAACACTGACCATAACTGCTTTTCCAAGCCAGGAAAGGCTGGGAGGTGGGGGGATGACAAGAACTGTGTCTCGGCCAGATTATCTCCCCTCCACGCTTCCCTCTGACAAGCTGAACACTAAGAGAAGAGTCATCAATCTTCATATTGACCATACATGCAAGGCAAGTGATGCCCTCTCAAAGGTAACCTTTGATGCTCATAGGAAAACAGAAACAATGAATTTCCTAAAGCTGCAGAAAGGAAGCAGTGTTAAGCTGACTCACTATCAGCTCTATCTGCCAAGTGAACTATCATTCTGTTTGTTTTATGAAGTACTCTTACGTGTCTCCAAATTGCAGCCACTCAAAAGGAGGTCAGCTCTTCCTCGGATGGTGACACCAGAGCCCTCGGCTCCACCATCACCTTCTCTTGCTAATCTGGCCCCCAACAATTAGGCTTTTAATCCCACCCTCCTCATCTCCTTCTTAAAAGAGCTGGAAGAAGGAAACCACAGCAAGTGAGGCAAGCCAGGAGGGGACAGAGAGTGCCAACATGGCCATGGCATTCCCACCACTGAGTCACAGAGATCACACTCTGGTTTTGAAGGCTCCACCAAGAGGACACATCCCACAGGGCCTGCCCAAACTGGAAAGGCTTCTCAGGGAGCCTGGCAACCAATGGGTGACCTCTCCCCTGAAGCCCAGACAAGTAAGGTCTGGAGGGGCACATTGTTAGGAAGATCACAGTAAAGCTTAAAAAAAAAAACCCTGAAGTAGGAAGGGGCTGCGATCTACATCAGTAGAGGGAATGGCCACCAACAAAGTCCCATCTTCAGAGCTGTGATGTCTAGGGATGTTTCAGCTTCCCCCATCAGACTTTAAGTTCTGAGGGCAAGAGTCTCCTCCCATGTGCCCCAAAGCCCAAAGTTTGGTCCTCAGGAGGCGTTCCATAAACAGTTGGTCACTGCCTGGCCCAAGTCTTTGTCCTGATGTACCTATTACAAGGCAGGAGCAGCCTCCGCCCAGCACACCGTGAGGGCCTGCAGAGTCTCCGAGACTCACGGAGACGAAATGCTTCTGTTTGGACTGTGCAGTTGGTAAACCCCTGATACCACACACTACTGAAAGGTAGTTTGTCGTAGGAAAAAGACCCCAGCAGTCCTAAATTTAAATGAAATGGTAATCTTTACTAGCTATAATTCCAAAACAGTCCAATAAAAAAAAATAACATTTTTTTAAAAATTCTGAACCTGAAATGGACCTTTGGTCAAGTCTTGGTAAATAGCATTATTCAAGAATCGCACCAAGACACAGAACGTAAATGACAGTTACTTTACGGCTTTCACATTTTAAACTGTTCAGCAATTTTAGAGACTTGTTTTAATCAAAGACGAAAATACGTACATTTCAAATATAAAATGTGTTCAGAATAACTCTCTGTCAGCCTCTCCAAACCAGCCCCTCATGGGCCCAGGATTCCTCCCCGCCCCAGGGCAAGCTTTTGGTAGATGTGGCCCTCTGTCTGTCACGGAGTCGGGAATGATCTGCCCACGGGTCTATCTCTATCAGAATGAATCAGGAGAAAGACCTCATTTTTTTTGGAAAACCAATGCTGTTACGCTGTTTCCAGATCTCCCTCCAAAGGTAAACGTGGGTGTTGGCAGTTCTTCCAGAATTTCAAATCCTGTAGGACAGAATTAAGTTTCCATTAGGGATGGCTCTTACCTTGGCATCAGGTCAGCACTCCACTGACCCATTCTTTACAAAGGTAGGTGATTCTTACCCAGCACCTTGCCAGGGAGGCTTTATTATACAACATCCTGATGCCACCATGCCCGGCTCCAAAACTAAGTTGGCCAGGGCAAGGAAAGGGCAGAGAGTTGGCATCTGGGTCATCCCGCCATAGTTCAGACATTCACCCCATCTTCAATCCCCTGCACTCTCATTATAACCCAACTCACTTGATCTTTTTCCCACAAGTTCTGAAACACAGAAGGAGACACTCAGCAGAAATGGAAACTAAATAAGTAGGTGTGGTGGAGGAGGGGGTTAGGGCCCAAAGGGAAGGACCGGGCTATGGGAAGGCCTCATTCTAAAGGCACGACGGATATCCCATGCATTCCGAGTAGCTTCCTGGAACTACACCCCAACCTGGGAAAACCAACAACCCACCAACCATCACGCTCTCCATGGGTGACAAACCACATGAGACACCTTGCAGTCTTTCCAATGAAATGACCTAATGGGCAAAGGATCATTCAACTGGGAGGACGGGGAGCTCTGTCCCTTTTCCTGGACTAACCACATGGGACCAGGGTTTTTTCTTGTCTCCACCTTTCACGTCATTAGCCAGCACCAAGCTGAGCAGCTCCAACTCAGGAATGTTGTGAAAGAAGGCATGTGGGGGCTACTTCCTCAACTGACCTTCACCTCAAACAGGGGAAAAAGAAAATGCACCTTGAAAAACAAGACAACCGAGGCAGATTCACTGTAGTAACTTTGAGTAACAGTCAGTCATAAACAGAGAGGAAGCCAGAATCCTTCTTAGGTGGGCAAAAGCACAAGAATCCTGAGGTGGCTGGTAAGGAGAGCCTGAAGCAGGATTCAGTCACACACTCTTTCAGCATCTGACGTGGAACTCCAAAGACCACTTTCAAAAAACACTGGGGCAAACACATCGAGGTTTTCAGCAGCAGAGCTCTCTAACATCTCTGGTTGTTACTGTGCCTGGCAGAATGATTAAAAGCTAGACAAGCTCTAAAACCCAACATCTACAAAGTCTTTATTCAATGCACTTCTTAAAGGCACCTTTCTCAAATTCATTTTTTCACACCCAAAGCCTGTTCCTCATTATCAAGGACAAATAAGGACAAGTTTTGTCAGAGGGGAAAGAAAAGATGTGGTGTAGAAGGGCAACAAAGGGGGCTTGCTCACCCAGGCAGCAGGAATGCCGAGTATTTATTTTAAATGCCACAATGAAGGGGAGAAAGAGCTGCTACCTGGTGGTGCCAACGGGCATCATGGCAAATCTTGAGCCTGGGAGAGACAAGTCACTCAGAGACAATAGGAGCAAAGCCAGGAGCTCCGGAACTTCAAACATATCCAAAAGCCGATGACCAGGTTCCAGCTAAAGAAAAGCCAAAGATGCCCAAGGAAAGCATAACTTCCCCAGGAATGTCTCCATGACAAAAATGACCAAGAAGAAGTACAATCACTACTAACTGAATACGCTTTCAAAGGTTTCAGGGAATTTCACAGCTATTAAACATTCACTTCTTACAATATTCCTCCCCATAGTAAACAGGGAAGATCTATCTCCGGCACATCTGGAACTCTGCCATAGAGTGGCTAAGCTATGCTCTGCATAGCCAGAGATACCACTACTAGGCCTATTCCCCCCAAAGAGATCAAAGAAAGAAGGACCCATGTGTAAAGAAACATTGACAGCAGCTTTTTCTGCAGCGGCCAAGAAACTCAAGGGGTGCTCACCAACCAGAGAAGAGCTGAACCAACTGCAGGGTGTGAATGGAATGGAGGGGGACTGCATCCAAAGAAGTGACAAAAAGGATGATTCTGCAGAAGCCTGAGAAAATGTGATACAAAGCGAGATGAGCAGACTGGAGGAATGATTTCCACAACTACAGCAACACTGTGAAGACAACTGTTTGGCACACATGGACACACACACACACACACACACACACACACACACACACACACACACACACACACACCCCTAACTCACCAGGCACAGAGAACCCTACAGAGAATCACCCGGGGCAAAGCTGCTGCAGACTGACTACTTTGAGACCCGAAGACGCTCTATTAAGCGAGATGATGGTTGTTGGCATCCTTGCCTCTTGCCATTTCTCTCCTTTAGCTGTTCCCACTGACAGGAGTCCACCGTGCCATGAGGCAAGGCCAGGGGGTCGAGGGGCACCAATGAGGTGCCACACAGAGAGACAGAGAGAAAACAAAGCGTAATGTCAAGCAGTAGAAAGTGTCAAGAACATAGACAAGGCAGAAAGCAGCTCTTCTGGAAGGCCCTCGAGCCCTGGAGGCCAGAAAGGCTTGGCTAAGCAGGGACTCCCACAGATGAGAGAATCCCAGAGAGCCTTCCAAGCAGGGAAGCCTCCAATGGAGGTCAAGGCAGGTGCAGGGCTCTAGGTACGGAACAGCCTGGAGGCCAGGGTGACTGCATCAAGGGGTGGACACAGGGCAGTCAGAAAATGAGGCTGGAGCCAACCCTGGGAGGAGTCACAGGAGAAGAAAATCACTTAAGACAAGGAGGCCAAAAGCAGAGAGACCATTCCAGCAGGCCAGGACTCAGGCCTGACGAAGGCCTGAACTAGGGTGTTCTCGGCATGGGTCGAGAAAGGAGAGTTTAGGTAAGAGACGCCAGTCACTCAACAAGTAATAATTATAATCGCTAACATTCAGAGAGGGCCTACTGTGTGCTGGGCACTGTCCTCAGCAGCTGACAAATATTCTCTCATTTGATCCTATTATTATCCCCACTTTACAGATGAGAAAACTGAGGCAAACAGAGGTCAAGTGATCCATCCAGGGTCACCCAGCCAGGAAGTGTCTGAGGCTGGATTTGAACTCGGGCCTGTGTATTTATTAAGTGCCTGTCACAGACCGGGCATTGGGCTAAGGGCATGCGCTCACGTGCATGCGAATGCATGTGTGTGTTCACATTGTTTCTCTGCGACAAGAAATGGCCAGTAAGACTCACAGGAGAAAACTGTAATTTCCTCCTAAAGTGACATTCCAGGAGCATTTAACGTAATTCCTGCTGCTCTATAAATACCGAGAGCAGAACAGGAGCACAGACCCCTGACACCTCCATTCTTCCTCAAACTAACAACTCCAAGGCAGCCAGGGTCAGTAAAACAGGAATCACCTAAGCAGTACCAAACACTCACTTGCTCATTGTATTCTCTGAGTCAGACAGAACAGTACGCCAAGGGCGTGGAGGCTCAGTGCTTCAGGCTCATCTCTTCAAGGACTTCTTAAGGGAATTCCCAAACTTGCCTGTTCCTGTAGAGAGCCCCATCTGTCCCCGACACCAGAGCTCCTGACAGCCTTGGGGGTCTTCCCCCACTCCCCAGACCCAATCTGCTGCCATGATTTGTCAGCTCCATCTTCTGTCCTCTGACAGTGCCCTCACCCCATGGTGGGCCCTCCTCATCTTGTGCCTGTGGCACACCCTGACTACTGGATCAGCTGCTGGGGAGTCCACCTGCCTCAAGCCTCCCCCTACTCCAATCAGCTGGCAAAGTCCAAGTCCCCCCTCCCTATTCAATCAACTTCAGTGGCTCCCCATCACCTCCAGAATCAATCTCCTGCTTGACTCTCAAAGTCCTTCATGATCTGGCCACTCCTGCCCCACTCCCACACTCCAATCTTCTTACATCTCACTCTTCTCCACATACTCAGAGATCCAATAACATTGGCCTCCAAAAAAATACTTACTCCACCAGCTCCAGACATCTGCACTGGCTGCCCTCCATGCCTGTAAGTCTTTCCGCTCTCATCTCCACCTCCCATCTTCCTAAAAGTCCGAGACAAAATCTCAGTTTCTACAAGAAACCTTTCCTGATCTTCCTCAAATTCAAGTGCCCTTCCCTGAGACTATATTCAATTCATCCTCCTCGAGAGCAGGACTGTCTCTTGTATTACCTTTCTCTATATCAGCACAAAGCATGGTGTCTGGCACCTGTGAGTGCTTAATGAAGGGTGGGTGATTTGACTTCAAAGCTTACAAAGAGCTCCATGGCCTCCCCTGCATATGCTCTGTGCTGCCTCATGACTAAGGGGCCTGCCTGCTTAATGAACTGGGCCACAGACTCTGAGTACCCGTCAGCACTGCTAGCTTAGAACCATGCTGCACACCAACAGGAAAGTTACAGACCACCAGCAAAGAAGAAAATGCTTCCATGACACTGATCTTAGCAAGACTACATTTAAAATTGCCTATGGACTGTTTACCTTCACTGAACTCATCCAGCAGCTCCTCCTTGGTCCAGTTACAAGAAGTGATGAGGAAGAAGCCTTTATCTTGTAATGCCCTGGAGAGAGATTTCACATACTGCCTCCTCTTCTCAGATGCACGGTCAGGATTCAGGCTTATGGCATCAAAGGTCCCTTTGTCGATGCAAATATGAAATCCAGATAGTTTGGCAGAAGGATTCAAAAAGTCTTCCACCTAAATAAAAAAGAAATATTTGTGCAATGATAATTAACACAAATCTTTCCTTGGACTTAGATAAATCGACTACATAGAATACCGTGGAAAGAATTATCAGTGAATCTTTATTACAGTTTACTTTGATAAAACACTTTGTATCAAAATGTTAAAGGCTTCTTTGAAACACTAAACAGCTTTTAGACGATCAGATTAGTTCCCATGAGTCAGACCACTGAAGAAGATTCATGCCATCTGCACTGCACTCCAAACCTCTACCAGTTTTAGAATACAGAACCAGAACAATAAAAGCCAGGTGTCCTACTAATAGCAAAGTGAATTATGTGAAGATCACAGGCCTAGTCTACTAAAAAGCGTGTTGGGCTTAAATAAGTTTAAATAACATGATTAAGCCACAATAGAACACTAAGACTAAAACCCCCAAACGCTAACTCTGGCTCATGAAGCGACAATAGATACGGGCAACCAGAAGCTTCCTTAGCTTCATTCAACCATTTATAGTGATACTCACTGGTTACAAGGTTTAAAGAAATAAATGAACAAGTTTGTAAACCACAAGTAACTAAAATACATTGAGGAACATACTGCCTTTCAGAATTCAAGCTAAGAAATAAATTTCTCCTTCATTTTTTGTACCTTATTAATCTGTAGTGAGAACACTTGCTTTTAGAGTCACAGGATGTCCAAGGTCCATCCAGATCTAAACCTCACTCTATGATCCGAGAAAAGGGGCTCAAATTACAGCTGTCCTCATCACGCTTCTGGGGATACTGGGCTGTTTTCTGAGCCTCATTTTCCTCATCTGTAAAATGAGACTGCAACAGGATCTCCAAAGCTCCTTCTAGTTGTAAATTCTGCGATCCTAAGGAGATCTTAATGCTGGTCTGGATGATAAAAATAACTCTCTAAAATCAAATTTTCTAAAGTAGATTTACAAGTTGATGTTTGCACTTTACAACAAATAGATTTCTACATTGTGAAGTGCACCCTTTTAAAAGCCAATGTTAGTCAACTCCATTATTTATATAAAATGGATAAAGCAGTTCTGCACAGACAAATACTCAAGTAACCTACATTTCGCTTTGGAATGTGTTACTGCAGTTACATGTGAAAATGAGTTTGCTTTTTTGGTAGCAAAAACCTGCCAATAAAGTGGGTACATATTATCCAGGGAAGGGCTGAGCAAGCTTAGTATATGAGTAAAATAGAATACTACTGTGCAATAAAAAAAGATGGCTGAAGAATTTGGAAAAACTGAACAATTTCTATGAACTGACGCAGTGAAGTATGCAAAACCAGGAAAACAACATGTAAAATGACAACTGAAAAACAGAAAAAGGCAGCCAAACTCTGGAGGATTGTAATGGCCGATCCCGGCCCCATACCGCCTCCTACACAAAGGACAAGATGCTGCACCTCCTCATAGATGTGGGCTTTGGGCTGGCGGGTTTTCTCTATTTGGAAGGAAATTCGTATATCAGGAAATGACTGGTACAAAACCAAAAAGTTACCAATAAACCTTTTCTTAGGAACATGTCCACTAATCTGGCAGCTTAGAGTACTTGAAACAAAGTCACAAAGCTATCAAGGAAACAGCAGCAAAGATACTCAGCTTCCCTGGATCACAGGCAGAAAAACAGAGTCAAAGGCATCAGGATCCCGTGACCTCGATTCTGCAGGTCTCCGACTGCCTCCTCTAGCAGCCTTGCAGCCACAACGAGGCATAATTTACTTAAGACTTTTTCCAAAAGGACAGATATTCTCCTCCAAACCATGTCCTTGCTGTGGTGTGCACACTGACTTCAAGTTACATCATTTGAGTCTGAAACAACTACATGTGCATTTAAAGGAATGTAGTATAGGAAAAGGGGGCTGAGGGGGCGGAGCCAAGATGGCGGCGTAGCAGCAGCGACACATCACAGCTCTCACATAGCCACCCCAAAATACCCATAAAATAGGACTCTAAACCAAACCTACAATCCCAAAGCACACACAAGGTTACTTCCCACTAAAGTCAGCTCGGCTACGAGGAACCATATCAGCGCTGCGAACTGAAACCAGCCTGGCCTGAAGCCGTGGCTGTGCCCTGGGGGTTGCCAAAGGGGGAGATAAGCGTCCGCTGAAAGGTCTCCAGAGCGGAAAAGCGAAAGGCAGAGGTTTTGCACCCGCCTCCGTGTTGT
>CM053589.1:200486286-200504774 GCA_028646515.1 Pseudochirops corinnae
GTTTAAATGCATAAAATACAGAGTATTACAAAGAGAACTATATTGAAACAGTTATTATTTTTTTTTAAGTTCACAGAGCCCAGGTTAAGAAGACCTGGTAAAAAGGACTCACGATGAAAAACGCTGCCCCCTCCAGAGAGAGAATTGATGAACTCTGGGTACAAATGGAAGTATATTTTTTTCACTTTAGCTCTCTTGCTCTTTTTTTTTTTTTGCAACATGGCCAATATGGAAATGTGTCTTGCATGACTTTCCATGTATAACTGATATCATAGTAAATGTCTTTTTAATGGGGGGGGAAGAGGGAAGGAAAGAATTTGGAACTCAAAATTTAAAAAGAATTTTCAAAATAAAAAATAAATTAAATAGGCTCAATTACTGAAGAAGAAAAAGAAAGGCCCCTGGTAAAAAGACCATTGGATCAAGGTCAGCCCTGATGAGAAGTCACCCAAGGGAAACACACACCCTGAAGGCCCCCTTCCTCCCCCTCCCTTCCCAGAGCAGCTCGAGTCATGATCTTTCTGCTGAGTCTCTGTCTGGAAGATGTCCTACACTCAGGAAACCCTGCAAATTTAACACCACTGGCTCTGTCTGTCCTACACTGTACAGGGATTGGTTTGTCACATCAATGTCCTATCTCCTCAAAGAAACACTAAGTATTCAAGTTACAGCTAGAACAACAGCCTAACACCCCCCCACACCCTACCCCCCACCCCTGTCCATGCAAGTCAGGCTAATTTTTCCTTTAAAAGTTACTGAGACCATCCCTGAGACTTGGTGGGCTGGGGGACTGGAGGCTCAGGCTACTGATATCACTTCCTGGACACCTGAGTACAGGAGCCCCAGGGTCCCCAGAATGCTTCGCTGGCTCAGGAGAAGCATCATCTCAAGGATTCTCAATGCTTATCCTTGTTAAATATCCTCATCACTGGTATGGTTGAATCAGTCCCCTTTTGATAACTATTTCATGATCTTGGAGTGTCTTATCTTGTTCTTATACTGAACCCAGACTGTGAGACTTGCCTGAGTCTGGCCCAGCCCAAAATACAAGTGCAGGGACTGAGTTGTCCATTTCCTCCAGGGCATCTAATGCCAGGTACCAAGTCCATAGCAGGAACTCAATAAACATCTGCTAACGCGGATTGACTGAAGATAAGGTGTAGCGGCAACCACTCTGCTATACCGAGGATGGCTGCTAGCACAAGCTGTTAGATCTGCTTTACTAGGAAAGACAGTTGTTTAAAGGGTCAACAATCTTTTTAAATCATATTCACTAGTTCAGGGGAAAAGTCAGCACCCTGAACTTCAGAAAAAATACAAGCAGAGAAAATACAAGCAGAGAAATAAAGACCAACAGACAGGGCTCTGACTGCCTGAATCAAAGCAATATTGGTTTACACTTTACACACATCCCTGGATAGAGACAACCTTTACATCTGAGCAGTCAGGGAGCTCTGAACATACTGCCACACAAACTCAACTAGGGAATCACAAGATTGTTCTCATAAGTGAGCCCCCAAAGCAAAATACCAACTCAGAGTGTATATACGCTTCTCAGAGCCAGAAGACACATCACAATCCTTGTGACTCAGTGCCTAATTAGAAATTAGCAAAAGGTGTGAAAGCCTTCCTACAAGCAAACTTCCCTTAATCAGCTCCAGATGAGGCCTATTAATGAGTGGGGAAGATCTTAAATCCCATTAACATTACATAAGGGTAATGAACTGGGGATAGAGGAGTTCCAACTTGACCACAATCCCTGAGCAGCTTGGGCTCCTGGGGGAAACTCCATCCATTTATCTCTGAGGGCTCTGCTTGAACTGTGGACATGACAGCTGAGAGGCAAAATCAGAGAGTGGGAAATGGGACCAAAGGAGAACAGTTTCCTTGCTCTCAAATCCAACCTGCATCTTCACAGGTCCCCTAGCTGTCACAATGGAGTTTCTTCCACCTCATCATTCTGTCCTTCACCCTTAAAAATCACTCCTGATAGCAGCTAGGTGGCACAGTCAATACAGCACAGGTCAGGAGGACCTGAGTTCAAATCTGACTTCAGACACTTGAAATACTTACTACTACTGTGTGACCTTGGGCAAGTCACTTAACCCCCATTACTCTGCTTTCCCCCTCAAAAAAAATTTTTTTTTAATTTAGTGATCTGAGGCCAGATAGGGTCTCAACTCTACCCAGTTTAAACATGTATTTTCTATGGAAAAAAAAGATTAGGCTCTTGATGCTGATGAGATTAGCAAACAGTGAAGTTTTATCAAAGTAAGATCTTACTGCTTTAGACAGATGACTAACATGGTAGGTTTTTTTTTAAAGAGCATTTAAAAGTTTGAACACTAAAAATACTAACCAATTCAACTAGAAAGATCCCATTTCCAGTTCCAATGTCAAGCACTGAAGCATCCAATGGGATCTTGCAGTTTTCCATCCACTTGATTAATCGATTCATACTTTCTTCTCCAAACCTGTCAGAAAAAAAAAGATTAAAGCAATAAAAAATCCAGAGGGCTTGTAATGTAACAATGATAACAACTAAATTCTAACCAATTGATGAAAAACACATTTGCAATTAGGACTTCTTTTAATTCAAACTGAAAACATGGAAGAAATAAGTGTTTAATATTGGCATAGTTGTTACAACTCAAACTTCGCCTTCTGTGATTGTGACAGCAGGCACCCTAAAGGATAAGGGGGCAGACTGGGCAGAGACTTGATAATTATAACAATTAGTATTTTCTAGGTCACTGATATTTTTACAATTTGGGAGCTGTTTCACATTGAAGAATGAATAACCACCAGATGGCAACAATTTCAAATCACTCAAGACAAAGCCAAACCTGAGATTTTAAAACAAATCACAAAAGCGATTACTCTTTCAGAACCCCCAAGGACTTCAAAAGGTATCATTATTGTAAGTAATAATTAAGAGAATTAGAAAAGCACAAAGTTGGAAGGGACATTGCGGACCATATGGCCTAACCCACACCTAACATCACTGTAGAGACAAACGCCTCTGACAGACTCAGGAATTCTGGTCAGCACAATTCTAAAGTACTCTATAAAGAGCACACTGCCCACCTAGCAAGACAGAAAGGTGGTGGCCTCAAGAATGCGGACTGATAGGGACTTTCTGGGACAGGACCAAGGAGGCAACCATTTTGCTTCACATATAAATGTGTGTGTGTCTGTGGGTGTGTTAACAATGGAAGTTTTGTTTTTCTTCTCAACGGGTGAAGTGAGAAGAAATAAAGTCAGATTTCGGAAAAAAAAAATTTAATGTAACTAACGATGGGAAAAGCTTATGGCAAGAGCTATATATCAAATAAAAGTACGTATGCAAATTCAATTTATAAATCTCCAGAGTCCTAGATTTCAGTATGGACTGTCATCCAAAGCATCAGATACCCTTCATAGCTATATGTCGGCTGCCAATGTAATAAGAACATCACCCATCTCTGCCAGGGATTCTTCTCCTGGGGTCTATGAACTGATTTTTAAAAAATATTTGTATAAATGCATTTCAATATAACTGTTTTCTTTTGTAATTCTATGTATTTTCTTTTGTGCACTGAAAATCCATTATACTGGGAGGGAGGGAATCCACAGCCTTCATGAGACAGCCAAGGAGGGGTCCATGACACTAAAAAGGTCGAGGGCTCCTGACTCTATGCCTTTATCCAAGAAAACTGATAAAAAGTGGTAAAAATATTAACAGCTCCAAAGACAGATCTCTAAGGCACTGCTCAGAGACCTTTACAAACTGCCAGGGAATCCAGGGATGCTTCCTCTTTGTGTCAGTGAGTCCACTTGTTCCAAATCTACTTAAGTTGGCCCCAGGAGTACAGTTATCAAGATATTTTTAACAAGAAAGTTCCCAGACTCAAAGTGAAGAACTTTTGACTTAGAGGAACTGACCGACACAGAAAGTGAGAGTTATTTTATCTTATCAAATGTTTTGCTGAAATCTAGGCAACAACATATCCAGCATTCCCCTCACCAACGATTCTAGGAACCATGAGGGAAATAAAGCAAGCCTGGAATGACCTCCTTGTCTCTGGTTTTCATTCAGGGATAACAAGTGTACACATGCCATGGTCTGCTGGTCTTAGGGCCTCTTTATTCAAACAGGAATGCCAGGGCAGTTCTCCAGGGGCACATTCCCCAGGCCTGCCTTTCTAACTTTGCATTTCAGTGTGTGTATGCATGCATCTGTGTGTATATATGCATGTGTTTATATATGGGTGTATGTGTGTCCTTTGGGGTCACTTTCACTCATGTCCACTCGGGAATTTCTAGGTTTTGGTCATAAGACAAGGCATCAGTTTCCATTCTCAGCTTCTGGAGTCTTGTTCTGAAGTCTTTCAGTGTTTTTGAATGGTCACAGCCTTGCCTCTGACACGATCCCTTAGCATAAAGCCCGGACCTACAGGGTCTCAGAAGATCTTCTTATCTTGTATGGGACAAAATTCATTCAAGAACATGTGAAGAATCACACCAAGCAAGAAAAACTTTACAGATGCAGGTCACTTAGGTTTTATTGGCAAGATAAGGGGCAAGTTTGCCTTGGTAGTCACATCACAGTAAAGTGGAACATTAATACAAGCATTTCCGGGAGTCTTAAAGGGGACTTTATGAGCAGGGGTGCCTGGATGTAGCTACGTGAGCTATTCTAAAACCTTCCACAAGTCAGGACCAATCAAGGTCCTGTTTGGGGCCTTTACCAGGTATGCCAGTACAGGGCGGGAGCCTCAGTCACAGCCTATTTGTCCTGGAGAAAGTCTGGCTGGCTTTCTGTGGCCACCACATCCTTTTCCAGACGTTTGTTAAAGGCCCCTTTGTGACCTGGTCTGCGCAGACTGGCCAAGAATCCCGGTCAAGGTCACAAGTCAACAGTAAGCAGACTCCATTCTTTTCTGTTTGGAATCAAGACCTTGGTCACTATCTAGTTTGACTTCCCATTCTCCATCACCTTCCAAAGATGTGGGACACCGGCTCCATAGTCCCCTAGCCTCCGTCCCTATCTTGGACACCAGCTCCTGGCAGCCACTTTTCTTCTGTCCTCTCCAGTTCCAGAATCATTCCCCTTGGCAAACAAAACAGAAGCAGCAGGAGTTCAGTAATTCTACCTTTCTGCCTTCTCTCCAGCATTCGTTACCAATCTCAGCACTCTTTTTTTCCTCCAAGTAAATCCAAAAAAGCCTTTTTTACTGCCTTTAGCATTCCACGCCAGCCAAGGAAGCTCATACTGAGCTTTAGCACCACCGGAAAGTATTCATCGAGGACTGTGGCCACTTATGTGTCCATCCTGCATTACCTGCCTTAGCCTCCAATGCTGTAAACAGTGCTTTAAAATCTCAGTTGGCTGGAGAGCTCCCTATGCATCCACATCATTAGAGCACAATCCTTTTTCCTCCTTTCTGAATTGTCTCTTTTCACCTTAACATTTTCTGAAAGGTTCGTATTCCTCATTCCTGACTTCCACTATAGAATTTTAGTTCAGAAACATCAACTGACCATTCTGTGGAACCCTGGCAACTGCTCTCTTAAAATCTATACTACATCCCAGATTTCCTCACCTTCTCTAGCACAAATGTTAAGATGGAGTATTTAGTCACTTCCCCAATAAATGTACATCAATCACTTCGAGTTCAGCAATCAGCTGTTCCTTGTTGTAAAGAAATCTAGTCCAGAGTACCAGCTCCCCTTGTTACTTCCTCTTCCTCTTGAAGGACTAAATCATCATCGAGTTGAATCAAGAAACAATTCGTTGTTCCTCTTCTCACAGACAGAGCTCCCACAGAAGTCCAGAGAGCTCACATCCCTCATCAGTACCATAACTTCCCAAAGGCCTCATCTATCACCTCTTTCTGTACAGGTGGTCTGTAGCACATTCCAATGTGCTGCAGACAATACTCTGTCTCAGTTTCTCTCTGTTAATCTTTACAGAAATTCTCTCCCTCTGATTCCTGGATTTCTTCATGACTATATCTTTTCAAAATGTGTTGCTATCATGGCCAGGTATGATTCCAGAGACGAATGATGAGGCATGCTTCACACTCCCTAATGGTAAAATGACAAACCCAGTGAGCAGAACATGATAAAACTGTGTGCTGGACATGGCCAATGCAAGAATTTGTTTTGCTTGACCATACATACTGGTTACAAGATTTTTTCCCTTTTGTCCCTTCCAGATTTTTGAAGAAAGAGATTTTTGTTTGCTCTCCCACCTACAGCCTCCCCTGACAGACCTAGCTCTTCTCAAGCACCCTGTCCCAAAGCAGCAGCAGTCACGAGTCCTTTCTTTCCTTAGTCTTGTGTTAGGAGCCCTTCTGCCAATGCACCTACAACTTGGAAATCTTAGAAAGCTCCCGACAATCCTGAGAGGCTCAGTCACTTGCCCAGGGTCCCAGCCAACATCTGTCAGAGGTAAGACTTGAACCCAGGATTTCCTGACTCCAGGAGGCCACGCTGCATCAGAGGCCACGCAGGTGGCCACTTGATCCCTTGTACTTCCATTCTTAGACTATAGGCATTTAAGTTCATGAGTGCCAATGCTGGCTCTCTTAGACCTTGTCTTCTGCACGTTTCCCATCATCTCTATTGCTATTCTTCCGACACTGCAGTGAACAACCACAGCAACTGGCTTTGCAGACATGTGAATAGCCAGTGCTGCCCTTCATTTTTACTTTAAACCCTATTTATTAGGTTTGCAAGACTCCAGGCAAATACAGTCTTACCAATTCGTTAATCAACTAAAAAGCACTGTGTCTGTGTGCCAGGTCCTGATCAAAGTGACAAGAAGACAAAGGAAAAAGATTTAAATTGTCCCCATCCTCCTGGGACTTACAGTCTGTCAGGAAAGCCAACATGCACATAACAAAATGGTGACGGGCAGACACTGGGAGCTGCAGGACAGGAAAGGCTGCGTGGAGGAGGTGAGAAGGGGGAATGCCACAGTCTAGCGTGGAGACAAGAACTGGAGGTGGTCAGTCATGGCTAAGGAGCTTGGCAAGGCGGCGGAGGCCAGGCTGTGAAGAACTGCTGGAGGAGTTTGTATTTAATTAATCACCTGATGCATAAGCAGCTCTTACGTGCATGGGAACCATTCAGAGACAAAAGGGAAACAAGCCTTGCCCTGAAGAAGCTTCCACTAAATGGAGGCAGGCAAAAGTCTGTACAGAGGCAGGTAAAATTAAAGTGATAAAACCCAAAGTTGGAGAGGAGGACACTCCATGCTGGAAGGATTGGGAAACACTTTATGAAGGAGGAACCAGGGCTCCTAACAGGTCAGTATGAAGGGACCACCAGCTGAAGTAAGACAGTCAGGCCGGGGACCTCCAGGGATGCTCCGGGCTGCTGCATCTCACCAAGCAGAGGAGGGACCAGGTCAGAATCGGGCTCTGGGAACATGACCACAACCTCAGGCATGCTCCAGCACAGCAAAGACCCCCTGCGCCCCTCTGTCTGCTAACCCAAAGTCTAGAAATCTAAAACTCAGACAATGACACTAACTTCTTCAGCAACTGCTCATCCTGCACTCTCAGAGAAGATTATTTAAAATGTATTTTTAAAGATACATGCTCTGGGTCCTAAACCCTTTTTTCACAAAACACTTACCATACCTCTCCCGAATCTCCACATTCTTGAAAAGCCTGCAATTCTCTTTCATACACAGCATCCCAGCTAGGCAGCAAAGAGAACGTGAGACAAACTTTTAATTTTATTTCACAAAATAACAGAGCAAGGTCACCCACAAAGGTTATGTGGGCATGACTCGGCCCCAGAAGGGAGAGAAGGGAAAGGGGGAGCAGGGGGTAAAGGGGACCCCAAGGGGGCAGCGGCTTTCATGGGACAGGCCGGGGGGGGGGGGGGGAGGGCAGGGGCGGGGCTGGCGCTGGCTCCAGAGTCTCGGCCCTGGGACAGCGGCCCATGGCCCGGCGGACATCCCCAGCACGCAGCCGGCAGGGGCGAAGTCCCAGGCGCTCCCGAGGCCCCCGGGTGCCCGGCTCGGGGGAGCCCAGGGTCCTGCCCGCCCCCTCCAGGTTCACGCCGGGCTTCGGGGCCGCTCGGCCGAACCCCAGAACCGTCTAAGCAGAAACAGGATGCCAGAACAAGGAGGAGGGTCTGGAACCCCCACCCCCATCCCCGCCCCTCCCCCTCCCGGCCTCCCCCCAAGCCCCTCAGAAGCAAAGGGGCGGGGGCCCTCTAGCCCACTCCCACCCGCCGCGGTGGCCCCGGGGTACGCTGCACTCACTGTTCTCGGGTCCCCAGGGCCGAGGGCGCAAAGCCTCCCTCCTCCTCCGCCTCCATGGTCTCCGGCAAGCCCGTCCTATGGCGGCCGTTGGGGGCTGCCATTGAGTGGGCGGGGCCATCCGCTCCGCGCCTGCGCCCAGGGCTGCCCCGGCCTCTCTAGGCCGCCCGGAGCCGCTCTGAGCCGCGGGAGGCCTCCCTCTCTACTGCTCTGGCCCCGGGACAGTGACGTCAGCCCGAGGCAAGGCTGGAGACCGGCTTGGGGGAAGTGGGGGTTGTCTCCTCCCGGGCATATCGCTCTGGCTCTGATTCTCTCTCTCTCTGTCTGTGTTTCTGTTTGTCAGGCTGGCTCTCTTTCTCTGTCTCTTTCTCTTTCCCTCTCTCTCTCTCTCCTATTTCTGTTTCTTCCCTTTCTGTCTTTCCCTTCCTCTCTGACTCTCTCTCTCCTTCCGAGCCTGTCGCCGAACATCCTCAGCCAGGCGTCCCCTCCCTGCTCCAGCTGGACAGACAGTGTTTCTGGGGCTTTCCTTCTTCTTCTTACTCCCGCCCCTTCAGAGACCTGACGCTCCCTGAGGGCAGTGAGGGTAGCCACCTGCTTGCCCTCCCCTCCCCCCAGCCCCTAGGCCCCTTCCTCTTGTTCTGGCCACGGGGCCACCCTGCCCAGGGGGACTCAGTAGGTGGGCAGTGTCCATCAGGCAGTCTCTAGCTGGGATGAACCCACCAGGGAGGGGGTCCCTAGGCCTCTTGGCACCCTCCAGGCCCACTTGTGTAGCCCCACTTTTGGCCAAGTACCTACTCAAAGCCTTCCTGATCTTCACCCTGTGAAATGACTTAGAATTTCTTTAGCACGTGTTTTTTGTTTACTCATATCTTACATCATATATATGTGTATACATACATATAAAACCTATTAGATAAACAACATATAAATATATATATATAATCTATTAAATAGTGGTGTTAACAACTTAACTGTTCTCCCATCTCCATCCCTATTAAAATGTAAGCTCCAGGAGGCCAGGCACCAAGTTTGTATCCCCAGGATACAAAGTATCTCTTATGTTCCCCAGGAGTCTAAGGATGGGCAGATTTCTGGCCCACTTGTGTTGGGAATATGGCCCTGATCATCATTGGCCTCTCAGGACCTAGGGCAAGCTTCCTCTCCAGCTCTCCCTCCCAGCCCAGGCCATCTTATCCTCTGACACTCCTGACCTGTTCCTCCATACTTGGACCAGTACCTTCCCACTGACCCTCCAGACTCCATTGTCCCAGTGCCTGGAGAAGGCAACGTGCTCTTCTCCCTGGAGCTCTCCCTGGTACCTGCTGACTGCTCTATTCACAGCCAGACCCTAGTCACCAGACCAGGCTTCAGCTTTGCCTACCCAGCACCTGTGCCTTCTGTCTTGTTGTCTGCTGTGCCCCTCACTGCATCCCCTTTCCACCTCCAGAACAAAACCTTCCCCATCACCACTGACCTATGTTGATTGTCTTCTCCAATTAGAATTGGAGCTCCTTAAGCACAGGAAGTCTCTCTTTTAAAAAAAAAATTATATCCCCAATACTTTGAATGAAGTTACTACTCATTGGGCAGCTACTTGGAGCAGTGGATATAGTACAGGCTCTGGAGTCAGGAGGTCAGAGTTCAAATCCAGCCTCAGACACTTACTAGCTGTGTGATCCTGGGCAAGTCACTTTACCCTATTTGCCTCAGTTTCCTCATCTGTAAAAGAAGCTAGAGCAGGAAATGGCAGACCCTCAGAAAGGGAAGACCCTCAGAGTTTCTGGCTGTAACAGAAAACAATTGCTATTTACACTAATTCTAAGCCATCAAAATCTAAACAATAACCCACAGAAACTTGGGCTGGGTCTATTATTCAATATTATTCAATGCAAGGCAAAATGATTTGGGTTTAGAGGCTCATCAAGTAGTTCCATTTAAAACAAAGTGGATTTTTGTAAAGCCTCTTTTGCAAAAATAAAAAATGAAAACGACACAGGACAAAAGTAAATTGTCCCAGCTTTTTGAAGGACAAATGAAGAAACAGAAGCAGAAGTGCATGTATTAATCACAGACAGTGTGCCAAGCATGGTGCTAAGCTCCAGAGGTAAAGGCAAAACAAACCCAACCCCTCCCTCTAGGGAGCTAAAAGGCACTCTACAAAATAGTGACTTTCTAGATGAGAGCCTCAAGGATCACCATCACCTGTTGTTGAGCATTTTTATCACTGACTGGGGTAAAGGCATAGATGGAATCTTTACCAAATTTGAAAAATGAACTAAAACTGGGAAACGTAGCTTAACATACTAGATGACTTAATTAAAATAATCAGTCATTCAACAAGCCTTTGATAAATGGTATGTGCTAGGGACACAAAGAAAAAAGAAAAACATAGTTCCTGCCCTCAAGGAGCTTACATCTAACTTGTAGTTAAATAATGAGATGGTAAGAGGGCACCAAAGGGCTGGAAAACCATGCATGTCCTTTGACCCAGCAATGCCAGTTTTCTAGAGCTGTATCCCAGAGAGACCAAAGGGAAAGGGAAAGGACCTACATGCACAAAAATATTCATAGCAGCTCTTTTTATGGTGGCAAAGAATTGAAAATTGAGAGGATGCCCCCCAGTGGGGGAATGACTGAACAAGACGTATTTGTACAAAAACTTATTACTTTCATGTAATTAAATTTATCCATTTCATGTCCTATTGTGAGGGATAACTGGCAGTGAAGTTTCCCCATTCTGAAAAATCAAATCTAGAATGGCTTCAGTATTCACTAGGCCTAGGGTTAGGTCACCTGACCTTCAAGCAATCTGGGGCTTAGAGCAATGGAGACCCTCCCCAGTGCCACCTCAGCACAAGATATGCCAGATAAGGAACCCTGGCCTTTCATTGGACATCCACATGTTTCTGGGTCCTTTGTCTCAGAGAGATTCCCATGCTTAGGTTGTGGCCCAGCCCCCCTACCAATGAGAGTGAAGGCCAGTTGGGGGGTTGGGTTTCTGCATTTCTGCATGGGCTTCTACCTGTGGCTCTCTCCCTGGCAGACGTCCAACAGGGGCAGAGTCCTGTCTCATGAGAAAGAATAAAGACCTCTTCTGACCTCAGATTCAGATTCTGAACTCTTTCATCTCACATACTATGATCCTGTCTATCTTTTGTTTTGTGATTAAATCCTCCCTTATCCATGTCTTATAGGTAATTTTTTCCCCACATTCCCCTATTGGCTTATATTACCCTTTCCATCTAAATCATGTGTCCATTTTGATCCTATCTTGGTAGATAGTGTGAGATGCTGGTATATGCCTAGTTTCTGCCAATCTACTTTCTAGTTTTTCCAGCAGTTTTTGTCGAATTGTGAGCTTCCTCCCCACTCACAAAGTTTGGATCTTTGGGTTTATCAAACACTAGATTACACTGATCATTTACTTCTGTGCATTATATACCCAAGTCTCTTCTTTTCCTGGGGATTTTTGACTTGTACTTTGTGACCAGAAGAGGAAGTCAGCAGGAAGATGAATGATCTCTTGGCTCTGAGCATTTTCTGTGGCTGTCCCCCACACCTGGAATGCTCTTCATCCTCATCTCTGCCTTCTGCCTTCTTGGCTGCCTTTAACTCCCAGCTAAAACCCCTCTTTGACAGGCAGCCTTTCCCAGCCCCTCTCACCTCCAAGGCCTTCCCTCTCTGAATTCTTTCCTATTTATCCTATATCTAGCCTGTTTGTATATATTTGCTTGGTTGTTATCTCCCCCATTAAAGTTTGAGATCAAGAATGGTCTTCCACCTCTTTTTGTATCCCCAGAGCTTAGCACAGTACCTGACTCATGGTAAGCACTTAATCTTCACTGATTGTTTGATCCATTGATTGATCTAAAAATTAAATAACATAAGAACTTCAGCAAATTCACAGGACATAAAATAAATGCACACAAATCATCAGCATTTCCATATATGAGGAACTAAATTAAGCAGGAAGTGATGAAAATTTCCATTTAAAATAACTGCAGATGCATCAGCCAAGGGGTACCTTCCTGAATGGGGCCATCTCCAACAGTGCTCTGGCTGGCTCTCCCACCCTGTGTCACTGCCTCTACTTTCTAGACCCTGATATCCACTCCTTTTTTCTCCTTCACATCTTTCTCCTTAAAAAAAAAAATGGTCTGGGGCAGCTAGGTGGCACAGTGAATAGAGCACCAGCCCTGAAGTCAAGAGGACCTGAGTTCAAATCCAGCCTCAGACACTTAACACTTACTAGCCAAGTGACCTTGGGCAAGGCACTTAACACCAATTGCCCTGCCCCTCCCTCCAAAAAAGGCAAAAAAAAAAAAAATGGTCAAGGCAAGGACTTGCTTGAGCTATCCCAAATCCCCCTCTGAATAAATGAAACTTAATGCCTCAAAATAAATTCTGGTGCACCAGAACCCACAAAAGGATAGGTTAAAACAATTTTTCAGTCCAAGACAATTTAGCAGGTCAGCAAGAAAGTTCTTACTGGGCTGAGAGTGGAACTCAGTTCAGTGCAGGCTGGGGATCAGCAAACTGGCAGCAGGTCTTGGGAGTGACTGAATCAGTGGTGGCAGCAGGGGCTTCCAGAGCTCTCAGCCCACAGATGGTGAGGGGGTTGGACAACTGGGCAGAAGATTACAGGAAACCCTTTGCTGGCATTTGCAGGATTCTGTTGCATTGCCCATCCAGAGTTCAGACTCAAAGTCCTAGGTCAAGAAGGAAGAAGAGGAGGAAGAGAAAGAAAAGAAAGAGGAGTAGGACCATGTGGCCACAGGGGCATGGGGCCCTGGTCACAGTGCCAGCCTGACTCTCACCTACTTTCCAGTTTTTCTTCTTCATATTATTCCCTTGATTACACTGTGTTCCATTCAAGCTGGCCTGCTAACTGTCCTCCTGCAGAACATTCCACCTCCTGTTTTGGCACTTTGGCCTGGGTCCCAGGCAATGTCAAGAGCACACTCCTTTTTCACCTCTGCCTCTTGGAATCCCTAACTTTCTGAAAAGCACAGCCTACGTACCATCTCCTAAAGGAGGCTTCCTGATTCCTTGGTTATTGCTTTCTCTCTCTTCACATTGTTCTGTGTAAGAGGGCAGGTTTCCTCTCTCCTCACTCCCCTCCTTCACCAGCCAGTTATTATTGATCAATACTAATGTATTAGCACTTCCTATGTTCCAATGTGCTATGTTCTGGGGACACAAAGAAAGAGCAAAATTAATCCCTGCTTGAAAGGAAGGGGGGGGGGGGAGAATGGGAATGTAGATAACTTGGTCATGCCAGATAAATGCTGAGTAAATGGAAGGTAGCCATGGAGGGTTAGGCACTAAACTCTTTCTCAAAGATGGCTTCACCTTTCTGAAGAGCCACCTTGCAGACTTGTGAGCTGAGACAGCAGGTTCCAAGGAGGCTCTGACAGGCTGCTAAATCCTGAGGGGCCATGTGCTTGGTGACCCTCCAGAATTGGGCCTGAAGTGGAAAGAAGAGGCCCAGCCCTGCTCTTCAGTTCAGAACATACTTAGGGATTCTCACTGTTCCAGTCCATGCACCTAGAGGTAAGGAAGGGCCTTGTTGGGTGGCTGCTGGATGGAACTGAGAGTCAGATGAAAGATGCCTTTCCTGCCTGGCTGGTTCCAGTGAGGAAGACTTACTGTGAGCCATAGGTGGGAAGGCACCTTGGACCCTTCCCACCTGGGCCCCATTATGGACTTCTCTTCTTTACCTCTTTGGAGCTATTTGTTCCTGCTCTTGGGTGAAGGAATATTGCACTGGGCTTGAGCTTTGAAAGATGTAATGAGAATGGGAATTTGAAGATCTTCCCTGCCCTTAATAGATCTAGGGGGTAGTTTGAAGACCTCCCCTGCTTTGAAAGTAAACTCTGCCCCCTAATAGGCTGAATGTAATCACATGGAGCCTGTGATGGATGGAATTTGCTAAAGGGTGAAGCAGAACCCACAGGAAGCTGGTAGTCAGAGCTAGCTGAACAATGGGGTAGAGAGGAGCTCAGGCAAGGAGACAGAGAAGTTTGTGAGTAAATATTGATCTTGTATTGGTTTATGAGAAGGCTGAAGGATGCTGTGGCTCTCAGGGTTATTATGGCTTCTGAATATCTTTGGTACTATGATAGAATCAGCTTACTGGTTTTGGGATCTAGTTTTCTGGTGTCCAAATAAATGCTTCAGTTCTATCCTCTATCTGGAGAGTTTGCTATATTTTGCAATCGAACGTCATGCAATATTTATAGTCACAGTCTTTATCGTGATCATGGGTGCTGTAAATATTGCACTGGTGCTACATTTGTCGGTGAGGATGGGATGGCGAAATATCAGACCTCTAATTGGAGGCAGAAGGGATTTAGAAGAAGAAATGGCTATCCCAGGTTGGGAGAATTTACCTTATACCTCCCTAGCAAGGAAGTGGTCTAAAAGCATGGGGCTCTTTGAAAACTGGGAACAGCGGCTACAGCAGGGAGAACCTAGAGATTTAGAAGCATGTTGGCAAAGACTACCAATAAAACCTGAGAGAGAGCTTGAGGCCCTGAGTAGAAGAGGAGGGGTTTTGCTAACAGGCTACCATATTGTGTGTAAAAGCAGAGACAAGCTCTTACAAGAGTTGGCTAAGTGACAGCATCGGAGCTCTCTTTTAGAAGAACAATCTGGAGAGTCTCAGGTGGAAGGAGAGTGAACTGGGGAGTCTAGGGAAGCAGAGAGGGCTGTTGTAAATTTGGTTCAGAAAAAGAAGCAAAAAAGTAACAGGAGGAAAGTTCACATAGCTTTAGCAGAGTCTGAGCCTAGTTGCTATGACAACAACTGCCAGGAGAGTGATACAATGCTACTGAATGATACATTGTTTCATGGTGAAGCTTTTACAAGGGCAGAAGCCACTGCCCCACACTGAGAAGGCAGGAGAGTCAGGGAGGGCAAGCAGTATTTAAGGAGATACTTGAGGATTTCACTCAACAGGAAATTACTGATATTTTGAGCAGATTCGCTCAAAGGATGAGAGAATCTTTAGTGTCTTTGATGGTAAGAATCAGTGATGAAGGAGCTGCTGGTGTAGTGATAGGTAGAGTGGACTGCTTTAAATTTATAAGTGTTTGCCAGAATCCTTTTGTTCCTCAAGCTTTTAGAGACTTTCATTTGGCAGGAGGTAACAATACAACCGATCTGTTAGCTTTAGCTGCTGCTGGATGTAATAGAATGTATCTTGCTGATTCTATGAGGCCTAGTGGAGACAGACCCTAGTACTCACTTATAGACTATGAGAGAAAGTTGAAAGAAGTAATGAAAACTGCTATCATGGTTGGAGATGCAGATATGTATCATGAAATCCCCTTAGCACTTCCTCATAAAGACAGCTCCTCCTGCTTATAAGCACCTACTTCTGACTCTATTAATTGGTGAAATAGGATACCCTCTGTCAGAGGTGCTGGGAAAGACTTTACAGCTAAGTGACTTAGGAGAAAGGGAAAATGACAAATTCCTCAAGAGAGAGAAGAGTAAATAGCCAGAGGATTCAAAGTCAGAATAGATTGCCAAAAAAAGATTTGTTTATTACTCTGTTAAGAGCAGGGGTTGGTTTTATAAAAATTGATGGTATTTCAACTAATGAAATATACAAAATGTATCAAGAAAATGGGCTTAATGTTAGACAGCATAGAGAAGTGAGAACTACCCCTACAGATGCTCCTGAACCATTGTACCTACTTTTGTCACACCATTAGGGGGACTCAGATTAAAGAAAGTGCTGGGATAGGTGGAAGTGGTCAATGTGCCGAACTTGTGGCAGTGTATTAAGCCACTGGAATAGAGTGAGGAGGACAGTGTCATATATGCTGCAGTGAATGAGGTTATAATGGTGAATTCATGGAATCCAGAGGCATGGCTGACTTAAGTTTTCTTTGACGGGCTACTCTCAATCCTTAGGAGTTTCCCCCCTTTTCTGTAGGACATAGATACCCTTTATCTCAGATATACAGTTACTCTGGATGCTTGCACTGAATTTGGGGACCTATTTACCTAGCTAGGCACAAGCTATATTGGAACTATAATCTGAAATCTTCCACAGACAATTCCAAGTAGGGGAAAAACCATTGGAAGTGTAATGGCCAGTAAACAGTTAAGTGATACTTTATGAAATTAGAAACCAGCCAAGTAAAACTTTATGAACTTAGGATAGGAGTCAGGAAGCCGGCCTAGGGTAATTTATCTTTTTCTTGCTCGGTCATGATGCCCTGTGCCCCTCCATTTGCCCTACAAACCCCGCCTTGCCTTAGTAACAGCTTGCTTGCATCTATATGGTAACCTGCTTAGTAACCAAATTGTGTTAGTTAGAGACGTAAACCAAAAAAACTGTATAAAAGGCTCTTCACCCCCGAACTCGGGACTTCTCCCCCTTTTTAATTGGCATGGAGTAGCCCCAGCTGGTAAATTAAAGCTCCTTAAAACTTTTAATTCGGACTCTGTGGTCACTTTGTTAAGACTTGTCATTTCAGAAGAAAGAGTGACTTTTGGGGACAGAGCACAAGACTGAAATCAGTAATACTACAGAAACCCAGTGCTTGAGGGTTCTGGTCTACAAAGCTAAAAAAATATATCAGAATAATTTCTATACCTCTTACATTCACATAACTTTCCAAGTACCACATGTCAACAGGCAAAGTATTCTACATATGTGTGAAATGAAGAAGTGGGGTCCAGGAACAAAGTGTGAAGTAGAAAAAAACACAGGGAATGACAGAATAGCTCAAAGAAGGGCACTTGTACTGGGCTCTCATTTCACAAGTATCTCCCAAACTGCTTAGGCTCCTAAGGATAATGAGAATAGGGGTGTTCTGCTTCTGCAAACACAGAAAACTTTGGCAACCATCACCTCTTACTCCAATATAAAAAATCCACAAGCTCTTTGTTTCAGTCAATCTCTCTCTCTCTTTCTCTCTCTGTGTCTCTCTCTCCCCCCCTCATCTCTTCTACACCCCCATTCCTGCCCTCCCTTTCTTTGTCTCCCCCCAGACTTGAAGCATTCCACTGATTAAGAACAGGTAAGTTTGTTTAGTCTTTTCCAACCATCAATCACATAAAGATGATTTTGAAACTTCAAGAAAAAAAATGAAGAATATCTAGTTCATTATGGGACTGCAAGGTTTTCTGCTCTGGGAAACAATGGTGTATTGTGCCCAGTGCCCAGTGGTTGAGCAAATCCAGTGAATGTTGACTTCATCAAGAAGATAAACATGGAAGGCGGAACTGAAGTTAATCTGTTTGTGTGGCTGGACTGAATCAACACTGAGAAAGGAATGAAGGAGGGGATCCAATCACATCAGCTATCACAGTACTGCCTGGCACCCTGGCTGGAAACAAGAATGACGATTCAGCTTAATCAGCATGTATCCAATGGCACTCGTGGTCCTGAGCCAAAGGCTCCAGTTCAACTCTGGCCTGGTCTGGAGGGGTGTCCTCACAATCCTTCTCTTTTGTGTCTTCTGTTTTTGCTCAGAATCCCTGCCCCTCCCCCCCAGGAACATAATAATCTGGCCTCTGAATCCCCATCAATCAACAAGCACTTATTAAAGACCTGTTATGTGTCAAGCACTATACAACTTGCTAGAGATACAGAAATAATCAATGAAAGGATCGCCATTTGCAAAGAGCTTGTGTTTCATCACAAGAGACAACAAGAATATATATTGGTATAGCACCCCCCCAATCACTCTCCCATCCCCCACTAGTACTGGCAGGCTGGGTCCCCAGAGGACTACTTCCATCAAGGTGGATCAAATACTGGGCCTGGAATCAGGAAGATTCATCTTCTCAAATTCAAATCCAGACTCAGACACTTAATAGCTTTGTGTCCCTAGGCAAGACACTTAACCCTGTTTGCCTCAGTTTCTTCATCTGCAAAATGACCTGGAGAAGGAAATGGCAAGCCACTCTAGTATCTTTGCCATGAAAACTCCAAATAGGGTAATAAAGAGTCAGCCATGATTGACCAACAACTCAAGGTTCTATAGTATGGCAGAAACTAGGTATAGACCATCATCTAACGCCATACACCAAAGTCAAGTCTAAATGGGTGCATGATCTAGGTATAAAGGCTGATACTGTAAATAATCTGGGGAAGCAGGGAATAGTTTACTTGTCAGATTTATGGAAGAGGAAGGACTTTATGACCAAAGAAGAATGGGAGAGCATTATAAAATGCAAAATGGATACCCCTGAGTACGTTAAATTG